>OZ004705.1:187877464-188325305 GCA_963924515.1 Vespertilio murinus
AATGCAACTTTGCAAAGTGCCCTCTCACACTCCAGGACCCCTTGGGGAATGTCAGACTGCCAGTTTCAGCCCAATCCCTGCAGGCCAGGCCAAGTGACCCCAAAAGTGCACAAATCCATGCACTGGGCCTCTAGTAAGAGAAATAAAACTCCATGTACTGTACAGCAGACTACCCATGTCCTCCCTCTCTTGAGAGCATTAAGTTTGATTTCCATATCTTCTGCATCCAAAATAACAGGACCAGAGAGTGGCCAATAGGATGGCCTGCCTTTACAGAGGACCTTTGCTAAGCCAGAAATCAGCATGTGGAGCAAGCCGATGCACATGAGCCTACCTGGAAAATGTCTTATTTTTCCTGGTCAGAAAGCCTTTAACTGATCAGGACTACTCTGGTCTAGGCATAAAGCCCACAACTAAATGACATCACCCCTTCAGCACTGCTTTTGTAGTCTATATAAATTAGTACATTTACATAGATATTTTTGGGCTCATGTGCTAAAGAGATCATCACCATTAAATACTACCTTGTTCACAAAGCACGGAAGGATTAGGAGACCAAGAAAGATAACTTCAAGGAGCACAGAACACCCTACCTAATCCCAGATCTCTCTTTTATTCCATTTTTCTTGGATCGCGATTCAGCATTATGAAAGTCCACTAAGGGATCAGAAGTTATACAGAGAGTAAGTGTCCCCTGAGCCTCACTTAAATAACCAAACAGAACTGACTTAACCACTCTAAAGCTTTTCCTTCTCAAGATGACTCTCATTTTAGTCTTCAGACCTGGTTTGGAAGTTAACTCTGCTGCCCAAACTGCAGAAAGCCTAACATTCATAGTTCTAACATGGCATTACTCTTGGGCATTAGCGACATGGTACAAACTGCTGGCATTTACAGAGTACTTAGCAGTGATTCCAGTAAATCAAGATGACATTTCGGTAACACATAGGTTTTAAACCTCTACCTCACTCACCCTCTGTCCTAACCATTAGTGATGCATAATTGAAATCTTAATTCTCACTGACTTAGGCAAAGTCAAACCACTTTAGGAAACAATAATGCTATCTGACATGCATGACCTTTTTTTTATTAAAATAACTTGTCACTTTTACAAATGTCCCTTCCATATCTCATTAGCAGCTTCACAGCCTCTGATCTTCAAAAGACATTTATTTCAGGAGATGCCTAGAAAACCTGCTTTCCTCTTGGAGGTGGCACTAGAATAATATTTACCTATACGTTATTAGCAAGAAGTATTCTGGCTTCTATAATGAAACCTGTCAAAGACTTAATACCAATTATCAAAGCATCCCCAAAAATCCAACATGTCTACATGAACATCAAATTCAAAATATTTGCAATTTATTAAGAGCTCTCTGAAAATGCAAACATTCACAAGTGCCTGCCTAGTACCTGTATCATAGTGTTGACTAGCAATTCGGTAGACAGTTGCCATAGATAATGGATGACATTTAAGTTACAGATAAAGAGAAAGACAAACAAGCGAGAGCTATATCCTTTGCTGGGGCTTCATTGCCTTGTCTTTATTACTTATTTAAGCCAGGGTGTGCTCAGAAGGGTATTGAGGATACAAAGAAAAACTGTAAACTCATTCCATAGAGCATCTCTTTGCGTTAACTAAACTTCCCAAAAGGCATGGGGCAAGGAGGACCACATGTCAACCCACAGCAAAGATGAAGAGCAAAACATGCAGTGTGTGCGGTGCAATGGGATATTAGTTTTTCAGAATAATCTTTTCTGGTCCTAGTTGGGTAGGTGGGCCTTCTTAAGTGGGAATCAAAGAACTAGCCGGAGAAATCATTCTCCTCAGTGCTGGATGCCATAAACTATTGCACTCACAAAGGATGTGGGCTCTGACATCATTTGGAGACTAAGAGATCTCAAGATTTTCAAACACATCAGAATACTAGTGAACCCCAAGAAGTCTTGGTGACAGTCAATAGTGTAGCGGAAAACTTAGGCCAGACACGTGTTATGTTTGTGCACAAACATGGACGCCATACCCCACATAAATACTATGCTGAAAGACTGCAGCTCAATCACTTGATAATAAATTTCATCACCTTGTCAGCATCTAGAAAGCATAATTTAAATTTATGATTTTCCAATGACAAAGTATTAAAATATTTTTTTAAAAAATACATAAGCTTGTCTTAAGAGTTGAGCATTGCCCAGCTCAAATCAGAACTGATGTTTGGTCCTTTTTAGAGAGAGAGAGAGAGAGAGAGAGAGAGAGAGAGAGAGAGAGAGAGGAAGAATATGAAATACATTTTTATACACTAACTCCGGGCAACAGTCCCAAGCATAATTGCTCAGTATTTATTCCTGCAAGTGATAAATAATTATACAGTATCTCTTTCATCTTAGTATTCCTCATAAGGAAAGTGTGGTATTCAGTCCATAGTCAAACCTTTGATTCAATGCCATGGTTTCCATACCTATAGGATAAATCAGTTACATTCATATGCTTTGGTATGAAGTTTAAAAAATAAAAATGTGTCATCCTTGGTTGAGAAGGCAGTGAGTCCATAGCTATTTAACCACGAAGGTAATTGGCCTAATAAATATTGAATTCTTGAATGTATTGACAATATACTCTGCCCTGTACTATCAAGTCAATCAGTTGAGAACAAGCCTTAATGAATATATATGTGTATGTGTAATATGTGTGTGTGCTTACTCACTCACACAAACACATGAATATTTGAGCTTTAGAAACTAAAAACCAAACAAATAAAAATAAACACAAACCCCGAGTGTTACCTTTGTCATTGTTTTTAATTAAGCTGCTCTAGAATGCATTCATTTTCTGGGAGGCTATGATAAAGCCAAGTTGCATATTTGATACTATGCATCAACACAGATGGTTAGAATGAGCATTCCCTGTTTGATGCTTAAATTCGCATTGTATCATAGTAATAACTGTTAATAGCCTACACTCTATTTACATTTTGCCTGAAAGTATGAAGTTCAATTGACAACTCTAAAATGATTTAATGTTACAAATTTTAATGCATTTACGGACTCACAATTCAGGAGGAAAAATGGTACATATATTTATAATTTGTTTAATTTGTATTTTAACCACCATTTATTTGGAGTCCTACAAGCCCCTGGGGCTCTTCACTTTATTGACCTAAATATAATATGAGGAAACCAACAGAGACCAATTGCAATTGAAAAAGAACATTCAAGATCTTATTTGATATGTATCTAACAAAATGTGATTTTTACAAGATACATTTTTAAATTAATGTATAGTGGAAATTTAAGTAAAGGGGAGGATTGTTTTTAATGATAATACAGACAAGTGATGAATATTTGTGAGTGGAAAGCAGCATTTTAATATTTTAAATTGATACACATGTGTTTGTACTGCTTATCATGCTCATCGAGTGTCATATATTCTTCCTCGAAATACATGTGTCATCCAACATATTGGAGAGTTTGTTCAAATAAATTTGTATATGAATACATGCTTTCATCCAAAGGGAGTTAAGATAAAAGAAAAAAAATGAATCAACTGCTTAACAGAAAAGTATGAGTAATGCACTTTTTTTTTGTATGCACGGCCTGTACGGTACATTCTGAATTTAGAAAATATATCTGCATAACCCATTGTTATTCCTATGCCAACTGCCCAAGGATGTCTGAAGTACAAACATGGCCAAGATTACAGAAGAAAGACTCTCTGCATTCATTAAACTAACTGTTGGAGAAAGGGCTTTGATAAGATATAAGTAATTAGCAAGAAAATCTGTCTTACATGTTAGTTAGCATATTTTTCCTAAAATGAGATATATCCCATAATCACTACTGAGTTAGAGCCATCTTCTTGATAGAGAATCATTCAACTAAAAGGAAACCCTTATATATATACAGTTCTTATCACCCTGGACTGAATCCCCCCCCCCCCCCCCCCCCCCCCCCCCCCCCCCCCCCAATTTTTAAATCCCTAATAGAAACTGGATTTTCTGATTTCAAATTAATGTCAATGTTAATGTTAAAATGCATTTATGAATGGAAGGTTAATATCCCACATCTCTTTTCAGATTGTTCCAAACTGGAGAACGTCAGACTAAGTCAGCCAGGTGGGTAGAGGAGAGTGAACATCACCACTGTGCTGCATGCCCCTGTCTTATCTGTTCTTCTAAATCCGTAGAAATTGAATTTCATTAACAATGACACTGAAATGATGGAAGGGGACATTTTTCACAGCTCTATATAATTTGTATGCTTTGATTTTCAACTCATTCTTCTTGTAAAAAAAAAAAAAAATAAAGTGTTGCTTCCAATATATCTAAGTATCCAGGTAGTATACCCTAAATCATGGCCGCTTGTGAATATACCGTATTTGCCGGCGTATAAGACGATTTTTTGGCCCTGAAAAATATGCCTCCAAGTGGGGGGTAGTCTTATACGGCGAGTATATAACAAACTCTGTATTTTGAGTGGAAATGTTAGGGGGTCGTCTTATACCCAGTCGTCTTATACGCCGGCAAATACGGTATTTTTCAGGGCCAAAAAATCGTCTTATATGCCGGCAAATACGGTACTAGAGGTCCAGTGCATGAATATTCATGAACTCAGGAAGAGGGGGTCTCCTCAGCCCGACCTGCGCTCTATTGCAGTCCAGGTCCCTTGGGGGATGTCCAACTGATGGTTTAGGCCCCTTCCGTGGAGCTGGCAGTCAGACGTACCTCTGAGAGCCTGGGAGCCCTCTGGCAGGCAGGGGGCAGCCCTAAGCTGTTATTCGGACATCCTTCGCACTGCTGCAGAAGCAGAAGAGGCCCCACCACTGCCTCCACTGCACTGGACAGCCATGAGCCGGCTTCTGGCTGAGCAGCCCTCCCCCTGTGGAAGTGCACTGACCACCAGGGGGCAGCTCCTGCATTGAGTGCCTGCCCCCTGGTGGTCAGTGCGTGTCATAGCGACTGGTTGTTCCCAGTCATTCTACCTTTAAGGTCAATTTGGGTATTTCCCTTTTATTATATAGGATGATGGGTGATGGTTAATTTTTAAGTGGCAACTTGGAGGATTGGCATGTGGAAAGGCCTCATCCAATGAGATGAAAACCTGACTAGGACAAAAAGACTGGCTTCCCAGAGGAAGAGGGAATCTCTAGCAAACTGTGGACTACAACTTCTCTACTGGCTATACTGGTTTCCAGCCTGCCAGAACATCCTGCAGACTGAGAACTCACCAGCTTCCATAATCACATGAGCCTAATAAAGACATATATATATATATATATATATATATATATATATATATATATTAGACACATGGCCTATTGGTTCTTAATCTCTGGAGAAAACTAACTAATAAACGTTGTAAAGACCAGTAAGTTGCAAAAATTACTTCCACAAAGGAATTTTTATCCATAATTGAGTTGTACTTCAGAAAGCTCTCCTTGTATATGAGAATATCTTAGTTGTGGCATGATTCATTTATGCAATTTCTTACCCACATGGAAATAAGAAAATTCTGTACTCCTTTTTTTCCATATTCAGGTGGAAAAAGGGAAACATAAATTGAGTAGTGGATTCCCTGAACATTTCCATTCCCTTTAAACATGCATTATAGCATTTCTTCAAACTCAGTTTAGTCACCATTTGTTACTTCTTAGACCGTATTATTTTATTTTATCCACGTAACCTTATAGAAAGAATACCTAACAAGTAGTTCAATATTTCCCTATTACTTATAATGGCTTGTTGGCAAGACAGGTTAATGACTTTATTTTTCTGCTTTGATTCTTAAGGTTTCCCTCTCCTTCCACTTAATAACTAAATATAAGCCAAAATGAGAAAATAAATGGATTCAGGTCCAGAAAATTAATTCTTTAATGAGGGGTAGCTGCAGAAGTCAAGTACACTAACATTTCATTACTACCAGCATGACAAGTGCTTTATCTTCTCTTACCTTCTGCAAGACACACTCTCTCAAGAACAAGACAAAATGTTAACAAGTGGTGTGTGTACCAGCAATATCTTAATAAGATTCTAAGATCTATTAAATTTTCTGTTAGGACTTAAAAAAATAGAAGATACTGTCTGCTTTAATATCAGTTCCATTTCAATGGTCCCCACAAACCTGCTTCAACTCAGTTGCATAATCTTACCTCTGAGTCAGCTGGCCTTTCCCTGGAGAACTGACATTCCTCGATTCAATGGTCAACCTTTGCCTGCACGAACTGGAAACTCTCAAACCAAAATGCCAATGCAGTAGGCTTATATTTTGACACTGTTTTTATCTCCAATTATTCACAGAATCCAGATACTCTATTTATATGCACAGTCTGTGATCCCCATTGAAAACGTCACGGCCTCTGTCAAAGCCACTAAAAGAGATGCTTGCAAGAATCATGTTAATTTTTATTTTAACTGATACCGTCATTTCCCATTGAACACACATAGTTTTAATCTAAAGGAAAAAGAAACACAGCAGGAACCGAGCGAGCCTGCTGCGGTCCTCGCTTCAAAGTTTCATCTGAAAAGAAAAGGCCTTATTTCTTGACTTGTCCCCCCTCTTTCAGAGAAAATAGCTTTTTTAGAAGAATTACAGTTTTGCTAATATTGGGAGACATAATGGCACTCACCTCAGGCAGCTCTAGAAGATGCAAAGCATTCTTTGTGCATCCTGTAATGCTTCATACCGCACCTATTCAATTCGCTCTCTTTATTAGGATGTTCTCATTCTGATCTAATAACATTCTCTATAGATGAATGAATAGGTATTCAAGTTTCATTTTCCTCATTTGTATCAAAGCACTTCTACTTTCACTTTTCTTTCTTTCTTTTATTTTTTTACAACAAAAAAAGTTTCATGACTTTTAGCCATAATATCAAAAATTTCTTGGAAATGTTCTTTTCTAACTATTATGCTTTATTAAAAAAAAAAAACAACTAAGGGATTCTTCTTGTATAAATAGTTTTATTTTTAGGGCTGTGTAATTATCACAACATTGAGCTATAGAAGAAGAGTTCTTCCTTCTATAATTATTCAAACATTTTGGCCAAGTATCCAACAGAATAGCAGGATTCATAAATATGATAAAATAGCTCATACTATTTCAGAAATAAAAACTGAGAACCTGGGATTATGAATAGACAGGAATCCAAAAAGCAAATGTGGCCCTGCTATGGTGATAAACTCTGATTCTTACCATTGAATGAGAAGTCTAGGAATCTTCAACTTGAATCATCTATGGCTAACCAGTAACCTTCTCTCTTCTACACACAAGGAAGATATAGGCTATACAAGGACCTTCCCCGGCCCTTTTAGGGTCTCTTCCCTCCCTCCTGGTGCCTTTCCCCTACTTATCCCCCTTTCCAAATTCACTTCATATCTCAAACCCTAGCCCATCTCTGATTCTCTGGAGATGTTTTATTTAATGTTCTGTTTTTAGCCATCTGTGTTAGCCTTAAGGTGTAAGCATAGCTTGAGCATCGGAATCATAAAACAATAAGCTCTGATGGTGAAATTAGACTTCATGGTTTCTAGCAGGAATAATGTATTTGGAAGTTAACAACCCTCTCCCCAGATGACACTACAGCACAGAGAAGACTGTTTTGAAATGGAGCCAGAACTCTCCTGGATCAATTGTTTAAATGTTAGATTTTTTTTTCCAAACGCACAATATTTATTTTGGTATCTGAAGAACAAAGAATATCTGGCAGCAAATATAAAATTTGTAAAATATATTCCTCTCTGATTTGAGAGTATTGAGTCCCTGGTTTATTTGGTTAATAATATTAAATTTAGAAATGCTGTGTGCTTACCATGTAGGAGACACTCTCTCAGCACAATATGTGTTTCCTATCATCTATTTAGAGCATATGACTGCTGTATATCTATCTATGACAGGCCAAAATCTACAGCCCTATGATCTGCACAGCAGGGAAGAGGGCCTGTACCTAGTAATCAGAGAGTAAATGATGTAGGGCTAAAAGTAGAAAAATACCATAGGCTTATGAAAATGTTTGTGGGTTTTAGCAATGGTGTATATTTTCTGAGTTGGAACAATGTCATGCTGATAGTAATGGGTCAACAGGGACTTACTCCAAGATAACACAGTGCTCTGCTGTCTTCTAGAGCTTTCTGCAACATCCAAAAGTCCCACAGTTCAATTATGTATTTTTTTCTTTCAGTCATTCAATAATGTTTCAGACACTGGGCTAAGTGGCAGTATTTTCAGTTACTGAGATGCTAAAACTTAGTACCTATTGTCAATTCTCTCAGAATATTAAAGACATTTGCATTTTGCAATTAACCTTCCACTGTGCTATTTGTCACCAAAACCCCTTGAGTTCTTCCATGACCTAAAATCAAAGCCATATTAGAAATTCACATCTATCACATCTGAATAATAAGATTTATATATTGTACAGATCGTCCAGAATACAAGTAAATTTTAAAGCCCTCGTTTCACCTTTTGAAAGCCTTGTTAGGACTGTGTCAACTTTTACTATAGTGACCTGCATGCACCAGAGCAAAACTCTCAAGTGGAAAATGAATATATAACCTGTCTGGATCTCACTACAGCTCACTTGTCCAGGAGGCAGGAGAGAACTGGTAAGAACATTTTTTCAAACCCTCCCAACACCAGCCAACTCTGTAGCTAATAACTGCTTGGTTCAGATGTGATGGGGGCAATAAGCTCGCCTAAAAGACATACTTTTATCAGAATACTTCAGGAGTAGCAGCCTAGGAGGTTAAAGGTGCGGGTTTCCATCCAAACTGACACATTGAGACTGAGTAGGAAGCAGAGACAGTGTCCATCCTGACAGGACTGTAAATAGTATGCCCAGTGTGCAATAAGAACGAGCAAACTCCACTGGAGCGTGTAAAGTCAGTATTAAAATATAGTGCAGTTAAAATAATTATAATTGATATATGCAACACATATAATTAAAATAATTACTTTTATGTTCTTTCTACACTAAACTTTCCCTTGTCAGAAAAACCTCATCTACCTAAAGAATGCTACATTTACTCTCATCCTGTCCTAAGCACTCTCTAATCCTGCAGCATTTTGTTTACGGTTTTATCACCACTTACGTGCTATCTACATATACTACTGATTATTAATTTCCCCCAAAAAAAGAATATTATCTTCATCAGAATAAGCACTTTTTTCTTTGATAGCATATTTCTAAGGCTGAAACAGCTTTTGGCATATAGTAGATATTTAATGAATATGAATTAAATAAGTGAATAATTTCGATACTTTATAAAACACATGATCACCATAGCTTATTATTCAAATAGTTTTAAACACTGTCTTATTATGAAATAACTAATATGGTTAAATAATAGATAAAAAAAATAAATCTAACATGAAATCCTCATCTCTCAAATGAGAAAAATGAAGGTCCCAAAAGAAAAAGTTCAGAAAGTAAATTAAGGGCTGATTCTGAGCTAGGAGGGAGGGAGGAGACACACGGGAGGGTAGAAATGGGATTCTCTTGTGGAGTTCACAGCCCGGGGGGAGGGGGGGGGGAGACAGCCCAGCACCCTGTCAGAGCCACGCCCTCACAGATGAATGTGCAGCTCCTATGACTTTGGGAAGGATGGACGGCTTGGGTCTACCTGCACAATCACTGACATCTTCCCTGCAGATTGAACCCTTGGTATTTAATGAGATGCAGAGATTTGAAAGGCAGATGAAGGCATTCCAGTGACTATGAGCAAAGACAAGAAGGACCCAGGTAGTTTCAGTCAATGGCTGTGGGGAGCGGCTACAGTGTTTGGACAGGTTCAAGCCTTAGACCAATGAGAGGGCACCTTCCTCTGGCGGCCACGTGCAAGTCCCAGCCTGGAGGGCAGAGCCCTCCCCGCACCATGATAGCCAACAGCTGGAGTTGTGAGCTTGAACCTATGGTCCAAACATGTGGCCCACGTGCCTGAGTGATATAGGCTGCAAGTAAACAAAGCTTGATCAGGTGCAGGGAACTGAGTAGGATGGAAACTCACGAGAATGTTGTAAACATCTTGACCACTCCCTTACTTTGCCTTGTGGCATCTGCTATATTTAATAGTGTTTCCTAAACTTTTGACATATGTGTTCCCCTTCTATAATTTTCGTAACGCTGAGTATCCCTCGTCAAAAAAAAAAAAGATGCGTTTTAATAACAATCAAAATATATTTATTTTTTTATTTTTTGGTACATACACAAAATAATAATAAAAAATAAAATTATTCATAATAAAATATAAATAAAAGTTATATTATAAATAACATTTATTTGCACACCGGACCATCTCACGTCTCACAAGACTGTCTTGACTTGACTCATGAGAACATAGAATTAGGTGCAGATAAACACGGTGCAGTGCATATCCCCACCAAACTCCGGTGCAACACACATACCCCCACCAAACTCTTCCCGTACCCCTGGGGGTACGTGTACCGCACTTTGGGAAACACTGTGCTATAAAATAAAGACATGGCTTGTGGGTGTTGGCTGCTGCTGGGTCCCCATCGGGGAAGCAGCGTCCCAGCTTTCCTTCTCTTGTCTGTCTCTTCTCATCCTTTCAGCCTCCCCCTCTCAGGGTCACTGAACCTGGCTGAGCTGGCATCGCACATAAGGCGCCCTGGGGCTGAGTATGCCATGGCCCTGTGGCTCCCCACAAATGGCCGATGTCTATTATGAATGGAATCTCAGGATGAGCTGTAGTGTAGCAGGAGACACAGGTTGTGCTGGTTGACAAGGGCTCAGCCTCAGGAAATCAGGATCCAATTCCAAAGTTACAAATGAATGACAAATCTTAAGCATTAAAAAAACAAACAAACCATCAAATAGAAGTGTTTTCAGATATGCTCAGATGATCCATAATAAAGAATGTATATATTTCATCTCTTCAGACACAGAGGAACATGTTTAATTTTTGGAGGACTAAATGCACGCTCGAGTTTCAAACATGTAGTTTCCAAATTGTCCTGCTCAGCTCCAAGATGGAACACTGGGCCACTGTAAGTAATCATGTCCCTGGCTTCTCTCTGTGTACCCGTGGATAATTGGAGGACCTCAGCCAGAGAAGCCCCCACCTGCCCCCTGTATTCCTATCTTACAGCACAAGAGCTCCATTTCCTTTGGCAATTCTCAACTTCTTTTCTCTGCCCTCACTCCGCACAGTGATTATACTGCGCACACATTGGAAAACAAAAGGTTGGGCCAGAATTCCAACAGGTGTAATGAATGTCAAGTGCTCCTGCAAGTGGCACTGCCTTCCCGCTGCCTCCTCCACCTGCTGCCTTTCCTGGCCGCCTCCCGAATGCCGTGTCCATCTGTTGAAAATGTGCATCCAGAATCCATCATTTTACATCCTGAGAGGCACCTGAACCCTCTTCTCCTCTTGTGAAGGAGCCCTCGGCGTGTTACTTTATAGGCACAATTAGTTAAGTGCTGTGATGCCATGGAGATCAAGCATGCCAGTTCCTCAGAGCATTTTCAGTATCCCAAGGTTGGTTTCTTCATATTCAGAGAGTTGGCTCAATAAAAGAGAGAACAACTGAAACCCTATATTTTGCTTCTAAGAAGAAAGTATGTGCTAAAAACTAATATTCTCTCTGTGTGTATGCATACATATTACACATACACATATATACTCATGTATACATTAATATGTCACACACACACACACACACACATATATATATATATATATATATATATATATATATATACTGGTATATCCTCTCTAATAAAATAGAAACATGCAAATTGACCATACCATCACTACACCCACAAGCCACGCCCACCAGCCAATCAGGGCAAGTATGCAGATTAACTCAATCAAGTTAATTTGCATATTCAGGCCAGAGGGAAGACTGGAGACAGTGTAGAAAGAAGCCAAGAGCTGCAAAAGGGAGCAAAGCTGAGGAGAAGCAAGCAAATGGGGTGGCAGAGAAGGAAGGGAAGCAGGTGGGGTGGGAAGAAGGGAGAGAAGCCTGCGGAGCTGTGGAGAAGGGAGAAGGGAAGGAAGCAGGCGGGGCAGAGGAGACCTCAGCAGGAAGCCCTATTGTAGGAATCTTCCTGCAAGGGGCCTCTAGTGTGTGTGTGTGTGTGTGTGTGTGTGTGTGTGTGTGTATATATATATATATATATATATATATATATATATATATATTTCATCACTTGGAATTTTATTTCAAGTGATGAAACATTGTCCATGTTAAACTCCTGTATTCTACTCAGACCTCCTCCCATAGGTGGAGGTGAAAAGCCACAATTAAGATTTTCCCAGGACCATTTCTGACCAAGTGTACTTCAAATATCAATGAGGACATGAAAAGCTTAAATAACAGAGAGGACAAGGCAATATAGTAGAGGATACCATTTAAGATTCTTAAGAACAGAAATGGTGCTTGCCTCAGAGCTCACTTAATGCATTACTAGCTGGCTTCCCAGTGAGCTCAGGTAGGTGCCATAAAGAGCAGAATCAGAGAAACTGATTATATTTATAACTTAATTTGTATTTCCTACAGAGCACTTTCCATATCAAAGGAAACTCTCAGAGCTGCAATGGCTTAAAATATACACCTGGGCATGAGCACCATGTATTTCAGAGTATGAACTTTGAATAGGTAGATATGCTGTTTTTGAAGGAAATTATGAGGAAGCTACTCCAGTACTTTTCAAAACATATAACAAAAATGTGCCTATTCCAGTGTCGCATAAGTGCAGCTTTGTGTGTTTTTTCTAGATGGACAAATACTTTCAGGCTTACCTCGAGGGAATATAAGTATTTATACCTCTATGTCAAAACTTCTCTAAAGCCAGATGACTTTTTTTTTTAATTTTATTCTATAGGACTAGAGTGGTTTTTATAACACTTATGTAAACCTTGCCTTTACTATTTTAATACTTAAAGCATTAAATAATCCTATTTCAAATGAAAGTATGCCATGAGATATAGAACCATGCATGGGATTTTCACTGAAGCATTCCTAATACTTTGCACCAATACATATTTTTAAGTGAAAAATAGCCTTCCGTGGGAGGCGTTGATATTAGCATTTTAAAGATGATGATCTCTCTAGGTTCAAAGTTATGTGACCAACTATGTTGGGTGCTTTTGCTACGCAGACACATGAACCATGGTGCCTTGCTTCTTTTGACATGACCAACATTTCCTAAGAAAATCTGCCATCTACAAATTCTCTTGCTGAGAGAGCTCAGTCATTATCAGCTTCAATCCAATCAACAAACTATTGTGCTCAAAGTGTATCACTACCCTGTGCCCCCTGCTGATGTATTACAAAGATAATCATTGTCCTTGTGAAGAATACAATACACAGTCAGTCAAATCTATTAAAAGGTACTTTGGATGTTTTCTGAGTTTCAGAAAACAAGAGAGCAGCGAAGGGCCCCTGCATTTCCGGTATTCTCCCAGCCAGAATCCCCTGGGTCAGACTAACAAATGGGGCATCAACCAAAGGAAAGATTCCTGAAAATGCCCTCCATTGTTCTAGAAGTTTCAACCAATCACAGGGCCCAGAATCACCCCCACTGATATTCAAGCTTTTATGGTCCCTGACCAGCAGGTGGCGTCAAACAACAGCCCACATTAGGATGGGGTGGTTTTATTTTTATTTTTATTTTAAATATATTTTCTTGATTTTTTTTACAGAGAGGAAGAGAGAGGCATAGAGAGTTAGAAATATCGATGAGAGAGAGACATCGATCAGCTGCCTCCTGCACATTCCCTTCTGGGTATGTACCCGCAAACAAGGTACATGTTCTTGACTGGAATCGAACCTGGGACCCTTGAGTCCCCAAGCTGACGCTCTATCCACTGAGCCAAACCGGTGGTTTTAGTAGTCAGCCCTACCTTGAGAGCTACAAGCCAACTAACTACTAAGGTTTGCCTATACTTAATGTTTACTCTCTCAATAAGGATGCACTAACATATTGAGCATTTTAGCATTTAAGAATATTAGTTACACTGCACTTTATTGTACATCAATAATACAAGACAAAATTTAAGAATAGTTCAATAAGAAATGCCAAAACAAATCATTATGCGAATTCCAAGAAGAAAAAGCTCGCATATGACTGGAGAAAAGAATGAATTGTGGACATGGTGGCATTTCAAATATGCCTCCAAACGTTAGATAGTGTTCTGATAGATGAAAATGAGAAGGTAATTCCAAGTACAGGAAACAAAATGAACAAAAGCACCAAGGTGCTTACTGTGGGGAAGTTTGGAAATAAGGCAGTAGTTCCGTTTTATCACAGGACATCAGTAAGTGAGTGCAGCACAAGGGGATTTAAAGGAATGGATGCTGATTACAGGGTCTGGAATAATCTGATAAAAACTATGAGCAAAATGTGGGCAGCACTGGGAGACAACAGACATTCCTGGACCCGGAGTAAGGGGCCTTAACATGACAGGCTACATGTGATCACCCCCAAACCAAACTTCCAGTTCTATCTACCAAGCTAGTCCCCAATGCTGTCAGAACATGTCTAACCTGGCCTTTCACTGTAAACTGTAAGTCACCTATCACTGACAAGCCTATTATCTCTCCTTCTTGATAACCAAGTCCAAGTTATCAGAATGCAGCTTCCCCCTCCCATCCCCCTGGCATCTCTGGCCATTTTAGGATGTTTGTGGATTCAATATCTACAGAGGTGGCCAGGATAGGACTGAGGAGGATGTCATTTTTGGGATTTCCAGTGGCTTAAGGTGGGCGTATTGCTCAAAAAAAAAAAAAAAAAAAGGTCACGTGTGCTAGCAAGACATTCTAAGTACTGAGGGAAGTGAGAGCAAAACACACAGATATTCTGCATACAAGGAAAACAGGCATAGAAAACAGGGACTCTGGAGCAACAACAATAAAGCCCAAGGGAACATGTTACCTGGTCAATGCATTTAAGCACAGACAGACTCAAACTCAGATGAGAGTAAGGGAGACGAGTGTTCGGTACAAGGTGAGAGCAAAGGAATCAGATAGGAGCCCAAGTAACAGCACCAGGAAACGAGGTTGGCTAGAGTCTGTGAGGTAAGCCCTGGATGCAGGCAGGGCTCACGGAGTTTGCAATGCGGGCTGGCCTGGTGCCAGCATCAGGAGTGGAGCTGAGCCTCCAGATGGGGCAAGGAAAACTAGATGGAGCCTGGATGAATGTGGGTTGGGGCAAGTTCTGGGCAGCACTCCAAAATCCATTTGACATTTTCGCTTAAGAATTCCTTCTCAAACCTCTAATCATTTTTGGAACTTTTATATATACGCCCTTTCGACATCCCCATGTCCCTTCTGTAATGGGATGAGGGAGCCGAGATCTGACACAGAGATGAGAGGGGAATTATGTAGTTAAGGCAGAGACCCTTTTAAACAGCTCTTCTACATCTGAGCTGGCATGACTAGGATTTACATTAAAAGCACCAGAGGCCATTCAGACAGCCTTATAAAGCAATCCAATGTTGCTGACACAGAGAGTGGATACTAATTAAATCTAAGGCAAGTAGAGAAGGTTCAAGAAAAGGCAAGGAGAGGATCAAGGGATGAATAACCACTTGTATAGGAACCGTGAAATGCTGACTCATCAAATTCTAGATTACTAGAACAAAGAAGGTGAAACTAGAAGGCAGAAATGGTTAATAAATAAATAAATAAATAAATAAATAAATAACTGATGTAGCTAATTTGTATTGTACATCGCAATGCATTCTCGGAAATCATGCCATAAACCAGCTTGTATTTTCCCTGAGGAGTAATTTTATAATTGCATGTTTTGTTCCTGAACAAGGATTCTTTTTTTTTTTCAAATAAATCAGAGATATGATCAACAATGTTATAATAGCAAAGGAATAACAATATTAGGCCTGGATAATAATTTAAATATCATCAATATATCCCTAGTCCTTATAAAATGGGCATCAATGTACAGTACAAAGAACCCAAATGCACCATAAAACTGCACATGTCAAACATATTACAACTTAGCTGCCTCACATATTTTACCTATCTAAAAATAAATATGAGCTATAATAGATAAAAATTAAATATTTAATAACAATATTGAGTGCCTTCTTAAAAGTCAGTTAGACCAGTGGTGGGCAAACTCATTAGTCAACAGAGCCAAATATCAACAGAACAACAATTGAAATTTCTTTTGAGAGACAAATTTTTTAAACTTAAACTTCTTCTAATGACACTTCTTCAAACTAGACTCGCCCAGGCCGTGGTATTTTGTGGAAGAGCAACATTCAAGGGGCCAAAGAGCCGCATGTGGCTCTCGAGCTGCAATTTGCTGACCATGGAGTTAGACTGTTTTGGAAAGCTAGTATTGGAACTTGAAATGGGTATGATGCAAGTTTCCTTGAATATCTGCTTTTTAAATTTTTTCTATTCATATCTATCTATCTATATCTACCTATCTATCTCTATCTGTAATATTTGCTATGTTGAAGGTCCTCTTCTACTAGTAGATATTTTATAGGTACTAATTTACTTCATCCTCATCACAACACTGATACTGGTGCAATTATTGCTCCCATTTTGTAGCTCAGAGAGGTGAGGCCACTTGCCCAAAATCACAAGGGATAGATCCAGGTTTTGAAATCAGGACCCAAACTACTACAATGCACCACCTCTCTGGACAAGTGCCTTTTCTCTCAAAACTTCCTTGGAACAAGCAGAGGCATTCCAGCGACATCTGGGCCATGTTCAAAGCTGAGTTTTCTCATTTCAGAAAATCACTTCAACTTTCCTTGTGAGGATTTGAAGGGAAGAGTTTTACTTTGACTCTCTAGTTCACCTTTCCCCTTTAATTTCCTCACTCCGAAAACATTAACTATTTCATAAAAGGTAAAAGGAGGTCACAAAAAGGCAACTTAAAAAGTGTGTCTAGTAAGCAGCTCTGATGAGGATGGTGCTGAGGTAAGCATGTGAACTTCATGGGCTTGACAACAGCCATCAAATCATTATTTCTCCTCCCCTGTACCATGTCCTCCCCTCGTACAAAGAATCTCTTCCTAGATGAAGCAATGCCTTCACCCACAGTGTAAGCTTAAACCACCAAGCTTATGGCAACAATGAGCCAATATGTGTACATTATCCTCACTGGATACATCTGAAAGGGATATAAGAAAAGTGGTCTCATTGACCAACTTGCTAAGCCTTCTTTACCTCTATAAGATTTGGGGCCCAGTGGCTATTTTACGTTTTTATTTTTCTATTCAATATGACTATATACAATCACAAAGCCTTATTATAATTAACTAGAGCAGAGGTGGACAAACTTTTTGACTTGAGGGCCACAATGGGTCTTCACAGCTGAACTAGAGGCTCGGTGCACAAAATTTGTGCAAAAGTGGGGTGGCTTCCCTCAGCCCAACCTGCACCCTCTCTAATCTGGGATCCCCAATCAGGGATCTCTGAAGGCGATTCCCTGTGGTACTCTACTCTCTGCAGAGCCTGGCTGCTCCACACCCACTGCCTAGAGCAGCCGTGGGCAAACTACGGTCCATGGGCCAGATCCGGCCCTTTTGGCTGTTCTATCCGGCCCAAGGAGCAGAAAGAGCAGAGAGTTCTCTTGCTCTCCCCTCTGCTCCTTCACCAGCAGCCCAAAATGAGAGTGCCAGTATGGTTAGGTTGCTTTTGTTCTGGCCCTTCGGTCCAGTTTAAGAACCCATTGTGGCCCTCGAGTCAAAAAGTTTGCCCACCCCTGGCCTAGAGGCTCTCCATAGCCCACAGGCTCTTGGCAGTCAGGTCAGGACGCTTGCCTCATTGCTATGGTGATGAAGCAAGCATTCAGCCAGGCCGCACACACTGCCTGCTCTCAGTCCGCCCCTTTTGCCCCCCCAGGAATGGTGGACTCCAGTGGGGCTGAGGGGACTGGGCTCTGCCATCTTGTGGTTATGGGTGCCACCATTTTTATGACGGAGTGATGATTAATTTGCATATTGTCCTTTTATTGGATAGGATATGCATGTATGTACCATATTTGCCGGCGTATAAGACGACCCTTTGGCCCTGAAAAATATGCCTCCAAGTGGGGGGTAGTCTTATACGGCGAGTATATAACAAACTCTGTATTTTTAGTGGAAATGTTAGGGGGTCGTCTTATACGCCCAGTCGTCTTATACGCCAGCAAATACGTATTTTTCAGGGCCAAAAAATCGTCTTATACACCGGCAAATACGGTACATGTGATAGATATGTGAGTATACACACATAATGTATATATGTAACTTAGCAAAACATAAAGATACCATTATTGGACTAGCATTACTCCAAAACTGTTGGTGATGAGAGATTCAGTTACTTTAATGATAATTAATCAGAGTTTAGGATAATAATTTTATAACATAGTGGAAGTGTGCCAGTGGAAGCTTCACTGAAATTAGTATTTTATTGAGACAGGAAAAAAAATAATAGAAAAGTAAACTATTTAAAAACAAACAGTTTAGATGTTCATATAAACTTTATCGCTTTTTATACTATAAATTAATGAAAACAAAAAGAAAATAGGTTTGATCTGCAATATGACCATTTTATAATTAATCTTGTGCTAGCTTTGGCAGCACAAATCCTAAAATATAATTAATCTGAAGACAAATGGAAAAGAAGCATCTTATTTGGTGTATATGAATGAAAACTCTAATAGTATCACAACAACCAAACACTTAGCATTTATTTTCGAATCTTATCTGCTCTGAAAGAATATGTGGTTTTCACTTGTTCATTTGGGAGCATATGTTCGTGCACTGGTTTATTTTTTATGAAATCCCACTACTCATCACTGTGGTCTAGAATTATGGTCTGAAGGAAAGTATCCGGTGGAGGGGATTAATGAATTTTGGGAGAGCAACACTTGACATTCATCATTCCAGTGTCAGATACTTTCTCATTTCCTTATCTCTCCTTACAGAGGTGGTTAGAAGCAATGAGTTTTTCCCAAGCCCTTTATAACCTTATTTTGATTTCAGTTTCTACTCTCTTTAGGACTTACAAGTGCTCTAAGTCAATAATAGTTTGTATATAATATTGGGGTGCATATATTTTACCATTTTTTCAATTTTTCAATCCTACCCCTCTATTGCTGGCTGATAAACACTGCACTTTCCTTTTGATCACATACAGGGTGGGGCAAAAGTAGGTTTACAGTTGTATGTGAACAGATTTTATCCTTATATTATTAATTCTTGTGTCATTTTCCATATTAACAGCTGTAAACCTACTTTGACTTACCCTGTATATACTGAAACAAGGTCCCTGGTTTAAAGTAAAGGTTTAAGAACCAATTTCTTCTTGAGAAGTCTTCTTGTAGGAATTTTATTTCAGGATTATTCAAACAGCGTTTTCTAAGGTCCACCCTCTCATATGTGCATGTGTATGTTTGTGTGCACATGTGTGCATGCATGTGCATGCAGAGAATGGAAGAGAAAAAGACAGGATGGGATACCATGAGGTAAGGATAGACAAGAGGATGGTTTGCAATCACACTCACTTTGCCAGATAATTGGGTCTGCGTAAACCTAAAGTGTGTAAAGTATTATGTGAACCTTCAACTACAGTAGTTAAACACTAACACTTATCCACACTATACTTTCAGAAGTTGTAGAAAGGGGAAAAGCTTTATTTCCAAATGTTAAAAAAATGCATCCTTATCTGTTATCCAACAGAGAGAAAATAGATTCCCACAAATGGCAAGTAGCAGTGGCCATTATTGGTTCACACCATCATCTCTCTGATATAATCTCAGACATAAAATAAAAAGGGTTTTACAAGGCACTATTATGAATATTCTGGCAAGTAAATATAGCCCGAGTGCTGACATAATAAGAATTCTATTAAAGATTTGCATTTTCTTACGCCTGCAAACATAAAATGTTCCGAAAGAGGAGCAGACTAGAATAGAAACTGCATTATGCTGAAAAATAACAAATAATAATATGCTGGCAATTGTGCTATAATTGTTCACATTTCTTCTAAAGTGTTTTTCTAGTCGATGAGCACGTGAGCTTTAAACAAGTTTGATTACATCCGCAGAAGTAGTTAATGAATCAAGAATAATAGTGGTGTACGAACAGAAAGGCTTTATGTACAGTTTTAAGACTTATTTCGGTGTTGTTGTTGTGGAAAATGGGACACAGGAGGGAACTCACTGCATTTATGACACTGTGTTTCTTGGTGTGTTTTTTTTTTCCTTCTGCTTTGCCTCCTTTACTAAATATTACTTCCAGATTTAGAGTCAACAGTATTCATTTCTGATCACCTAGTGCAGTGGTCTGCAAACTCAGTCAGCAGAGCGCCAAACCATAGCTTGAGAGCTTCAGTTTGCTGACCACTGACCTAATGCACAGCCACTTTTTGCAGGCTGCAGACCTATAGGTGGCAGAGGAGATAAGGATAGACAAGATGGTTTGCAATCACACTGAGGGAATGACACTCTAATTCCTGCTTTGCATCTGCCATTGCATGTGCCTCTGACACCTTCAGTGTAGGGTCGGGAAAAGATCATCAAGCCAGAAATGCCACTCACAACTATTTTTAAAAAATTTTTAAATATGAATAAGAGTTGAAGACATTTCTTCCTACCTTGAGTCCAAAATAAAACCTTGGCATTATTGCCTAGTTTGGTAAATCCTGAAAGGAAGAAGAAAAAAAAACAAAAAAAAAAAACAAGGGCTACAGTAAGCTCCACTTTCCCCCACTTATCAGAGGGGTCCATTAATAGGGTTCTCATTCATCTAGAACAGTGTTTCCCAAAGTGTGGTACGCGGACCCCCAGGGGTACAGGAAGAGTTTGGTGGGGGTACGTGTTGCACCGGAGTTTGGTGGGGATATGCACTGCACCGTGCTTAGCTGCACCTAATACTTCGTTCTCATGAGTCAAGTCAAGACAGTCTTGTGAGGCGTGAGATGGTCCGGTGTGCAAATAAATGTTATTTATAAAATAACTTTTATTTATATTTTATTATGAATAATTTTATTTTTCGTTTATTATTATTTTGTGTATGTACCAAAAAAATAAAAAATAAATATATTTTGATTGTTTAAAATACATCCTTTTTATGGGGGGTACTCAGCATTATGAAAATTATAGAAGGGGTACACATATGTCAAAAGTTTGGGAAACACTGGTCTAGAATGAGAGTCTAAGACACATTTGTATAGCAAGGGGGTCTAGAGCACGTGTGGGCCTCTCTCCATATTGAAGTTTTCATCTTGAAAGGCTGGGTCGTGATCCAACCATTGAAAACACGCGGCAAATGCCTGTGGCCTAGGCATTGGAGCAGGGGGTGCACATTAGGGGCGATGTTAGAAAGAGAGAAGAGCTATTCACAAGGAAGACTTGGAGTTTGAAAGTACATAAAGCCTCATTTCAAGAATGGCCAGGGAGGTACATACCTGAGGCAGGACCTCCATCTCTGCTCACCAGATCCAGCCAAGCGCCCCAGAGGAGAAGCTCTCTGGATAGAAAGGCAGAACTTCCTAGTAAAGTCTACCTATTTTACACACCCTGCTGAATGCATCAGGGAGAAAGAATGAAGGAAATCAGGGAGGGGGCGGAGAGTGGTCCTTCCACAAAGTGAATGGCAATAGCAAGGGATGTTGAGCACATGTGCAGTGGTGGGATGTGGATGGGACCAACATGTGAGGTGGATGCCATTAGATTTCAATTAGAGATAACAAACGCTGGCCATAAGACAACAGCAACTCATCAGTATCTTTAATGTGGTGTGCTGCCTTGTGTTGACTTGCAAATATTTTCTTAAAAAGTAAATCAAATGCCAATATTAAAATAAAGAATTTTTATGTAATATTTACAGTTTATTGTAAAAATCATATATGCTTGCATTACAGCAAACCCACATGACACTAATCAGCTGGGGCTCATAGTGTTTATCTCTTTAGAAAAGTGCATGTTCTCAGTTCCTACCTTTCCGTAACTCCTGACTATAAATGATGTTTTGTTCATGTCCATAATATAAAAAGGAAAAGATAAAAAATAGATCAAGAGAAATATGTGCTATAAACTAAATATCTGTGTGTCCCTGTCTCCCAGCCCCCCCCCCATACACACACACACACACACACACACACACACACACACACACACACACCTCATTATGCTGATCCTAATCTTCAGTGTGATAGTATTAGGAGGTGGGGCCTTTGGAAAGTGATTAGTTCATGTGGGTGGAGCCCTCATGAGTGAGATTAGTACCCTTACAAAGGAGGCCTCAGAGAGCTTCCTGGCCCCTTCCACCAAGAGAGGACACATCAAGAAAACAGCCATCTGTGACCCAGAAAGTAACACTAAATTAGCCAGCACCTTGACCTTGGACTTCCCAGCCTCCAGAACTGTGAGAAATCAATCCTGTTGTTTATAAGCCACCCAGTTTATGATATTGATTATTGCCTGAGGTAAAGCAATATGTCTTTTGGGGGGACGGGGTTTCATTTCTCTAGCCACTCTAGTCATTTGGAGGAACCTGAGTTACACAACAAGTTAGCAAGTGTTTTTTATCATTCAAGTAACATATTTATGCCCTATGCATGATGTCAACAGGTTTAAGAAACACAAAACCCAACTTGAGCTGGAGAATATTTTCCTTCATTTAAAAAGGAATACAAATACCTCCATTCGGCAATCACAACAGAAACGGAAGGGAGAGCATGTTCAAGGATGTATAAAAAAAATCTTTTTACGATAACCACTTTCTCAAAATAAGCCCTGTAAAGTGAGTACAGTGGCTGCCAATATTAGATCTATATTTCTCATTTGTCTTCCTTCCCCTCCCCCCAACCCCCCACTCACCTACAGGGCTCCTGACAGTGCAGGCCTGCCACATGCAGGAAGACACAGGCCTTTGGCTCAGTGCCTTCTGCCTCCACTGTGCGCTCCAGGGCAACCCGCTCTATGAGGTCTCAGTAATTTAAAGGAGGCATTTATAGAGACAGGTTCACTCCCGAGGCCACAGCAAACGCGGGGCCTTACCACATCAATGTATTAAATGGCCCCAAAGGGAGCCTGCCATTCGCTATCTCATTCTACTGTCATATAGACTTGGCAAAACATAGCTCATTTTCTAGACCCATTGACCTACTGTATATATAAACTCCCTCTCATAAACCTGTTCTTTCCTATATCATGTCCTCCTCCAAATCCCTAGCCACCAAATACTTACGCTGACAAATTGAGTAAACCTTTCAACTACCTAAGAGTAAAAGTTTCACTGGAGTTGGTCTCAAGGAAAAATCCCTCATTAATATAAACTCCATAACCAAGATCAATGGGCAGTAATTGCTAAGAAAATCACTGGCCATTCGGAATTCCTCTTCTCATTTGTAAAGATTGCTTCCACTTTATGAAGAAGCAGCATTTGTTCACTCCACAAATATTTATTAAAATGCTAATTACATCATCAGCACTCTTGTAAACTTTGAGAATGAAGTAAACGATTCAGCCAACCCCTGCTTTCTTGAAGTTTATACTTGACACAATTACAGAGATGAAGAAATACATAGTGTCAGTGAAAGTGAATTAGAGCAGGAAGTACAGATGCTACTGAGATAAAGTAGTTTGGGAAGTCTTTTAGAGGAGAAGACATCTGAGTAGAGAATAGAATCAAGGTAAACATCTAGGTCAGGGGTCGGCAAACTCATTAGTCAACAGAGCGGCAAACCGCAGTTCCCGAGTTGCATGTGGCTCACGAGCCACAGTTTGCCGACCACTGATCTAGGTTAAGAAAATTCTAGTTGAAATGAACAATAATTAGAAAGTTCCTATAGCAAGAATGGCCGAGACCACCTGGCTGGAAAGGAGTGAGAGGCAGGGAGTGCTATGAAGTGAGTTCAGACCAGAAGCAAAGTCTTCTAAAATTTTGTAGCCACAGAGAAAAGTTATGTGTCATTATAGGCCACCAAGAGATTCTCATGGAATGCATGGCATGATCTAACTATGTTTCTGGAAGATCACTCTTTCTATATTGTAGAACACAGTGAAAAGAGAGCGTGAAAAGAATGGTTACTGTAGAAGTCTAGGAGCGAGATGAGGATGGCTCAGACCAAGATTAGTGCTGTGCATATGGAAAGCAGCAGTACAATCAGGAAAATACTCCCAGGATAGATTTATATACGATAATGGACAGATAAATGGAGTTTAGAGTTATCATCAAATAAATTTGTACAACATGATACATTCATCCATATTCTAGGAGCTTGTGGGCAAAGTCAGCCAAGTAAAGACTCACAAGCCATGGTAAAAATGCAAATTTAAGTCTGATTTCAATGGGGCCAATATTTAAATCTGGCATGATTTGTACAAGCTGCCCTGAAGAGAAAAATAACTGGAAAGCAAAAGAAGCTACTGTGAATCAACTTTATATCCGATTTGAGGAACTTTAAATCTAAAGTTCAGGGAGACTCGCCTGGGCAATAATGGCCAGGGAATGGCAGGTGGCTCCAGGTGGAGACACGTGACCAGAGGGGATACTACTGTAGCGTTTTGCCTCAATGGAGGTGTCATAGCTTTCATAAGGATGAGGACAATAGATGGGACAGCATAAGGTTCTAGATTTAATAATCCAATTTCCTCTTCTGATGACTTCTAATGAGTTGCAAAGTATCTGTATCCGACAAAAGCTCTTTTAACTTCCCAGGTCACAGGAACAGCATTGCTGGAGCCTATGTCCCTACACTGCCCAGTTTCCCAGCTACTGCAAAACTAGATCCTAAATCCTCTCTTCTTTCAGCCTTTCCAGGGTCACAAGTTTAAAAAGACAATAGTTATGATTAAGGGAAGACATACTAGGAGCAAATATCCCTTCCACTCCTAGAAACATTACCAGTATCACGATACATTATATTGAGCAAATATTACCTATATATTTTCCTTCTGTAAAACACAGTTATCCAACTTAACATAACACCATCATGCCCACACTGGCATTTTAAATGACTAGAACAGTGGTGAGTAAGCTCATTAGTCAACAGAGCAGCAACCACGGCTCACGAGCCACATGTGCCTGGTGAGCAGAGGTTTGCTGACCACTGGACTAGAATTTCAGTAAGAAGAAAAATCATGTAATAAAAACATGAAAGATGAATGTAAAAAATTAATTTTTAAACTGCCTTTTAACCTCTTATCTTATCAATTATATTAATAAATTGTCTTTTTCAGTAGTATAGTAACATAAACAATTGTAAAGATACAATTCTTCTAAGAATAAATTATATCATGAAGTAGATACTTCCATTATATAACTTGAGTCCGTACTACATGAACACACTTGTAAGCATTTAAACTAAAAACAAAAAATATATCAAGAAAATAAGAAGAGCCAAAATTAATCCCAAGTTGTATATGTTAAAAAAAAATAATTGATTTTAAACAGAGACTTGAAAAGAGTATCATAGAAGTCTTTAGCTAAATCTGTTTTTATTCTTTCAACATTGACCTACAGAGGGTAGCATTATCTCTTGAGTAAAACACTGACAAAGGGCATATCACATATGAAGTGCTATGTTTTCTTTCTCCTGATTCAACTTACGACTTGCTTTGAAGTGTTAGGAATATGTCTAGTCCCAGAAGTTCTGAGAATCAGATGGTTCTGATTGAAATGAAGAGGGAATAAGTGAGTGGATATTCCCAGGCTAAAACTCGCCAATCTTCCAGACAGATGTTGGTACTTGTGAAATAACAACCAAATAACTGTTTTTCCTTCCTTCCTTCCAAGTCAAGCATCCAAGTAAATTTAAAGAAATACATACACCATTTTATATTTAACTGCAATCAATTTTATAAATAAAATAATACCATTAAATATAAATGTTTAACCCCAAAGTGATTTTAAGGGAATCATTAGGACTACAAAACAAAACATATTTGGTTTTTGGAAGCTTTCATTGGTGCTCTTTACCTAGTTATTTCAGTAATGAAGAGTGTGAAGAATGAATAGTGCTCCTGAAAAATGCCCTACACATCTGTGTTCTGAGCAGTCAACATGAATGTTTAAGTAGGTTACATATATATGAGCAGTTTAGTATAATAGTCAAATAAGTTCATTATGATATCCATAATCATCAGTCGGTATCATGACAATCAGCCACAAATAATAAATAAATTCATTAATTAACAGAATCAGCTCTACATTTACATAGCCAGCTGGAGGTTTGGCTCTTCTTTTTTCCGAGTGCTTCAGTGTCTCCTTGAGAGTCAGCTATATACAGTGCTACCCTATAGCCACAAATGTGTCATAAAATAAATGTTTGATTTAAAATGCTGAATGATATGTTTAATCAGCTCTATCTATATGTCTTCCTCCCCTCCCTCCCTCCCTCTTCCTCCTCCTCCTCCTCCTCCTCCTCCTTCTTCTTCTTCTTCTTCTTCTTCTTCTCTCTCTCTCTCTCTCTCTCTCTCTCTCTCTCTCTCTCTCTCTCCTCCCCCTCTCTCTCACCTCTCTTCTTCCCCTTCTTTTCTCCCTATTTTCTGCACCTCTTCCCCTAAGTACATCTCCACAGATCACAGATCACAGGTCCTGAATGGGGCTTCCCCAAATCCCAAATTTCTTCTCTGCTTCCAGCCTCTTTTACTGGAAATGTTCTTAAGGCATTTCCTGCTCCCCATTCCCTCCAGAAAGGTCAGCTCTTGTGTACCAAAGGGCTCAAATGCTGAGATGGAATGTATGGAATTTCAAAAAGGACAAGGAAGTGTGATACCCAACAAAGAAGACAGCCAGGGAGATGGTCCCCAAACCCTGCACTCAACAGCTGCGCTGTCCTGGGGGCTGAGGCAGCTGTGCTGGGGGGGGGGGGGGGAGGAAGAGGAATGAGCAGGAGTGGATAAAGAGCTCTTAAAGCCTCAGTGACCCATGTCCCTGGATCTTAGCCTATGGCTAAGAAAAAGTGTGCAATGTCAGACTTATGCTCCAGAGTCCTGAATCATGTCTTGAATGAAAGCTTTCTGCACCACATGATTTAAGTAATATTCTGTTGGTGTTCAAAGGGGAGAGAGGAGGAAATTAATATAAAAGAGTATTTGAGAGGAATGAACACAAGCTAATTTTCACAAATACAGTATGTGAAATGCTATCATCTCTTTCCCCAATGCCAAAATCAATAACCTGAAATTTCATGGAAAAACAGACACACATGCTCCATTCAGTTTAAGTTAGAAGGGCTGATTGTTAGATCAACAAAAAGTACACGAGTTGTGTAAATCTTGTTATACATTAGCTATAACATGCTTTCTTGGTCAAAGTTCTGACAAAGCGGACAAAGAGCTAGAATAACTGAATTATGCAGTTATACCACTTTTTCACATCAACTGGGGCACTGGCACCTAATGGCACTGTGGCCCAGGTGAAGGTGACACCCTTGCCTCATATTCCATCCTGTTGGTTAGTGTAGGAAGACAAGGTTGGAAGGACCAGACATGTGACAGATTAGTGAAGACTCCAGCAGGAAAGGTCTTCTTTCCTGGGTATAATAACTGTAAGGTTTGAGGCCCAGGAAACTGACCACCAAGACATATTAAAGTAAAATTTTTAAAACATATTTTATTGATTTTTTACAGAGAGGAAGAGAGAGGGATAGACAGTTAGAAACATCGATGAGAGAGAATCATCGAACAGCTGCCTCTTGCACACCCCCCACTGGGGATGTGCCCACAACCAAGGTACATGCCCTTGACCAGAATTGAACCTGGGACCTTTCAGTCTGCAGGCAGACGCTCTATCCACTGAGCCAAACTGGTTTTGGCTTAAAGTAAACTTTATTCCCCAGTAATGAGAGGGACTCATTACAGAAGTAGAGAAATCAGAATCGAAGGAGTGGGGAGAGGAGAAAGGAGCCGGTCAGGCTGCCTCCACAGATGGAGATGGAGAGAGCAGCACGTGGAGGGTCCTGTAAGCCTTTTGAGGGGAGGAACAGGAAAGGGTTGGACCCAGGGCGGAACAGGAAGGGGTGGGCTCCAGGGCAGTTTGGCACATGCTGATTGGTGGTTCAATGTCTTGGGGATATCTCTGTGGCAGATGCCAGTAATGCCATAAGTCCACCCACCAGTTGGGGGGAGGGAGGATCTCACAATAACATCTAAAACCCCCAGGAAAACACCAGAATCATAGGTTCTCAATATGTAGGGACTGCCAATCAATGCCCCCCATTGATGCAACGACTCTCCTTTTGATAGCCAGAGCACAGGTTCAGGGGGCCTTTACTTTTACACTTTACCAAACACCAAGGGAAGGGGAGGGAGAAAAAATCTATATAGAGATTTTGGGGAATCTAAATACTTTGCCTTGTAGAATGTATAGGTTTTACTCTATCAGAATCAGATTGTTCTTCAAAGCTAGCCATTCAACAGGTAGCCCCCAATTCCCATTGTTTTCCCTTTGTACAATACAACCAATGACACAATCATCAGACATAATGTAACATGATTACTTTTTTGAGGCAAATCCTTTGAAAATAATGAAAAGCCTTCAAGTTCCTTAAGGGAAACATAAAATTTCCATGGTGATAATTTTATTAATGCAGCCAGAGTTTTGAAACTCCATGTAAATTAGATTTAAAAATTAAAGTGTAAATTTCATCTAAGGCACATCCACCTTAACACACATATCAGAGTCATGTATTTCAAAGAAACATGATTTAATAATATTTTAGGAAATCAACATTAATGGGGAAATATATAGTAAATAAATACAATCTCAGGGAAATTAATGATGTGTGTTACTGAAATTATAGGGGAACATTCTTAAAATAATTACTTAAAGGTAAGGTGTTTTGTGTTTTGTTTTTTAATTCCAAGAGATTTACTTTTCTCTGCTCACTAACTGAATTCCCCATTCACCTCACAGAGTACAGCTTCCTTGTTGTGCAGCTGATTACCCTCCCTTTTATTATGCAAATGAGACTATACAGGTGGTTACAGATTTTGAAATAACTGTTACTAATTATACATTATTCTCCAAAGCCATAATAAAAATTGAATGAACCTGATACTGACATAAGGAAAATATGCAATTTAAGGGAATGATATGGTATCAGAAACAGAAGTTACCACAAATTACAGTCTAATAATCTAAGGGTGAAATTGTGCTGAAGGCTTAGTCATCCACAGTGGATTTCTTTTTTACTTACCCAACAGGAATCAGGGCTAAACATTCTAAATATAGTTCACCTCCCTTCAATTCTACATGATTAATTTGACAAAATTGATTAATTGGCTCAGAAATTCAATTGGTGAATAGAAATACTCCACTTACCAGGATAATGCATGGCAACCCAAGTTAAGTACAAAGGTTTACTTGCCGCAACACGAGGATGGGGAAAGAAGGGAGTGAGTCTAACACAATGAAACAGGATGAAGCAAGCAGTGGCAGTAAGTGCCTAGCTGGCAACATGACCGCAGAGCCACTGGACTTGGAGAAAGTGGCAGAGACTAACAGGTGCATCGTCACAGTCACACAATCACTGGGGAAGCAGCTCAGACCCAACAGGGAGGGGCACAGAGGGCCACTGAGTCTGGACTTCACCTGTTCAATGGGCCTCAGATTTAGACTTAGACATTGTCTATTTGAGATACACTGAAATGTTCGAATGAAAAATGTTTGTTCAATTAAAACTCTCAATATATTAGACATTTGGATGACATTTCTCTCTATTTTCTAAAGACCCAGGAGACTCGACAATGAGAATAGCTGGACCAGTTTTGATCTCAGAGATACATGTCCTGGTAAGCTGAGAAACAAAACAAAAAAGTTTTAAAATATAGATATTGGAGATAAAGTTCTAGACTGTGTTAGCTTTAGGATATTGTCATAAATACCAACATTAGTAAGTTCAATAGTACAAATCATAAGAGCAGGGGATTTTAGCATAGTAACTGCTTTGTCACATATGAGCAGTTATACTGACAAGGACGAAATAAGTGAAGAAAAAAAAAAGAAACATATACTCAGTCTGAGTGCTTTATCATTTTAAGCATTAACAAATTGTTAATGCATGAACCACCTCTACTTACCCTTCCTTAATAACTTTGCACACATTTAGGTGCATAAATCTTGAGTTTTCCATGTACAAAATGTGTGTGTGTGTGTGTGTGTGTGTGTGTGTATTTCATGTGCAATTTGACAGTTCCTACAGCACAACTGCTTACTCTTATTCCTTAGACTAGAGGCATGGTGCATGGCATTTGTGCACAGGGAGAGGGGGAGGTGGTACAGGCCAGCCTGTACCCCCTCAGGAAGCGGGCTTAGCTTGCAGGTGGACATCCCTCGAGGGGTTCTTAGCACTGCCACGGAGGCAGGAGAGGCCCCCACCACTGTTGCTGCTGCCCTCACCAAGGTGAAAGAAATATAAACATAAACCCAACAAAATAAATGAAAATTCTGTCCAAATCATAAAATATGACCTTACCTTAGGGACTTTGGTGATACCAAGGTTTAGTAAATAATCCTGAGAAATTGCAATCTACTGCACTCTATCTGCATAGCAGCAAGTCCAACTTATTGCTTCATAGCTTCATTCCATCCCAGAGTAAATCATCTTATTAAACAGGAGACTAATTTATCAAGGTTTATGTTTTCCCTAATCAAAGTATTTGCAAATGACACTGGAGAGAAGTAGGATAGGCTTATGTTTCTTATTAGACATGAATGAGAGGAGAACATGGGATATGGCTTCAATGGTGGGGGTGATGGTAGCCCCAAGGAGGGCTGGTCTGTAAGGCTTTGTGACCATGAAGACATGGTTCTAGGTAACTTCCTCAACTAGCTGAGGAATTAGAAACCAAAACATAAAGCTACATGGCGGGGTGGGGGAGTCAATGGGACAGAGCTGGGACTTAAGGAGAAAGTTGACTTGGAGGTTATCCTTTGGGATAGAGGGCCAAGGTCTAAAATCTGATTCAATATTAAAGTGGGACTCTCATAAATATCATAGCCCAAGCCACAGGATCTACTGTCTGGAAGAATAATTTAATTCTAAATCTTCCCAGAATGGGGACGGACTGGAAAGGGGGCTGGTGATAGGCTGGCTATTCACTGCTTGTGTCGGAAACTAGGAATGAGAGGAAGATAGGAAGTATGAGAAAAGAAAATCAGGCTGGCACTTGCCTTTTTTTTTTTTTTTTTTTTTTTTTTTTGCTTCAGGGCCAGCGAATTTTGAAAGAAACTAGAACTATCCCATAGGACTATAGAGCAAACTTCAAAGAATCCCTTTGGAATCAATTAGTGCCTACAAATATTTAACTAAGAAGTCACTCGGAGATATTTGACAGGTAAATACTTGCATTCAATGAGGTCCAATAACACAGCCCTGTGGACAAAGCATGTGTGTGTGTTCTTTCTAAAGAAATTACAGCATTACTATGCATTTGACAAATGAATGAAAATGGTATTATCGAGCTAAAATGGTCTGACCTCCAGAAATTGCTCTTCTAGCTATTCAGTTCGGCTGAATACCTAGAACAATGGAATAACTAATGAGGCTAAGTTGCATTAGAGTCTAATTTTTAATGGAGATGGCTATTAAAGTCATATTGATTCTGTTCCTGGGAAAGACTATAATTCTAGCTTGCCTACTTGTGAGCCAGATACTTCATGTATTTTCCCCTAAACTCTTTCCAACAACCCAATAAGGTGGACACTATTTCCATTTTATAAATTGGAATACTGAGGCATAGTCAGAATTGAGCCCAACATATATCCAAAAGCAACTGAAATCAGGATCTGCACTCCCATGTTCACTGCATCATTATTCACAATACTTGAGATATTGAAATAGCCTAAGTACCTATTAAAGATGAATAGATAAAGAAAATGTGGTATATGTACACAAGGGACTATTATTCAGCCAAGAGAAAGAAGAAAATCCTACAATTTGTAACAATTTGGATGACCTTGAGGACTTTATGCTAACTAAAATAATTCAGAGAGAGACAAATATTGAATGATCGCACTTATATGTGGAATCTGATTAAGCCAAACTCTCCGAAACAGAGAGTACAGTAGTGGTTACCGGGGGCTGCAAGATGGGAGAAATAGGGAGATATTGATCAAAGAGTACAGACTTCCAGTTATAAGATTAACAAGTTTGGGGGCTATAATATCATAGTGATTATAGTTAATAATGCCGTGAGAAAGTAGATCTTAAATGTCCTCAGCATAAAAAAGAAATGGTAACTATATGACAGAAATAGCTCACATATGTTGGTAATAATTTTGCAATATGTAAATGTATCAAATCAAAACCTTAAACTTACACATTGTCATATATTTATTACATATCAATAAATCTAGAAGATTCAAAGAACCGAGCCCAAGATTTCCGACTCCAAAGCATGAGGACAAGGTAAAATTCACTTCCAGAGGAATACTAGAATTCTTCCACATGGATTAATCATGTATTTGTATCAATATTGTTCCTGTCATATAAAAATGCCTTGTTAAGCACTGATTTAGTATATAGCGTGAACACAATCTCTGTAAATATATCCTGATTGACAAGTTATTAAGAAAAGTATAATAGTCATATTTAATAGGTGTGAAGAACCTCTGAAAGGTCTAGATGTATTGTACACACTTATTAATTATAGCTCAGATATAACTAATAGGTTCTTTTAAAAGCCCAGTAGATGTCAACATATTATAATAGCTTGTCAACTGTATTCTTTTCCAACTACCCCTGATGGAAATGTGCAACTATTAAAACTACTAAAGTAAATGCAACCAAAGCGAAGCAAACCACATTACAATATTTATGGCCATATGTTTTGTGATGCACATGGGATCGAATAACATGTAATAATTTGGCTGCTTTAAGAAAGAAAAAATGTCTTCTAACATAGCAGCTAACACCTAACAACAGTTTACTAGAGTGCTTGACTTACTTATGATAGGAATAAGCTCTCCTCCAGGAATGAACTCAATTGTTGTTACAATGGAGTCTTAAATGAAAAGTGGGGTCTTGAAAACATAGACCAAATGTTCTGCAGCTATTGAGAAAATGTATTAATTTAAATGCTGGCTCAAAGGATAATATTTAAGAAACCAATCTTCTTCCACGATGACAAATCACGCCTCCAAATCGTCTCCAGAGGCATAAAACCCTAGAGCTGTGCTAGCCCCTGAGCTGTCCTTCAGTTTGGCCAACACAACCACCAGCAATAAGTACTGCTCACATTCCACCTGCAGCCTAATCTAAATGAAGGTAAATAAGGCATTCATGCAAGAAATTAACACATGGCAGAAAGTAATACTGAGCTCCAGGGTAAAATTCAGTCTTGTGTCACAGTAAAAATCAAAGAATCTCACTTAGAATATAAAATCCCTAAACAGCATCTCATTAGCATAATTCAGACTTTACTCCGGGGACAAATACTTTTACAGTATTTACTTTAGTCTTATTTTATCAAGCTGTCAAAGGAATTTTTCACTCTCTAGAATGACTGTATAGGCAGAAAAACACTATCAGTGGTTTTCACTCAGTTACTCAATATCATTAGGATTATGTATTTGTCTAGTAATATTAGTCATTATTTTGGTTATTGCTAATGCAACTGATTTAGAAGGTAAATGAACGTGCTGTTCCAATATGCTCAGTTTTCATTTTACTTCATAAACAAAACAAAAAATAATTTCTCATGTGCTAATCAGCAACAAGTTTCAGCAAAACCATGGGGGTAAATGTTCTAGGAGCTCAGTGGTAAGACGCAAAAGAAATGAAGCGATCTAATTTTATACATGCCTTTTAAAGGATTCTAGCAAACATCAACTAGCTGTTTGATGGCTGCATCCTGCTCTGATACTTTGGGGCTGGCCTGTCGAACTACAAAGTCAAATGAAGTCAAACTGAAGCCAGAATATGCAAAGGACTTAAGCAAAGAAGAGGTGGCACATGGAGATATTGTGCATGTCTACAGCATGACAGAGAGCAGAAATCACAAGGGAATGGCTCACAGTATCTCCTTAAGCAGACTCCTTTCTGAACTCTGAAGCAGAGCAAGAAATGCCTGGAGATGTTGCTTCCGGAAGTTATGTGACAGCAGAGCAGATCAAACAAACATTCTGCTTAATGCTGCTGTGCTAATTTTAATGATATTTGTCTCTGAAAAAACCTCTTAAAAATAAAAATTATATATATCAATGAAATCATGGAGTTCACAGCTTGCATGGATTCAGCCAATGGTGGTTAACCTGATGGGAATGGAACTTTTGGCCTATGAGCACCAGACTGCTGACACTCTACAACCTTACCCAGGGTGAACTATTTTCATCGGTGTATGATTGTCTCACAAGTGTGTCTTTTTATGCTGCTTATTTTGAGTGTGGGCAGCAGGCCCACCCCTTAATGACTGACAAATTTGGCTGGACTTTCTAGCAGAGAACAAGAACATGCATAGCACTGGCTATCAATATACCTGCCCTATGATGGCTCCGGGTTCTTCCAGAAAATGGTGAAGGGAACATTAAGTAAAGATCTTAAGGACGTTCGGGATTCATACAAGTATCTGGCATCACAAAATGCACCACTGATTCTGTGAGGATAGGCAGATAGAAAGATATGAGCTGGGAGGGGCTGGGAGGGACTGGGATGGGCTGGGAAGGGCTGGGAGGGGCTGGGAGGGACTGGGAAGGGCTAGGAGGGGCTGGGAGGAGCTGGGAGAGGCTGAGAGAGAGGCAGGTGGGCTTAGAGGACATAAACGTGAGAGGTGACAAACTGAAAGTAGACAATGTGGTGGCAGGCTCCTATGTGAGCAGGAACCATTCAGAGCCCCTCCAGGATGTAGTCTAACTGGTAGCATAACACGTCAGTGAAGGAGTCTTATGGCTTTCACATCCTTTATTTTGGGACCTAAGGGAGGGGGGGACTTGCTCCTTGTCTAGGAGTGTTCCAGCGAGGGTTATAAATCCTCCAAACTCCCCAACATTGGATCATTCAGTTCAGTCTCGGCTAGCTGAGTTGCCCGCTCAGGTCCTATCTGAGTGTATTTCTTCCCTACAAATAAACCCATGCCTGGTTTTGCTGCCATTTGTTGTCTCTTATTTGAACTCACTTCTACAAGCAAGGCGGTAAGCAGGGGCACAGAGTACTGTCTCCAGCTAGAACTTATCTCAGGCCAGAGGCCCCCTTGACCACTGCTGACAACTCCACTGGAGTCTAGAAGGCTGGGACACTTGCATCCGTGGTCCCTGGAATTAACTGCTGCTGAAGGAATCCTTACTTGAGGAACTGAAGAACACCAAAATCAGATGTTAAGAGTAAATCTTCCTGGGAACCAAGCCAGACTTTTCAAACTACAGGACCTGACCTATTATCGGGTCATGAAATCAGTGTGCAGATCAAGGTCTTTTTATTTTCATGCAATAATGTGATACATTTGAATAAAATGAAAAGATCACAATGTGTCATTCACAGCAAAATGAACTATTGGCCATTCCATTTCTCTCTCATTTCTAATGTGTTTCTGGTTATGTCATATAATATCTCGCCATAGGTCACATTTTAAAATGTATGGAAGCCAATAGCCTAAGCAGATACTACCACAAAGCAGTGATGAGTCAGTGTCTCCCTTCTATGAAAGGTACTCCCCACAGAAAATGGGCTCTGAGAACACAGAAATGACCCCTCTGTTACAAAGCTCAGCTTTAGCAATGCGTATGATAAGACATTTGTTTGCCTCTAGATACTAATATCCTCTGTGCCGTGTTGCACTCTGGGCACCTAAGTGCTAAGTGCCACCTACCAACACCACCACCACCCTCCTCAGCTAATGATATCCTGGAGTTCTGGCTCAGATTCCTGAGAGACACTCCATGACTCCATTAATATTGGAAACGTATCAAGATCCCAAACTCTCTTGGTTCAAGTCCCAACATTCTGCCTAGACTTTCCCAGGCTCTTCCTCCCATCACAGAGAAACTTTGGTTTAAATGTTCAAAGTCTGCCTGATGATCTGTTCTGAAAATGAACTGCAGCCATAATGCCCACCTGACCTCTAGAACCATTGCCAGCTTCTAGGGCACTTATTCTAGCCACCAAAACTCTCTGGAAGACAAGGCAGGGCCTTCCCATGTTCTTTGGATATTCATGGTGATCCGTGGCTGTTCCTCCAAGACCCTAACCCTCCGGATAAGTCAGTGCTTCGCAGCCAATGCTCACTCTTTCTTTGCTAACTTTACAAACCAGTTTGTCTGAATATATGTCAGAACCTGAGTTCAGACAATGTCCACCCTATCTTTACATGCATCTATGGATCTTCTTGGTAGCAGGTAGGCCTACAATACTCAGTAAACGCAGGCCACCCTCTGAGTCTGCCTTAGAAAATGAATACTATTATGTTTTAAGAACTGCCCTTGTAAATGAGTTCTGGTTTTATGGTAACTGCAGATTGTTCCATCGCTGGGCATTTGACCGAAGAATTGTAAAGGCGGTCACAGTGAAGCACAAAATGCTCAAATAAACTTCTAAGAAATCAAAACAATTTCTGGAGTGTGTTTCCCAGGCATTTATCTCTCCCCTTTTATCTCTTCCCCTGGTGTTAGAAATGAGCTTATTCAATTCCCAGGCATGTGATTTTAGTTAGGAATGCTTTTGGCTATAAGCAACATAAAACCCAACTAACCGTAGCTTAAACAAATAAGGGCATATTTTTCTCACAGAAGAAGACTAGGTGGGGGTAGATGGCTGCTGTTAATAGTTCAGGAACTCAAATATATATATATATATATATATATATATATATATATATATATATATATATCAGGGCTGAAATTTCTGGTATTATCTTGACCTTTCCCAATGCTAGTTTCCTTATGAAGCTCAGTGCATGCGCAAGGCACAAGATGAAGGAGCAGAAAGGACACTGCCAACCACTTCTGACCCTTTTATCTAGAAAACAAGCACTTTTTAAGGAACCATTAAGCAACCGGACTGGTTGCAGGGACACTTGCAAATAAGGCTGGACAAACTAGAAAAAAAAATTTACAAAACAAACTGGTTTCTATCAAAAACGATGACAGTGGAAATGAGTATCAAGTTAGCAATTAACAGATTTGACCACCTCCCGCTACCTCCAGCTACAAAGTCAATGGGTCAAAGGATGTAGATTATTTCTGTCTTTATGAAAGAATAGTTAAGTGCCAAAACCGGTTTGGCTCAGTGGTAGAGCGTCGGCCTGCGGACTGAAAGGTCCCAGGTTCGATTCCGGTCAAGGGCATGTACCTTGGTTGTGGGCACATCCTCGGTAGGGGGTGTGCAGGAGGCAGCTGATCGATGTTCCTCTCTCATCAATGTTTTTAACTCTCTATCCCTCTCCCTTCCTCTCTGTAAAAAATCAATAAAAATATTTTTTAAAAAGAATAGTTGTCTTTATAATGCGAAATATAAGAACCACCAAACATTTTTTTTCCTTAAGTGTTGACTAAGAATTTTTAGAAAATGCCATCCTTGTTTTCATATGTAATGGTATACCCTCAATGTTTTTATTATAGAAACCAGAACAACTAATTCACCAAGAGCAGTCTGTATCACCAGTTGTAAAAGAAAATAAAATTAAAAATAGTGTTTAAATAACTAGAAGAGTACATGAAAGATTGGCATTGGAATTCCTAGGTTGAAGATAAAAGTGTGCCTCATATCAACAGAGAAATCCTAAACAAAATCAAAACACTATCTTGAATTCCAAACCTTTTATGGAAAAAAAAACAGTTCCAATGAGAGCTCAGTTAGATTTCATGATAAATTTGCTGGGATTAGCGCTCTTATAGAAGACATTCCGAGCCTCGCTAGTCCCTTCCACCAGGTGAGGACAAAAGGTGCCAGCTATGAACCGGAAGAGGATCCCCACCAGAAGGTAGTCCTGCTGACACCCGACCTTTGGCTTCCCAGCTTGTACAACTGGAGGAACTATATGTCTGTTGTTTATAAGCTACCAAGTTTGTGTTATTTTTTTAAATAGCAGTCTGAACAGTCTATGATGCGCTGTAAATGTTGTCTCCATTTCATATATTAGTTTTAGATTAGTTTCTCCCCTCATTTGGTAACTTATTTAAGTGATGACATTTTGTAGATATATAACTTTTTTTATTTCTGTCAGTATTTTGTTTTAAGACTCATTTCTTCCTGTAACATCTTTTCATCACCACTGCAGACATTTCAATATGGAAATTTTATTCCCCTTTAGATTTCTGTTCTTAAAATGTCCTCTGCAGTTATTGTGTGCCACATCTCAATATCTAATAGCAATAATAGGAGTAGTCGATGTTTTGCTAGTTCACTCCTAGTTTATGCAGAGTAGTCATTTGATTATCTAATCCATCCAGGATCTGCAATTAGAGCGAGCGCCTTCTGCAGCTGCTCTCTTCTCTTCTCCGACGCGAGTTTCTTTCTTTGGATCTGTTGTTTTCCACTGCGCGTGATGCACAATACTCAGGGTGCATCTTCAGAATAACTGTGGCTGCTCTTTCTGTCTTCAAGGCCAAAATGCGGAGACACTGTATTGAGCTTTTCGGAACTAAAGTGGTGCTTTTAGGGCCTATGTATCGTTTTGTGTGTGATATTTGGAAGTAGTCAGCAGCTTTGTCAATGTGGCTGTCACTGTCACTCCAGGCTTTCCAGATGTTCAAATGTAGAAATGTCATGAAATGCCATGGCAAAGATGAATTTCTTTTTATTCTTTCTCTAGTCTATTTCCTCCCCTTAAGGGAGGATGACAGAAAGCCTATAGAAAACATGGCTATCCACCAGTCCCCCTAAATGGCCTATGAATGAAGCACAAAAGAACTTACAGGATATTTTTTTAAAAAATATATTTTATTGATATTTTACAGAGAGGAAGGAAGAGAGATAGAAAGTTAGAAACATCGATGAGAGAGAAACATCGACCAGCCGCCTCTTGCACACCCCCCACCGGGGATGTGCCCGCAACCAATGTACATGCCCCTGACCGGAATCGAACCCGGGACCTTTCAGTCCGCAGACCGACGCTCTACCACTGAGCCAAACCGGTTTCGGCTACAGGATATTTTTGATGATTATAAATGCAGCACAATTTACATGGGTAGGCAATTAAATTGTATTTGAATTAGAAGAGGAATCTTTATTTAACTCTGCTAAAAATCAGAGGTATTTTATTTATATGAGTACATGATAAGAGGAAATGGACGTGTAAACATATAATTTTTTTCTAATTTAATATATGATCGGGATATATTTATATTTAAAATACCTTTCTTCTAATGATGTAGAAGAGTAAGCTTTAAAAACCTCTTACACCTACATAAACATAGGATCATAAAATGCATAGAAAGTATTTCGATATATTGATGTTTATCAAAAACTGAGAGGATTTTGATTAATTTATCATAATAATGTCACATGCATGCCTGTGTGTGTTTACTTGGGAGAAAATACCTTAATATTAAAATGCACTTTATAAAATAGCAATAATTACAGAAATTACAAGCCAACAACATGTACACAGCCTCAGTATTTCACACATCTTCCCCAGGAAAGGCATCACTGCATAAGATTCCGCTATAGTGACAATTATTTTCAGGGGACAAGATAAGAGCAAACTATTAGTCCAATTATCTCTTTCTGACTCCACTCAAGTTTGAAGACACAAGGCTGGTAAAGTTACCTTTTTAGTTCATTGACAAGAGCTCCTTAATTTTGTTTGAGAATTCTTTTAGGAAAACTGCTCACGTGTCATTTGGAGGGGGGTGGGAAATTATAGAAACCAGATTTAACAATGCTTGTAGTTACTTGTGACAGCATAGCTAAGGCATCGCATTTCAGATGAGTTTCAATGATTTCTATTTAAATTACAGAAAATAATTAATTTAAAAAGCGCTGTCATGGTGACTGACAAAAATAAATTCCGGAAAGAAATTTCTTTCTGAAAAGCGCTCTAGTTCGGTTAAATTTAGAAACAGAAACCAGCTTATTCTTTAAGATTTTCTAGGAACAATCCTAATTCTTAGACATTATCATGGCCATTTTAAACCTCTGTGGAAGACCAGGTTCTTTGGACACATTGAATCTCGTGAGGGAAAAGGGACATAAAAGGGTAAGTAATGGCACACTGTAAGAATAGAGCCCATCAAATAAATGGCCTCGAACATAGGTCTGTAAAACCTGTGTTAAAGGAGGGTTCAGCGTGGTCTAGAGTAGTGGGGAAGGATTTTATGGAGAAGCTGGGCTCTGATATGAGTTTGAGAAAAAAGATGGCACAGTTCCTATCAGCAGAGTGAGTGCTGGAATCGGGGGCTAATGATGTGAGCCATACAGGGTGAACCAAAACAGGAAAGGTAACCAGAAACATCCAATCGTCCTATTGTGTCACAGACAGGAGCTCAAAGTAAAGAGCCGCGTTATACAATTAACTAAGCGGCCAACAGATTGATTATAAAGATTTTCCAATGCTAGCCTAAGGAAATACGGACTGTTACATGAACTCACACAATCACTTCAATTGTTGCTTTTGTTGTGCTGGGTGCTGTGCACTTTAAATACACGTCTAGGACCCACTCCAGAGATTGTGATTCCCAGAGGCTGGGAGCTGTGACTATTTTTATAAGGATCCACAGATGCAACGCCAGCAGTATGAGCATGCGACCTGTGCAGTCTCTCCCAGGGCTCCAAACTTACTTGAATATTCTGCTGTAGGCATGATAAAATTCTTAATAACATTATCATTAATACTTTGTCTGCTGTCATTCCATTCATATATAGTGTTTACAATGACCCATGAGCACAGAGTAACAGTGAACCCCAAATGTGTGTATGTGTTGGGGGGGAGAGGGGGGGGGTCAGTAAGAGACAAAGAGAATACAAGGTAAGCTTACTACATCTACAGATGAATAAATGGGGAGTGCTGACAGAACGAAAAAGGCCACGCTTTCTGCTCAAACCAACATCTGCGCTGAAGGCTGAAAAAAAGCAATCACGCTCTAAGCAATAGAAATGGCCAAGGTACCTGAAATATAGCCTTTCTTGCTTGAACTGCTTTTCGATATTAACCAACCATTTGCACCCAAGATGATGACACAGAATGGGAGAAAAAGATAGGGCAACCATAGTTTCTTTGACTTTCAGTTCTTCCTTCTTCATGTGTGAGCAAATAAGGATGCTACTGAAATGTGAATGTATCAAAAAGTTAAATAAAAGCATTTCAGTTCATTCTGTGTAGCATTTTCATGGTTCTGGTAAGAAATATATATATAAATGTAAATATTACAAAACACAAATTGTGTATCATCAATGTTTCTGCATATAAGTGAAATGGTTTGATATTTTATTTAAAACTGTCACTGTACAACATAAATACAAACAGTAAAACCCATGCTAGTAATTTAAATTTTCTATTTTTCTTTATTAAGCACAACATTAACTAGAAATTTTAAAAATGAAACATGACAAGTTTAGAGACCTTAGAAGATTAGAAAAATGTTACGGTCTAGTTCCCTAAGTGGCACTTTTTTAAAATTTTGAACAAGGAGCCCCGCATTTGCAGATATATATTGAGATATATTATTGATTTCAGAGAGGAAGGGAGAGGGAAAGAGATGAGATAGGAACATCAATGATGAGAGAGAATCATGATCAGCTACCTCATGCACACCCCTTAATAGGGATCAAGCCTGCAACCTGGGCACGTGCCCTTGACCTGAGTCGAACCTGGGACCTTTCAGTCTGAAGGCCTACGCTCCAACCACTGAGCCAAACCGGCTAGGGCCACACATCTTCATTGTGTACTGGGTCCTGGAAATTATGAAACAGGCCCTGCAGAAATGATTGTGATGATCAAGGCTGCTGGTGGTGGAGGGAATCAAGACAGTGAAGAATTTTGAAAAGGGAGGTATTTCATGAGTTTTAATCTGTGGAGTCCTGATTGAAGTAAGAGAAATAAAGGTACGGAACCCCATCCTAGATGTTACAACAAAATAATGAGGAATAAAGACCTACACTAAGTGAATACAAAAGAAAGAGAGAAGAAAGCAATTAAAGGAAAAAGGAATCTAAAGAAAGCACTGGTGACTCAATATGGCAATAAAAGGAAAGGGAGAAATAAACAAAAAATATCTCCAAATGTTGGGACCTCAGTGAGCGGATAACGATAGTGCTATCAAAAGAAATGAATCAAAAGGCAAGGGGGTGGAGGAGGAAAAGGGGGTGGGGGGGCTGTAATACTCCCAACAATAACGATGAAGAAAGATGACATCATAAAAACATAGTCTCCACTTCATACACAGTTAGGTTTAAGGGGAAGAGAGGCACTGAAGAGGAATTGTCCATTGCCATGGTGAACAGTGCAGTTGAACATGAGGAAATCTGACTACCATTATGGACATACAGGTTCTCTGTGGTGTTACATTAAACTGTTGAAGGAAAGATTGTATTGGGAGAAGGCAAGTCACAGATGCCAAAACCTTACATGATAGCACCGTTTAGGAAGCAAGAGGAAATCAGCGGCCTGCATCTGAGACAGAGATGGAGCAGTCACGAGTGTCAGGAGTGCCAGAATAGCAACTTGTAAGGAAACAAGCTGTTTTATCTCTGTGCCCCAGAGCAAGCAAGTATGCTGCACGGGCCTTCCCTGATATCCCACCTACTCCAGGGTCCCCGCTGCTGCCTCTTCTCCAAACCTCCCACTCTTCTCTGTGTGGTCCAGCTCACAAGATGTTCAATAATCTCTCGGTGATTCTTCAGGAGGAATTGCTCTACAGGTCTAGGTATATTCCTTGTATCCATGGCAAAGGTAAGATAAGGGTTGTCCTACACTACCATCTTTTTCTCTCCCCTATACTGATCATTTTTAAGATTTTTTAAGATACGTTTTGTAAGAATAAAGTGAAATAGAAGATGGGTTAGCAGAGTTAGTAGAATAAAGTGAAAATAGTTTCAAGGTAAATGAGTAATCATTTAAATATGTATTTATTAATGGGAATGTTTTACCATTGATTTAATGTTTGTATCATTTTATAGACCACCTACAGTCCTTTGAGTAATCAAGGGACAGATGGATACATATAAGAAAAGCTAAGATGCCGAAACTGGTTTGGCTCAGTGGATAGAGCTTCGGTCTGCAGACTGAAAGGTCCCGGGTTCGATTCCGGTCAAGGGCATGTACATTGGTTGCGGGCATATCCCCAGTAGAGGGTGTGCAAGAGGCAGCTGGTCGATGTTTCTCTCTCATCGATGTTTCTAACTCTCTGTCCCTCTACCTTCCTCTCTGTGAAAAATCAATAAAATATATATATATTTTTTTAAAAGCTAAGAGAGAAATGTGATAAAGCATAAACAAATATGTAGTCTCTTATTTACCCAGCAATATATATCTGTTGTATGCAAGGTACCATGAGGGAAAACAAGAATGAAGATACCATGAGGGAAAACAAGAAAAAATGTATCTAGGAGATATGTTTACAATTCCATTGTTAACTAAATACCAGAGCAGAATCTAACAAAGGTCATACTAAAAGGAAGAGATAAATAAGCAAATTATTTTTTATCCCAAAGGGTCATATAAATATTTAAGTGGAGAGTGAGAAATGGAAGAACCTGAAAAGGTTATTCAAGGATGGTTAGAAGGGGAAGGAAAAGAACCAAGAATTAAAATATTAACACCTCTTCATCAAAGACCAGCAGGGAAGAGAATAGAACATGTGCAACTACAGAGCGATGTAATGAGAAAAGGCTATATTGAATTGGTTTATATGAGAGAACTCAGGCCACAAAGCTTTACGGTCTCAGTGAGTTAAGAGGTAACCTCGCCTGCTGAGAGAAGGTAAAAACATCTGTGAGAGCCTCTATAAACAAAAGATCAACAGGACTTCGGACTCTGTGTATTCACTCTGCCTGGAACACCCACACCCCTTCTCTCAGGCCAAATATACCTAATTATTTTTAAAGCTCATTTTCCTCTTGAAATCACCTAAGGTTGCAACTGTCATAATAATCATCCTTCTTCCTGAATTACTATTATCCTTATAGTTGGTTCACATGTTACTATGCACTCTTCTACTAAGTTATCTTGTTTGTTTGTTTGTTTGTTTTTTGTTGTTATTTTCTGAGTTTTATCTGTGCCTGACTAGAGGTCCAGAAAGACAGGGAGACATACCTGATTCTCATTTAAAAAATATATTGTATTGATTTTTTTACAGAGAGGAAGGGAGAGGACTAGAGAGCCAGAAACACTGATGAGAGAGAAACATCAATCAGTTGTCTCCTGCACACCCCCCACCAGGGATGTGTCCGCAACCAAGATACATGTTCCTGACTGGAATTGAACCTGGGACCCCTGAGTCTGCAGGCCAATGCTCTATCCAATGAGGAAAATTGGCCAGGGCCATACCTTACTTTTTAAAAATATATATATTTTGTTGATTTTTTTTTTACAAAGGATGAGAAGGATAGAGAGTTAGAAACATCGATGAGAGAGAAACATTGATTCAGTTGCCTTCTGCACACTTCCTACTGGGGATGTGCCCACAGCCAAGGTACATGCCCTTGACTGGAATTGAACCTGGGACCCTTCAGTCCATAGGCCAACACTCTATCCACTGAGCCAAACTGGTCAGGGCACCATACTTTATTCTTAATCTGTGTCCTTACAAGTATCAGCAAAGTGGTCTTACAACAAATATTTCCTAACTGACTAAATGAGGGGTGGGGGATGTTATAAACATGTAGAAAGAGAGATTCCTCTCCCCTCTATTCTTCTAGGAGATTTCATATATTAAATTGTGTATCTAATACATGACTTCTACAAACAATGTTTGTAGAATTCAAAAATACAGACTTCATAGATAGAGTAGTTTTTAAACTCACTCGTTTTCAAGAATTTGAAGAAAATTTTCCTTTAAGACATATTCTAGATTATAGGAGAAAAGACAGATCTAATCACTGAGTATAAAGTACAATTTTTAAAAGAGCTTCATTATTACACATTCTATCCTCAATTCTACCATGAAGATGAAGAAAAAAAAGATAGAAAGTAGATTAAATAACATTTGCAGCAGCATAGATGAAGCTGGAGAGCATTATGCTAAGTGAAGTAAGTCAGTCAGAGAAAGGTAAATATCACATGATATCACTCATTTGTGGATTATAATGAACAACACAAATTGATGAACAAAAACAGATTCAAAGACAGAAAAGCATGGATCAGATGCTCAAATCTTAGAAGAAAGGTAGGGGAGGGTGAGAGTAAAGGGAAGAGATCAACCAAAAGACTTGTATGCATGCACATAAGCCTAACCAATGGACACAGACAACAGGGGATGAGGGTAGGATAGGGAGTTGGAGGGACAATGAGTGGATAAGCACACATTTGTAATACCTTAATCAATAAAAGGAAAAAAAAAAGAAAGTAGATTAAATAGCTATGTAATCTGGATAATTCAAACCAAAATATATTCTGGATAAGTCTACAATTAAAAATATTATGAATAAAAGTATTATACAAATAATGTTGGCCAAAAAATGATTATTTAAAGTATCCAATAACTGAGAGGGTTTTCCTTAATCAGTAAAATTATTTCAGTTTGCATTTTATTTAAAGTATATACTTGGAAATGATTTAACTATGTTGACCGTCACCATTCCCCAGATTCACATGACAATTACTTCATTTTCATTTGAATTTTGGAGAGTTTGTACATTGAGTTTGGTTTTAAATTTTAGGTGGACTGAAAGCACTGAATTTGATGAATCTTAGTCATAGTAGATTTTCACTATATAATCCCCAGCAATATCATTTTTAAATTACAAGTGATAAAGATCTACACAATGTAAGTTCTACATGCCACAGTAAGGGATGTACACACCATTTACTATGTCGACTGGGAAATTTATTTGATCTGCAATATAATCAAAGGAATAGTAGTGTAAATACTTTATAATGGATTTATTTTTTCAGCTGTCTTTAAGCAAAGTACCTGAGAACAACTCTGATCTGACTTGAACACAGCATAAAAGTTGGAATTCTTTTAATTTGGCCTGAGATGATAGGCAGTCTCAGAAAAGACATGAAATAGAGGGCTTTCATCTCTAATTTCTGCATAAGATGCCAGAGCTGGAATGGCACCGGGGACATCAGATCAATCTTCTTTATCCTCTGCCAGAGAAGGTGAAGCTCAGAGGGACTTTCCAGCACACCCATTCGAAAAGACACGGCAACAAATCACATCGCAGCCACTCTGGGTCCTTTCTCACGCCAGCACACCAACTGTTCAATTATTTATTTTTTCAGCATTCTTTTTTCTGAAGTACAAAACACAGTTCAACCAATTACCCCAAAGTGAACAGGCAACCAACTTCCAGGTCAGGATATGAAACATGGCAGTAAACGAGAACCTCATCTTCATGTCATTTCCTTGTCAATACCTTCTTTATCTCCCAAAGAAATGCCCTCTTGAATCAAACACTATAGTTTCTATTTTATAATTTTACACCAAGAGGATCATACAGTATAGGATTTTTCTGCTTTTTTTGTCATTTGAAAAAGCCACCCAAAGTACTGCCCGTATCTATAGTTTATTTGTTGTATGAAATTCTATTATATATCTATACCACAGTATCTTTATATAATAAGTAGAGGCCCAGTGCATGAAATTTGTGCATGGGGGTCGGTGCCCTCAGCCCAGCCTGCTCCCTCTCCAATCCAGGACTCCTCAGGAGATGTCCAACTCACAATCCAGGACAGCTGGCTCTTAACTGCTCACCTGCTTGCCAGCCTGATCACCCCTAACTGCCTCTGCCTGCTGGCCTGATCACCCCTAACTGTCCTCCCCTATCAGCCTGGTCACCCCCAAATACTCCTCCCTGCACTGACCTGATTGCCCTACACTGCCTGCTGTTCAGTTGTTTGGTTGTCCCTCACTAACCCCCCTGTTGGCCTCTACTGTTCGGTCATTACTGTGAGGGCATCCTGACCAATTTGCATGTCACCCTTTTATTAGTACAGATGAGAGACATCTGGCTTTAGTCCCCATTTTTCATCTATAAGAAACAAAGTGGCTTATGGCCATCTTTGTTCATGTCTCTTGGCATACATGTTAAAGCATTTATATTGGACATATGAGGATAAATGAAATGACTGGCTCATATAGTAGACTGTGTTCTAGTTAAGTAAACATTGCCAGACTGCTTTACAAATTGGTTGCACCAATTCCCTTGGCCTGCTAGATTTGGTCAAACATTTAATTAACTCACCCCTCATGCCTTGGCAGATCCAAACCAAATGATTTTTCTGGCCCTATATGGCCTGCAGACGAAATGTTTCCCCACCTGGGGGTTAGAGTGGCACAATAGTAAAAGCCCAAACACTGTTTACGGATCCACTGCAATAGTCAAAGAGCAAGATGGTGATGGTGGCTTATAATGCAATCTTTGCAGAAGAGAGGAAAGAAAAATAGTAAACATGATGTCAACATGATGAGACAGAATCAATAGGCCATGCCATGGATTAGATGTGGATATGAGAAATAAGGAAGTATTCAGCGCTTTTCATTTTGTTGATGATTTTGTTGGCGCTGCTTACCAAGATCAAAAAGACCATCGGAAAGGGGGATTTAGAAGGAGAAGGAAAAGTCTTCCATTTGGAGTGATCTAGAAGGCAATACTAAAGCTTTGATATAGCCATGCAGGGTGTCAGATAGCATTAATTTTTTCCAATACCCATCATCCGTTTTGAATTTTTTGTTTCAGTAATGAACTGAACAAAGTTTAAATTGCCCTCAAGGTCTTGGAATTAAAGATTACATTTCCCAGCAGGGAGGCGTGGCCATGTGATTAAGTTCTGAGCAAGGGGATTGGGACAGAAATTATTCTGTAAGTCACAGGTCATGGTCTTAGCAAGAGTGGTTGGGCCTCTTCCCTTCTCATTAACTGAAAAGGGAATCATTTCCTGTATATTTATTGTATATAATTTTAGACCTTTATTCTAGAAATAAGCCTCCCTCTTGCTTAAACCACCTTCTCTTTTGGCTTGTAGAAATAACTTAATATCCCAATGCGCTTGCTTTGGCATACATAGAAAATGATATTCTACCACATGGAAGCTAGAAATGGAGACATCTAAAATAGTTCAGGGACCCAGGGGCCAGGTTATAGCTTCTATTCTCATGCAAATAGAGGTAATTCCTTATATTGGAATATAAGATAAGCATATCTTACAAAGTATACTTGCTATTCTTGGAGACAATTTCATTGACTAATATGAGGCTTTTTGAGTATACTCCATTCTGCAAAGATTTGGGATTCCTAGGGACAAAACAGAATGCTTCCATGAAAAATTACAAAATACTAATTAGAAGCCTCAGAAGACAAAGAACTCAATGGCCAAAAGAAAAAGAGTTTATTTCACTTCCATACAGTCTTCCCAAAGTAGAGAGTCAAGGTTGATAGAGGCAGCTGAGTTCCAAGAAAGCATTGAGGTAATTATGTTCCCTCCATTTGGCATCTTCTCAGTGGCCTCAGAATTGCCTCAGAATCTAGGCAGCAGGAAGAAATAAAGAGACAGTATATAATGGCTTAGAGTATAATTCCAGAGGTATTACATGTCACTTGTGTTCTCATTTCATTACTGGGAACTTAATCACATTGTTACATCTTAACTGCAAAGATGCTGCAAGTATTGCACTTGCAGGAATAACAGATTGGATTTGGGTAAACCCCTAACAGGTTCTTCCACAGTAGGATAAATGAGAGATCAAGGAGAAGGGGGAATACACATAAAAATATAAACGTGGATCAAACTATAATCTTAAAGATGAAGGTTATGAAGGATCGGAAAGACTAAGTAACAAAACAAACTTTTAAAGCAATGAGATAGTAACTGATCTCATTGTATGTCCAAAGGTTGACTGGAGATGAACTGGAAGTAAGGAAAGCTTTTGGGAAAGCCACTATTTTAATGGATTTCAGAAAGAAAGGGAGAGGGAGAGAGAAACATCAATGATAACACGGGAGACCACTATTTGAGATAAAGAAAGCATTTACATAGTCCAGAGCAAAGCAAAGTCCTTGGAAATAAAGATGAGGACCAAAACGTGGCAGTATCTCTAAAGAGTGTTGATGGGGGTTAGAGGGAGAGGGAAGTAGTGAAGCTCACTCAAGGTTTGAGCTTAGGAAACCAAAATAGAAAGCACTGCAGCACGAATGTGGGGAAGTGAAGAGAGAGTCAGGTTTAGGATAGGCTGGATACACATAATTATGGATCATTTACATAGAAATGTTGCAAAGAGTTGTAAATGTGTTCCTGCCTTTCCATAAAGGAGCTAGTATTTCACACAGCTGTGTCTCCAACTATGAGCAGAATAGAGCAGGAAGCAACGGGAATGAAGAATGCCAGTGCTTGGAGGACAGAAAAAAAAAATAATCAGTGAACGAAACTAAGAAATCAGTTAGATAGTTTCGAAGAGAACATAGAAATACTATGAGCAGAATGAAGTTCACCAAAAAAGGCCTCTAAATCCTCACTACTGCAGTCAGAATAATGACTTCAGAACTATATCTTATACAAATCTAACCAAAGCAACAGATATGTTCACATTTTACCTTTATGACTTAAAAAAATTACAGAAAAAAAAAAACAGCTTGCAACGTAATCCTATATAATACAAGGTTAATGCAAATCGACCAAATGGCAGAACGACTGGTCGTCATGACGTGCACTGACCACCAGGGGGCAGATGCTCAAAGCGGGAGCTTTTCCCTGGTGGCAGTGTGCTCACACAGGAGGAGCACCGCTCAGCCAGAGATGGGCTGAAGGCAGGCAAGTGCAGCGGTGGTGGCAGGAGCCTCTCCTGTCTCCACAGCAGCACTAAGGATGGCCAACTGCTAATGGGCACAGGCCAGGCTGAGAGGGGGACCCCCCACCCTGCCCCAGTGATGAATGCTATGCACTGGGCCTCTAGTAAATAGATGATAGAACAGTGAAGTGGGGTGGCTTACACAAGGATGCTTCCGACTGCTCTAAACAAAAACCAAATCCCCTTCACAAAGCAGCCAGAGCCTACTCATAAACAGGCTTGAACAGATACCTAGGAAGCGAGTGCAAATGGAAAACAGTTCTAGTCAAGCCCGCTTTGTTGTCTAGCTTTTGGATGTTTCTAAAGTATTGCCAGCGTTTCTGGATCCAGCGTCTTTTTATTTGGGTCTTGATCCTGAACTCCTTTTCTTGAATACAAATTATTTATAACACAATGTTTCACATTCAAAATCCACATTCAAAACATAAACCAACTGACTTCCTTCTTCTTCAGCTCAAATAATTTTCTGTTAAAAATATACATCATGCCAAAACCGGGTTGGCTCAGTGGATAGAGCGTAGGCCTGCAGACTGAAAGGTCCCAGGTTCGATTCCGGTCAAGGGCATGTACCTGGGTTGCGGGCACATCCCCAGTGGGGGGGGGGGGGGGGGTGCAAGAGGCAGCTGATTGATTGCTCTCTCTCTCATCAATGTTTCTAACTCTATCTCTCTCCCTTCCTCGCTGTAAAAAAATCAATGAAATATACATATGTATATTTTTAAATATATACATCATTATGCCCAGCTGGCATAGCTCAAGGGTTGAGTATCAACCTATAAACCAAGAATCCAGGGTTCCTTTCCTGGTTAGGGCACACGCCTAAGTTTTGGACTAGATCCCCTGTGTGGGGTGTATAGGAGGCAGCTGATCAATGATTTTCATCACTGATGTTTCTATCTTTCTCTATCCCTTTCCTTTCCTCTCTGAAATATACATATATTTAGTACTTTAAATAAAACACCCATTGTAGCACCAATAAAAAAGTATGGTCACTTAGACAAATAATTCGATATTCAGAAAATTCTAAACCGAAGGAAACATATTTGACAATTTTATATTCTCTTCACAAACCTATTTTCTTCTAGCTTTAGGTACACCTTTTACAATGATAAAATAATAATTATAACATTTTGCTTATCAATCAAATTTACTTACTCAGGCTGATTCATATACATTAAGAGACATATATATTAGTTTTACATATGCATATACATAAAATGACTTTTCAGTATAACACATTATCTCCTTGTTTCATTCTTTTCTGAAGTTTTGGCCTGATCCCTCACAACACTGGAGCTGCCCCCTGGTGGTCAGTGCACTCCTACAGGGGAGCACCACACAGCCAGAAGCCAGGCCCATGGCTGGTGAATGCAGGACAGTGGTGGGAGCCTCTCCTGCCTCTGCAGCAGTGCTAAGGATATCCAACTGATGGGCCTAAGCCATCAGATGGACATCCCCTGAAGGCTCCTGGACTGAGAGAGGGCCAGGCTGGGCTGAGGGATCCACCCTCAAGTGCACAAATTTTGTGCACCGAGCTTCTAGTATGATGAATAAATTTTTTTTTAAAAGACTTATTTCCTACAAAGCAAGCAAGTAACATTGAATCTTTTAGGGGGAAAAAATCTTAAAACCTCATAGTGAAAAGTTACAGTTATCAACTGTAATACAAAACAAAACATCCAAAGTCTTTATTTAATTGTCATAATTACCTACCTTGTTTATTTTTCCCAGAACCAAAATTAAGTGGGTAAATTTAATAAGTTGTTTCCTCAACATAATATTGGCAGCTAACATTAACATGGCTAATTATATGTATGATATCAGTTAGCCCCATCAATAACTCATTAACCTCACGAATTACTTTTATAGACCCAATTAGCAGAAGAGGAAAATGAAATACAAAGGCATTAACCTTGACTGGGTCACCTAGGAGAGAAGACCCTCAAATAGTCTGGCTCTGGAGCCCACGTATTAGCCCTAATGCTATACTTCCTCCTTTCATACCAGTTAGACACTGCCTACAGAAAGAAGAGCTAAGAAATAAAATCAACATACAATCAATGTAGTACAAAAAAAAATGAACTGTACAATATTTATTCAGAAGTGGATGGTAAATTAGCTGACTTCTAACTGTAGTACCGTAACTTCATTCAATATTAAAAACTAAAATATTTAGAAGTAAATTATGGTTCATATTTTGATAAACTAAGAAGAAACTGATTCAGTAAAATATTAGTTTTCTAATTATCACCTAACTACTACTTCTATCAATACAATAACTGAAAAAATATTATGGAACAAACATAGATTGGATTCCTATGCACTGTAATCCATGCATATTGAGAAAAGTGATCCTCATCAATCCTAGCAATAGTCAGACCCTATTATTACAACTATGGTATAGTTTTCTAAATCTGGATTGCTCTTCCCCTTTCCCAAAAGTAGCCAAAGCTTTCCACAGAGAAATGCTAGAACTAGGCACTTGGCAAGAAAAAGACTGAAAAAAAGTATAACAAATGTATAATATTAACTTAACAGTTTACTATCTAGAGGGTTTTCAGGTCCAGACAGAGTTCTACAAAAATCAATATGCATTAAGAAGCTCCCAAAGCCCAACAGAATTGTCATACATAACCCAGTCACTCCCCGACAATTTACAGGACACACGGAAGATACTTAATCCAGGTAAGGATTTATTTTCATGGCCTGCCTCTAAGCTCTCCATTTCTCATTTCCATAGATAGTTTTTTTCTTAGAATCTACATAGAATAAAGTTAAAATAAAATAATAATAACTGATATGTTTGGAAACTTGTTTGACTATCTAAGTTGTCTATCAACTAAGAGTACTCCAACGATTCAAATAGGCAACCTCTTGAGAAATGAAAGAGAATTAAGTTGCTGGACAAGTTCATTCTGATGTGTTTTTTAAAGAGAAAACATTTAGGCAGATGTCTCTGTTATGAAGATTGAAGGTCGGAAACCCTAAGAAAATTAATGGTCATCGCATAATAGTAGGTCAGACACCATGGAACAAAAGCACTCACTAATTTATAAACTACTAAAATTCATTAAGTTAGGCGATTTTAGAACAAACCAATGGAATAATGGTCACAGAGTGACAGACAATACCAGAATTTGATTTCTCATATGTGACACACACTCTGTGGTCTCCTGCAGTAAGAACATACATGACAGCTTATGAAATAAGAAAATTTTCCATCTTATTACATGCACCCAGTCGTCAGCTTCCCATTTCTCCATGTGACAAACTGAATGTGAGCAAATGAGAGAGATCAGAATGATGAAAGACAGAATTATGCCACTGAAGAAATAAAATAAATACATATTTTCAAGACTTTAGAAATTTCAACAAGGGCTAGCTACATTCAGCAACTGGCATATTGCCTTACATGTTACTGATGCTCATTAAATACCGACTCTGTGACTGAGGGGATAAATCAATTAAAAGTCTTTTAGTGATTTTTTCCAGATCCAGGAAATTACTCTAGAATCACAGAATTAGATACAAGTTACAGGGAGGCAAAGTTTTGCTCTAATGTATAATAAAATTAATATAAGTTATAACTGTCCATCAATGTAACAGGCTGTCTCTAAAGATAGAATGTACCCCAAAGCCCAGCCCATTTCCCTTAGGAGTGCTCCACAGATGGGCATTCAGTCTGGCTGACTTTTTAAAAAAATGTATCTTTATTGATTTCAGAGAGGATTGGAAAGGGAGAGATGGAAACATCAGTGATGAGAATCATTGATCAGTTGCTTCCTGCACACCCCACACTGGGGAGCAAGCCTGCAACCCAGGCATTGGAATGGAACCATGACTTCTTGGTTTATAGGTCAAAGCTCAACCACGGAAGCCACGCTGGCCGGACTAACAATCTCCATGATGCTGTGATCCCCCCCCACCCCTTTCTCTTTGAATTGTGTTGTTGTTGTGTGCTCTCACCTCTCATTTACACTAATAATTTCCGGTGCTTTCACTCTTCCCTGAAAATCCATTCTAATTTCTATCCTCATGTATGAGCAAGCCCTATTCAAACCAAATAAATCATCAGCTTCTCATCCATTTATTCTTACTGCTCCACCACACAGCCACACCGCAGGTCCTGGGAGCAGGAGTGGAAAGAACCACAGTGCTTTTAGATTCTGAACGCCACCCATAGATATAACTTTTTCTCTTCTGGTGTGCTCTGCAGTGATATTGACACATTTATTTTTACGGCTTCCAAAGATGATAATTTGAGTGATGATACAGATGTGGCTCATTTTCTGCTCTTGTTCATTAAAGTCATCTTGATAGATAGCAGGGGCTGGTGAAGCTAAACAGCACTCTCCTATCTGAATCTGTCACAACTGAATAGAGAGAGCCAAACTCTCAATGTGGATGATATACGAAGATTTAAGGAATCCAAATTCTTTTCCTTATTCTTGGATGGGATGTGGTGGAGCAAACGATGACAGTGTGTCCTGGGTGGCTGAGGTGAGACGCAGAATGAAGGAACCTCAGTTTCAGACCTGACATGACATCACTGCAGGCAGATTCTCACACATGAGACAGGGAATGGTGGAGCGCTTTGTCTTCTTCTGCATCACAGGTGTTTGTGCATCTAAAGTGAATACATTTTATTCATACTCCTCTATGCAAATGGCAGGTAGCACTGGCTCTCAGAACGGGGGTAAAGTCCATTAGTAGTTAAAGGGGTATGTGCCCCAAATCTGCCGGATTAAAAACCTGTCAATGCCAGAAAGAGGCAATGATAAAGCAGGATTCTATTACCACCATTCTCAAAGTAAAGCATTTATTCTGTCATATTGTTATGGCCGCTGACCTCATGTGCTTCTTTTTAAACTGCTTTGCAAACACAAACCTAGATATTCTGGAAATGTATAAAATCTGTATCACACACACACACACACACACACACACACACACACACACACACACACAAAACCCTTATGTAAATTATATTTCACATTGATTTTGGCTTTCCATTCATAGTCATTATAAAGTCAAGTCACGCAAAGAAAATCAATGACTAAAAATTAAGAAAGCACTGTTCATACAAAGGGATTACTACTACTTTGCATACCTATTCTTTTTATTTTCCACATTTGGTAACTCTACATATGGGAGGGGAAATATATAATTGAATAAATAAAAGTTATTATTCTCCTGGCATTTGAAGGAGCAAGAGCATATGAGACTGGATTTTTCTTTCTCCAACTCCCCAATGCCCTGTGGGTTTTTTTTATCAATAGCAATGGCTTGAGACCCTGTTATCCTGTGACCGCCATAGAAATGAATGGTACTGCAGTATCTTGTTATGAAAGGGCATTTGATGATTTGGCAGGTGAGAGATTATTAAAACTTGAATGTGAAATTCTGAGGCATTATGAAACTGCATACTTCTAACAACTCTGGAATCCACTCAAACTATATCTCTTTTCCGGGGATAAAATGCCATGTAGGTCTCAGTGTTTAAGTGTTTTGGGGGGCTTTGAAAGTGGAACACCTGCAGCTATTCACACATGAACTTTGTCTTTGCAAAAGTGACCCATCCCAACAGCCTTGTCTGTGAAAATATTATACTTATTAAACCAGTTAATTTTTTTTGCAGTTTCGCATTAAAAGAGACAATATAGTTAATATTAACTGTGCTGCATCTAGAAAACACAAATTTCATATCTTTTAAGTGATGTTAATAATGGATAGGAATGGTTTGTCTTTCCCTATATTAAATATGTTGGATAAATATTGGGGGAAACTAGAAATTAAGGAACTCTAAATTTTAGTAAGTCTCACATACACAGATGATCTGGTTAAGAGAACCCAGGAGCGGGCCTAGGCCGGCAGTCAGACATCTTTAGTGCTGCTGGGGCCAGCCATCAGCCTGGCTTCTGGTTGAGCGGAGCAGTGCTCCCACTGTGGGAGTGCACTGAGCACCAGAGAGTAGCCCCTGCATTGAGCATCTGCCATCTAGTGGTCAGTGCACATCATAGTGACCTGTAGTTCCACTATTTGGTCAATTTGCATATTACCCTTTTATTATACAGAATATAAATGAGGTGTGTGTGTGGGTGTATGAGGGAGGGAGGGAGGAAGGGAGGGAGGAAGGGAGGAGGGAGGAAGGGAGGGAAGGAGGGAGGGAGGAGAGAGAGAGAGAGAGAGAGAGATTAATTGATTAAGTAATTGCTCACACAATTATGCTAGCTGGCAAATCCAAAATCTGAAAGGTAGGCCAGCAGGCTGGAAATTCAGGGAAGAATGGAGGCTGCAGGCTCAACTCAGTCTGGTCTGCAGGCAGTACCCCTCTTCTTTCGAAAGGTCAGTCTTTTTATAGTGGGACCTTCATCTGGTTAGGTGTGCTTCCTCTCACAATATGAAGGGCAATCTTCTTTAGTCAAAATATACTGATTTAAATGTTAATTTAATCTAAAGAATAACTACATAGAAGTACTTAGGATAATGTATGACCAAATGTCTGGGTAGCACGATTTAGCCTATTTGACAAATGAAATTAACCATGACAATATCCAACCTATGATTGCAATGGACACACAGGGCATTTTCATCATGAATGTGGGTCAATATTTTCCCTTATTTTAATGAATACTAAGAAAGTGAAATGGAGAAAATGTGTGTCAGAACAACATAAGTGATTTGTTTGCTGGATTGAATGCGTTTATACATACAAAAATAATATTTTGTCAATGTCTGTGCTATTCAATAATGCGAAACCTTCAGCTCTAGCACACCTTTTAGTTTAATGCGTATAATTTACATTTTCTCCAGGACTTTCTTAATTCTAGATAATTAGCAAAACAATAAATCAAATTCTGATTTGGAGTATTTTTTTTTTAATTTCTATAGTGTAAATACATTTACCATGACCAATTTCAAGCTACTAACATAGTGTCACTTGACCAAAGTTGGGGAAGAATAGCATGCAGTTACAGAACTCACTGACCCAATAAAGAATCTATCCTCAAGAGCTTAGATAATTTTAAAAGGTAGTATTATCATTAGCACATAAAAACCTTCCAATAGAATCTCTGTTTTTAATAAGACCCCTTTTCTAGATATCTACCCCAAATTTTTAAAAACATTTCTTCACAAAGACATATGAACCCTTGCAGCATTATTTACAGTGTTTAAGACATGGAAACAACCAGTGTCCTTCCATAGATTAGATAAAGAAAATGTGGTACATACACATAATGGAATACTGCTCAGCCATTAGAAAAGAGGAAATGCTGTGATTTGCAACAACATGGATGGACCTTGAGAACAGCATGTTAAGCAAAGTAAGTCAGACAGTAAAGTTAAGAGCCATATTATTTCACTCATAGTTGGGATACAGAACTGAAAACAACAAATGAATAAACAAGAAAAACGAAAAACTCACAGACGTAGACAACAGTATGGTGAGTTAGCAGAGGGATGTGGGGTGGAGCAGTAGTAAAAGCTAAATGGGACCAAATAAATGCTGATGGAAGATCATTTGACTTTGGGCTCCCAATTCAACATGAAGACATGGAAATCATGGAAATGTACACTTAGAAACCAAATAATATTTTTTGTCATTGTTGTTAATCCTCACTAGAAGATATTTTCCCATTGACTTTAGGGAGAGTGGAAGAGAGAGGGAAAGACAGAGAAAAACACTGATGTGAGAGAAATATGTCAACTGGTAGCCTCCTGCAAGTGCCCTGACCAGGGGTCAGGCTGGGGAAGAGCCTGCAACCAAGGCATGTGCCTTTGACTGTAATCAACCCCAGGACCCTTTGGTCAGCAGGCGGACTCTATCCCCTGAGCCAAACTGGCTAGGGCAATGTCAACCCAATAAGTTTAATAAGAAAGAAAAAATAAGATTTACTTAATTGTTAGTTCATATAATTTAATTTTTATAAGAGCCGTATTAACACCCAGCTCACAGCAATTCCTAAAAATATAACAAAGCATTTTTTTGTGTGTGAGCTGGTATGAACTGGCTCCAGGAAGTTACCGCAGCATTACCGCTCCCAGTTATTGCTGGGGAATGAAATTTTAAAAAAGAGAATTTCATCCACTTGGAATCAAGAATTCACATTAATAAAATATAATGAACTGCTCCTGCAATGTGTTCAGCCTTATCAGTTATTAACAATCATAATGAACTCACCTATCTGCTCCTCTCCTGAGGGCCAGCTTTGATGAGCAGTGATAGGGAGGCGATGTGGGAAGGAATATAGAAAAGAAAAGAAAAAAAAAACAAGTGGAAAAGGAAAGAGACCCACAAGGAGACTCACAGACATGAAATATGCCAAACTGAACATTTAGGTTAGGACTGGCTTTCATATATTGTATGGTTATATATTGCTCTGACATACATGCAAATAGTGAGGAATTTCAATTGCTTATTGGTTTTACTCTAAATGTTTATACAGAATTCAAATTTAGATTTTTTTTTTGCCTATAAGCACACATTCTATGAATGGTTTGTGATTTCCATTTGTAAAGCTCAAATTTGAGAAATGTTTGCTTAGGATATATGCTTTATATCTAATTCAAAATCATTATATTAGCCTACAGAGAATATAAGCATTATAATCACAACCTAAGGCACATATGAATTTTGCAAATATATTATATTTATGCTAATGGGAAGATGGGATGAAACTCAAGCTCACTTGCCTTCATTAAATGTACTAAAAGAATTTGTCTCTTAAACAACTTTATAGAAAGTTGCAAAATCTGACTTATAAATATTTATCTATTTTCAAGGTGCAGAATGGAATGGTAAGGGCAAAAGTGGGTGTGTGGAGACAGTTACAAGCAGAACTCATATGAGAGCTAATATTAAGATATATGAAGGAAATGATGATAGAAATAAAATGAGCAGGACCAAAACATATTTAGGAAAGAAATCAAGAAGACTTAGTGATGGCTTAGAAATAGGGGGTGAGAAGAGAGAGTCAGGATTAGTGAGATTTTACTTAAATTAAGAAGAAAAAAAATACAGACACACCAGAGTTTATTCATAGGACATCTGTATTCACAAAAGCCAATTGATGAGTCAGGTTAATTACTGTTCTCCACATGCTGAATTTCTGACATAGTTTCTGTAAGCATAATTCAGCAACACAACAATGGCATTGACTGTCATGCCAAAATGAATTGCTAACATATGCAATTAAAACAAATGTCTATGAGACATAATTGTCAAAATAGTAATTATGACTTGGTGAGCTAGAAACAGTCTGAAAACTTACTTGAAATTAAATTCCTGTCTTCTATATAGACTCAGTATATTTCAAACCAAGGTATTAAAATAAAAACATTCATCAAACTCTTTATTACTGACTATTCAATAACATGATTCAGATAAACAGTATATAACCGGGAAATGCTTTGAGTATTTTAATGATTTTGAAATCATGTTCACTTGAAATATTTTTCCATTTCGAAGAATAATGAAGAACAAAACACTCTTAATTTTAAAAATGTACAGTCACTCATGGCATTCAATACATGTAAATAAGTTTTCTAAAATAAGAGCACACTGCCAACCAAAAAGGTAGACCTTTGGGCATGTGTATAAGGAACATTTACTAAGCGATCTATTAAATTTGGCCAAATATAAAAATATAATGGGCTACATTGGAATCAAAAGCCATAGATATTTGGATACAGTAATTAGATAAAAAGCTCTTGTAAGTAAATAATCATATGATTCTATAAAAGTAACATTCAAGAAGCAATTTTTAGGGGCATACTTCTAGCAAATCTTCAGGAGGTATCGAATTCCACCAATTCTGAGACTGGTTTTATTATTATTACTATTTTAACATCTCTGAAATCAAGATGCCTCTTACAGTAGATATTCTATTTAATGCTGGGAAAACAAACACAAGAGTTGGTCATTACATGGTTGCTATTATCTGCTCTTGTGCAATGCAAACTGTCTTTTTCTGATGATTGAGGTGGAAATGTTGGTACAATACATGTTTCCTTGAACTGCTGTTTCAATATCTTCAAAATATTCCCATCGTGATTCATCACTGAAGTAAATTTATTGTTTATCCTGAAATGCATGGCAACAAATGAGAGGACATAAATTTGGCCTTAGTAAAACACTCTTCATCGGAGGTTGACTACAACTTCTGATTTTCTGCAAAACAACAAAAACATGCTCTACAAAACACAAGAAGCATATCCATAATTATGTGAAGCTATTATATTTTGTTACTGATATTTTAATAAAGACTGTCTCACATGCCATCCAGTGAAGTTTAAGAAAAGATAAATGTGCCAAATCCTTCAGAATAGATGATAAAATGTTTCTAAGCAGTGAGGGACAGATGTGATGGAGTCATGGGTTGGGTAGGAGTACCATGAATTTGAAATTGTTATAATTTTATTGCAGGCATTTTTTTTCTTTCTTAGTGATATTTGAAATGATGGTGCATCCTATAGTGAACATCACATTAGGTCCAGGATAATGAGGTTATGCGAGCAATGAACTGACAAATGGTAGAGATCTAGTCTCAGCTCTTTAAATCATAATCTGGAAAACTGATAGTCTATTCGTTGATCTAAGCCCCAATGTGATCACTTGTAAAGTGAAGAGGGTGGGCTAGACCATTGCTTAGGTCTCTTCTAGTTCTATGGCATTATACATTTTCATTAATTTTAAATATTTGCAGCAAATCTATCTCTATATATATACATATATATATATATATATATATATATATATATATATATATATATATATATATGAAAAGGGTTCACTAAAATCCCTATACATTTGAAATGCTAATACATATAAAATAGAAGTAACTAGTATTTCTTCCTATGACTTTTCTGTTCAGACTTTTATAAGTAAAATATGATGGGAACCATACTAATAGGAGAAAGGAGCAAATAGAAAATGAAATATTGGGTTGAATAAAGATGTGGTCAAAACTTTCATTTATTTATTCATTTGTTTGTTTATTAAATATATATGTTTTTATTGATTTCAGAGAGAGAGAAAGATAGACACAACAATGATGAGAGAGACTCATTGATTGGCTGCCTCCTACAAGAGCCTTGTATCCAACACCCAGATCCTTGGTCCATGGGATGAAGCTCAATCCACTGAGCCACCATAGCTGGGCAAGACTATTTAGAAATCATGAGCATCCTATATATCAGAGGCATACTTCTAGCAAATCTTCAGGAGGTATCAAAGATTTGTCCTGTCGTCCAGTCAGCCATTCAACCAATTGAAGTGTAATATACTAATGATATGCTAAGGCCACTCATCACTTGCTATGATGTGTACTGACCACCAGGGGGCAGATGCTCCAACTGGTAGGTTAGCTTGATGCTGGGGTCCAACAGATGGGGACTGAGCAAGATGAACCAGACCTGCTCTGGAGCCCTCCAACAGTCCCTCCTTGGCTGACCAGCCTCCTGCATCCCTCCCTGTCTCCTATCGTGCACTGGTGGGGTCCCTTGGCTTGGCCTGTGCCCTCTCACAATCCAGGGCCCCTCTGTGGATGTCAAAGAGTTGGTTTCAGCCCGATCCTTACAGGCCAGACTGAGGGACCCGACTGGTGAATGAATTTGTGCACAAATTTGTGCACAATTCCTCTAGTCCCTAATGAAAGAACAGATGAAATGGAAGAAAAAGATAAAATCATAAGCTTAGTTTAAGACATACTTGGCTTTGAACCCTTGAAAATCGGTTATATTATACTAGTAAATGTTGTGCTAATGATTTTCAGCTTATTTAACCTGAATACTATAGTCAGTAATTTTAAGTAAATGAGAAATTATTATAAAGTACTTTGATACAAAACCTTATTATCAGATAAAAATTTAAATAATACCCAACCAAAGGGCATGTATCAAATTTGCATTAAACCTCATTTAACAAAGACAGTTACTATGGGAGGTGATAAAAGTCTGATGAGGTTAAAAGAATGTGGTAATGGAGATATTTCCAGTGAAGCTAAGCTTTTTAACTTGAGCTTAGAAATTGGTGATAATTAAGGTGAATAATTTCACTAAGATATAATTTACTAAAGCCAATGGAAGGTTATACAAAGGTATAGAAGGCCAAACAATTTTTAAAGTAATCGGGAAAAAATGAGATCAAGGGAAATTTTATGCAGATATAATTATTAGTATATAATTGAAGAAATCGTTTAGACTAATTCTTTCTCATAATGCGTTGTCAATTTCAGTGCTTAGATTTAATGTAGTCTGTTAAAAGAAAATCTAAACCCTGTGTAGCAGATAATTTTTAAAAAGTTGTATCATTTTAGAAGACAGAACACAATTCCAAAGCCAACCTTAATTTGTTATAAATGAGACATACATGTTAAAGTAGCATGAGATAAAAATATAAATTCAAATACATAATCAAAGATTGATAGCATCCAATTTGATATATGACAGTGCATATTAATTCAATCTGGAGTTAAAGATATACTTGTCCTACTAGTAAGTATACTATTTATAAAAATTTATTGGTAAAAGTAACTCACTTTAATCTACATATATTCTCTGTATTTTATCTGAATCAGATGTATATACCATAGGCAAGCTCTCATCCTACCTTAAGCTAGCACCATCTCTGGTGCATAGGAGATACATTAGGAGCTAGGTGTTCATGGGTCTCTCCTATTTCTTAACATACTGATAGCAGAGCAAACTAATTGCCCAAGAGTAAACTGCGTTGGAAGATTGTGTTTCCCCTGGGAACTAGGGGCAGATTTGTTTATTTTCCAGTACACTCAAGATGCTGGCTCTTTCCAGAGCAAAGGTCAGGCAGATTTGCTTGGTGAACATTATAAAAGATTCAGGTTTCCTAAAATCAAGGCTCCTTGGCTGTGACAAGATATATATAACTATATAACTATATAATTATATAACTATATAACTATCTAACTATATATATATATAACTATATATAACTATATATATATATATATATATATATATATATATATATATTCCTGTATAACCCAGAACCCCTCCATGTCATCCCCAAAGCACATGGAGGGATATAAAAGTCATGCTACTAGGGATGCTGTGAGTAATAAAGTCTTTGTCTCTGATCCAAGAGTATCTTGTCACTTTCCAGAATCCGCCATGAAGCTTGCAGACTAAATACTGGCCTGAAATAGGATACATTCTCAGACCCTTCACATCGTTGACAGGAACCCAAACATTTCTCATAAAAAGAATGAATTAATTTCCCTAACATTGTTTTTCATTTTCTAGTTTTTTTAAGGTCATAAATAGGAATTGATCCCTTCAGTAATTACTTGTTAATATACAAATAATACAGTTAATTTAAGAAATATTGATTTCTGAAAAATATGATGAGTGGCCATGTGAGCTTTGATGGATAAACAGTTACAGAACATGCCCCTGAAATAGGTCAAACCAGTTAGCCTGTACCAACCTATTCTCTCTTCTCATCTCCATCCAGTTCAGTTAGTTAATTTTATATATCATTTAGTATATCATTTATGATATTTGAAAGTAAATGCATATCAGATTCATGGACATGTTAGCTGAGTGAAAAGTGTATTAACTACTCAATTACAGACACTTCCCCCATACACTCCCATATCAGTAGAACCCTTCTGGATAAAAATACTCAGTGTCATATTAAAGAAAAGCTGAACAATGCAAGGGTATGTGGAGAGCAACCTGAAGAACAACCAATTGGACCTATTAGGTAAATCTACTGAATGTAATATACTTATGATGTAAGTCAAGTTCTGTGCACAAAACAAGCAGATCATAAACATTAAAGATGATAGAAACACAAAGGTAACCTGCCATTGCATCTTGGTAACTGTTTGATATTTTGATAAACTTTCATTATGTATCAAATCTATTAGAAAACAAAAGATGCCAGCATGCAATTTCTGAATCAGAAATATGTAATTCATTTTTTTCTTATTGTCTTTATAGAAAATTCCATGTAATAAATTAGAATTGCTTTGTACAGTTTAATGATAAAAATCATCAGGTGACAATTTTCAAGGTAGGACTTTTTGTCACATTAATACAAGTGTTTATTAACCATGTTTAAAATTAGATAAAATGACATTGCTACACTTTGATTATAGCCTGTACAAATTTCCAGGCTATAATCTGGGAATTTTATGTATCTGATATTTGGTATAATTGGGTCTATTCTATGAATCTGGTCCTGAACCAGATTCCTGGCAGGAATTCCTGACAGCTCATAGTAAGCAATACAAAACTCAAGAGAAATCCAGACAATTGCCATAAAGTAAGAGAGGGCTAAGTTTGAAAGAGAAATAAGTGATAATAATAGCTGACAGAGTGAACTTTCTCCCCTTTTACATGGTAGATAGCAACATCATAGGCCCCTCTTAACAGACAAAAGAGCCCGTTGAATATTACAAAGCACACTATGAGGTTGCAGAACCTTGATATTCTTCACCATTTAATATTCAGCATTTATTCATATAACTAATAAAATTGATTCCCCTTATTTTGGCAGGCATTGAAAATGGAAAAGTATTTTTTCATCAGCAAAACGCGCGCACGCACACACACACACAAATAGATAAATAAATAAATAAATAAATAAATAAGTGTAGAGTCATAACTTTTCCATCTAATTTCCATTTTCAGCTGCAAGGAATAGAAACAACAATTAGGAAAGAGTTAATATGGCAAAGGTTTCATGATCAACATCAGCCACATTGTTTTGCATTAGCTGTTCCAACAGCCACCAGAAGATAATGACTTTCAGTCACTATCAATCAATAATTTTTCCAGTTGTAATTTCCCATAAGTCACTGCCATTATTACCAGTAATCAAGCCTCCTCCTTTGTTTCTCGAAATTAAACTTGAACAATGCAGTATGACTAATTATTAGTGGATCTTCAATAGCTCCTATCAATAATCTGCCACTTTGGACATTAGATCATACTACTAATAGATGAAAGCTCTATGTATTTTAACTTGTGGTGAATGGCAAAGCAGTTGCACACATATTATTTACCCTACTATAACCGAAGAGCATTATGTTGCCTAGATGAAGTTAGGTTAAAATCAATTGAAAAAAATTAGTTGGTTTTGTTTATAATGTATTTTTATAATTTATCTGACAGCTGTTTTCAGAATACCCTAGAAGAATGCATATGAAGCAGATATAACCCCGTTAAATAAATCGATCCTTCTTTAAATCTCTTTGGGGAATGTATTATCCCCTAACAGGGCTGTTAAATCAATTCCACAATGGTAAGATTCATAATGGCACTAAAAAGTTACTGATCACCAAGATTTTTGTAATTATGTTTAATGATGATTAATTATGTAACTAGAAATAGTGCTGTTTCAGTATCATATTAGGGATATCATACTCTCTAGAATGCTATTGTATATAAAAATAATAATGTGACATATTAATATCAACAATGTGCATATTAAAGTAGTTTCATTATGTAGCTCATGCCTGATGAAGGAATTCTTGTTTTAAATCAAAATAAAATGAAACATTTTTGATGGCCTTTCTCATTTTGGTTTTGTTGGATAAGACCATCTTCTAATGCACAGAGACAGTGTAAACACAAAAACTTCTATTCCTAAGAGGCACTCATGTCCAATGGCAAATCCTTCGAGTCCCCAGTAAGGTTTCTCTTAATGCAGTTTTTATGTTTCCACCTGTATAGAATGGTAGTGTCTTTAGTAAATGTGATAAATTGTGTCCAGTATTGAAATACCCACTAACATTTTAAATACCTAGACCATAAATGTTAGGCTATGCTTCTACAAAGACAAAGACTATTCTATACAGTTTTATTTTCCTAATACTTGTCTAAGGGTCCACTAAAATAAAAGCTACTTAACATAACTAAGACCATATGAAGGAAACCATTGTCAACCTCCTTACTTAAAGTTCTTCAAGGCTCAAGGTAAAGAAAGGATTGTACCCAAGTAGAGAGCAATCCTCCTTTTCACAATTCTGTAAAATTATCAAATATATATTGGGAACTCTTGCTTTAGACCAGTTATAATAACAATTCATTGCTCATCAAATTAGAATGAACAAAAGTCTCCATTCACATACTTGAAATACACCCACACTACAGAAGAATTGTGTGATGTTCTAGTTTCCCTTTCAATAAATTTCACTTTCTTTGCAGAAAAATGACTGATATGTAGTGGCATCAGAAAGGGACATGTCTACTATACATTGATTCTGGCCCATAAGGAATAGTATTTGTTGCAATGACAGAAATCTCAGAATGACAACATTCCCTATTAAAATTAGTTTGTATCTGAATTCCCAAGGCAGCTGAGAGGAGACACAGGCAAAGGAGGCCAGATGAGTGAGCTCCTCAGAGACTCAGGAGAGTGGCTGGAGAGAACTTGCACCATCCAAGTCATGGAATGGGAGTTTAATCTAAATTAAAAATCACTCTCCCCTAGCCTGTTTGGCTCAATGGATAGAGAGTCGGCCCGTGGTCCGGGTGTGCGCAGGAGGCAAACTGTTGATGTGTCTCTCTCACATAAATGTTTCTCTCTGTGTGTTTCTCCCCCTTCCTTCCACTCTCTCTAATAATAAAAAGAAAAATATCCTCAGGTGAGGATTAACCAAAAAATTAAAAATAAATAAAAACTAATCTGAAATTCAGGATTGAGGTCCAGCTATTAACAAAGAGTGGGCTTTATGTGAATAAACTGATTTCAAAATATGGATGATGATGATGATGATGATGATGCTGTGCTACAGCACAGAACTAACCAAGGTGGATATGTGAGAAGGACTCATCTGGTTCAGAACATGACAGCCAGAGGCACTGAGAGAAAGAGGGTGAGGTGGGACCCGGGAGCCAGCCATCACTCAAGCACACAATCATTCCTAATTCAAGAATCAACAGACATTGTGATCACCCTCTTTATGCCACACACTGCTTGATAGAAAGCTGGAGGGGATGTCCAAAATATTTAACAACTGTCTTGCACGAGCACCGATTAATCAGAACAAATGCCTATCAATCCTAAAAGACAAATGCCAAATAGCAGTATGGCCACCCCAGTACCTGCCCCATTTCAGTTCAGTATTATCAGCTGAGAGAGCAAAGGTCTGCATGTAATTATGGCATCTTAAGACATCTGCTATGCTGGAAGTATAATAAAGAGGAGTAGCAGCCCCGAAGTAAAATGGAATGGCTTAGAAATCAAATGGCATTTGATATAAAACTTGACAAATTGGCGAACCAGCAAGTGAAGGGAACATCAGAAGTCAAAAAACTGCAACAACATTTGTTATGTCTGGGGAACCGTGAGTATCTTTGAATTACTATACTATCATGAAGGTTGTAGTGAATGGCAGGTGGTAGATTAAAAAAGCAAACGTCCAGGTCATGAAGGCTTATACTGTATGCACTAAGCAAAGAAGTATGGGTGCCATCTTTTGAGCTTTGAGGAGCCACTGAGGCACTGTGAATAAGAAAGTGGCACAATTGCCAAAACCGGTTTGGTTCAGTGGATAGAGCGTTGGTCTGCGGACTGAGGGGTTCCAGGTTCGATTCCGGTCAGAGGAATGTGCATTGGTTGCGGGCACATCCCTGGTAGGGGGTGTGCAGGAGGCAGCTGGTCGATGTTTCTCTCTCATCGATGTTTCTGGCTCTCTGTCCCTCTCCTTTCTTCTCTGTGAAAAATTAATAAAATATATTTTAAAAAAGAAAAAAGAAAGTGACACAATCAAAATTATTCAACCAGACAATCACTCTAACGGTATTGAGAAAGACAGACGATAAAGCTATTGCAACCATGTAGGATTGCCCTAACCGAGAGAAACTGCATGGGGATAGAAAGATGAACAGCAAAGATACCAGAAGGTAATTGTTCAGCATTCATTGATATATTTTTACTTGGTACACTGGTGCACTTCGCTGAGACAAGGAATGTAAAGTGCAAGACACATTTTGGAAACTAACAAAGATAACAAATCCCATGTTTTTAGTTTGAGCATCCATTAGATATGAAGAAGAAAGTATTTAAATTAGGCAGGGAACCTGAAAGAGAGGTGAGGTCTAAAGTTAATTTTGGACTCAGCGCAACTGAGACTATCTTTAAAAAGCGTATTGAACCCTGATTGGTTTGGCTCAGTGGATAGAGCATTGGCCTGCAGACTCAAGGGTCCAAGGTTTAATTCCGGTCAAAAGCATGTACCTTGGTTGTGGGCACATCCCAGGAGGAGGTGTGCAGGAGGAAGCTGATCAATGTTTCACTGTCATCAATGTTTCTAGCTCTCTATCTCTCTCCCTTCCTCTCTGTGAAAAAATCAGTTTTGTTTTTTTTAAAAAAAGCATATTGAATGAGAAAAAAATGAAAGGACTGAGGTCAGAACTCACTTGAGAAAATTAAGAATTAAGCAGTGGACTGAGAAAGAGAAGCCCTCAAAGGTAACTACAGCCACAGCTTTTTATGTGTGTCACCTTGGGCAAGTGACTTTGCCTCAATGATTTCAACTTCTTCAACTCATAACTTGGGAATAATGACACAATGCTCACAAGATAGCAAACCCTCATGCCTTGTCACGTGCCCAGATGTTAGTTCTCTCCTTCTTTGTTGGATATTCTGGGTCTGAGGCATCGATGAACTGATTCCAACTAAGAATAACTCATGCAAATTCCGACTTGAAAATTTCTTATTAAGAAAATAATTGAACAACCTTTGTGTTGCAGGAGGAGGGCAACTGTCTAAAGTAAGATGGATCCGGATTCCTGACCTGACTTGACAATTTACTTAACCTGCCTGAACCGGTTCTGTCACTTGTAAAGTGAGTGTAACTGTATCTGCCTCACAGGATTCTGTTGCTTCAGGGAAACAGCATAAACACCTCATCTCTCTGTGTCGGCACCTCAGCAGGTATTCAGTAAATGGTAGGTGTGTTTCCTCCACTGTATCTCTTTGCTTCTCAAGTGCACTGCACCAGACATAAAACAACATTTCCTTAATGACTCGGGGTTATCATTACCCCGAACATCAGTTAATGTTACGTGTCTGGTATGCAGATGCAGCTGCAAATGCAATAGAACATCAGGCGAAATGAGCCACTCTTGTAGCACACAGTTGACTTGCTTCATTCTGTCATATGCATGATATCGAATCTGCAGGAGCTTAAGATGATTTACCAGGCATCCAAGGAACTGTGAACAGCTGCCTTTCTAAGATTTGATATCATAGACGGGAGATGAACAAATGTTAGGGTGATTCATCAACCTCTCAAGTCCAACGTTTGTTGTTCTTTTACAGCTAACATAACTTTCGTATGCGTCTGGCCGTGTCTCTTATAAATGAAGTCTGGAATCTGTGTTGTACCACACTGCATTCGACAACAGCACAACACAGCTCTGCTTACCGCATTTGCTTCCATTACCTTGCAATATTTCAGAGCTTAAGCCTGCACTGGAGATCCCAAAGGATCACTCCCAGTCCCCATCTCTTTTGCCTAAGCGTCCACATTTCATAGAATGTTGACCCTACCTTGACCCTGCCCCTGCCCCTGCCCCTACCCCTACCCCCGCCCCCAGGTGAGTGGCCTGAGGAACAGCGCCAGGTGCATGGACAGCTGATTTACACTCTAGCGTATGACAGCCTGCTGGCAGATCTGAAAGGGTGAGCTATGCCATTGAGAGCGTTTGTTTTAAAAACGTATAAAGGGAAACACCAAGAAACCATGCCAAGTAGTGGAGAAGCAATGCCACATGTAACTGAAAGTGTGAAGGGGCCAGAAAAGATACAGAGAGGACGAGGGAGTGAACAGAGAATGGATCAAATGTGCACATGAGCAGAGGGGAAGAGAGAGGGGGGGGGGAGAGGGAGAGGGAGAGAGAGACCAGCAGAGAAGCTCACTGTAATCTATAAAGATATCCCAAGACCCAAGGGCTGTTGAAGCTCCACATCCACTCTGCATTTTTCTGTAAAAAAACACTGCCTTTTCTTATCCTGAGGTAACATAAGAAGTTATTTTTCTTCTAGTCAGATTAGCCTTAATGATACATCACAGTGGTATTAAAACATAATTACAATGCCTCAGTCAAGTTCATCTTGTGTAACGTTGCTGTATTGCCATAGATCTGGATTGAATTTAGAGATCAATTTCAAGAGCTTATCTTCCTCCACTCCCTGCTCCTCTTCCCCATCCACAGGTCAAAGGACAGAGACATGATCTTTCTGTACAGAACCCTGGAGTACAAACGCCTCACTTCTTGGGGTTCTGGGTTATCTCGGCTCAGAGAGCCCACTCTTTGCTGCCCCTCACCCTGGTTCCCTTTCTACACTGCTGCTCTGCCTCGGGTCCTCTCATCTCTTTTTCTCCTCTGCTCTTCTGTTCTTGTTATCCTCTGCCTCATCCCTTCCCTTAAATCCTTTAAAAACATTGACAGCCAATCTGTAAAACCTTCTCTCATCTTCACAACCTGGGCTCTTCCCTGCCATTTCAAGTTGTTGTGTTTGTTTCCCCCCCCCCCGCCCCCTTTAGCTGCCAAGGTAATGGTGTCTAGATTTTCTTCAGTTATTACTGAGTTCTGAAAACTCTGAAAGCTTGTTCTGGTTCAGAAGGCGAAGGTCCGAACATCTGGAAATTCCGACAGTGACAGCTATCACAGGACTGAACTTGGTCCCCCACCCATCGTGAGCAGCATGAGCCTGGCCATGCGGGTGGTGTGGCCAACAGCCAAAGGCAGAACAGCCGAAGGCTCCAGAGAGACTCAAGCAATGCCCGTTTTGTTTAGATACCTGGGACATCAAACACTGGGAAAAATGCCCAAGCATATGCTTCTAAATCTAAATATATATTATATATTAACATATTAACACTTTGGACCTACAAACATCAGCCAATATGCTTCTGCTACCCAGAGGAAAGTAGGTGAAACATCTCAATTTGAGACTGCAGGCCTCCTCTGAATTGAGAAGGGTAAGTGGACATCCTTCCTCTGGGATAATCACTGTCAGAGTCTTACAGAGAAGATACTGACATGAGACCCAAGGGTCGGAAAAGGTCTTATGTTGGTTTGCAACTCCTTGGTATAATCGGTATAGTCTGAAATCAGTGCCATACTCAGAGGGCAGGGAAAGACCTAAGAAAGCAGTAGGTCAGTCCATATTGGTAGGCAGCAGTTTTAATAAACAAGGGAACTTACATATGAGGCTTGTCATGAGCGGCCGAAAAACAAGTAGATGTTTGCTCCCTCCCACCAAGTCTTAAAAGTTTAAATAGAGGCCCTAGAGCAGGGGTGGGCAAACTTTTTGATTCGAGGGCCACATGGGTTCTTAAACTGGACCGGAGGGCAGGAACAAAAGCAACCTGGCCATGCTGGCACTCTCATCTTGGGCTGCTGGTGAAGGAGCGGAGGGGAGAGCAAGAGAACCCTCTGCTCTTTCGGCTCCACGGGCCGGATAGAACAGCCGAACGGGCTGGATCCGGTCCGCGGGCGATAGTCTGCCCACGGCTGCCTTAGAGGGTTCAGCCACATACACCATTCATGTAGTCTCAACACCAGATTTCTATCTGAAGGCTGTGTGTCCTTAAGGGAAGGCATCTGGAGATGGGGAAGGCAAGCAGGATGCACATTTCAAGGACAGGAAAGGGTTGGGAAGGTTCTTATTGCCCTCGTTTAGCTACCAGGACAACGGTGGCCACATTTCTCTGATGACCTCCCCAACATCTTAATACATAATAGCCCTACATTTCAAAGGGTCTCGGTATAGCATTTTGTTTAAATGTTTGAATAAATCCTACCTATAAAGGAGAAATAAACCACACCCGGACATTGCCCTACTACTAAGCAGCCACATAACACTGGGCTTACGATCATTTATAAATTTTAGGCATCAGTTGCCTACTCCTTTAAAATGAGTGGGTCACCCAGATATGCCAGCTCCTAGAGCTCTAAGATTTTATAATATACATTTCCCTGATTTTCAATACAACAAGAAAAAAACAGTCTGAGCTGAGAGAACTTTTAGACATTATTGATGTATATCGATAAGGTTCAATGAAAGCAATAAGGGCTAGAATTTTTTAATATAATTTGTTTGAAAGAGAGGCAGGTAAGAATTTCCTATCCTACATAATAAAAGCCTAATATACTAAGTCATCAGTTCAACCAATAAAGCGTAATATGCTAATGATATGCTAAGGCCGCTCAACCACTCACTATGGTGTACACTGACCATCAGGGGGCAGACACTCTGACCTGTAGGTGAGCTTGCTGCTGGGATCCGGCCCATTGGGACTGAGCAAGATGGGCCAGACATGCCCTAGAGCCCTTCCGGGTTCCTTCCCCGGCTAGCCAACCTCCTGTGTCCCTCCCCACCCCGATCATGCACTGGTGGGGTCCTTCAGCCTGGCCTGCTCTCTTACAATCCAGGACCCCTTGAGGGATATTGGAGAGCAGGTTATGGCCCCATCCCATAAGCCAGGCCTAGGGACTTCACTGGTGCACAAATTTGTGCACTGGGCCTTTAGTTTCAATAAAAAGAATAACGTTCATCATTTCCCTTTTAGGACAACAGAATTTAAGTTTGTTGTTCCTTCTGTTTATTACTTAACTTTTTTTAAGAAACAATATTAAAAGTCTGAGTTCATTCAATGTCAAGGAGATCAAATTGAAGGGACATTTGGAACTCTCTAAGGATATACTGTATGAGAATTAAGATTGAAAAGGAGAACCCACTAACCAGACACACTTGGAAGGTCTTCACATGCAAGTCTCTGTGACCGCACCAAAGAGCAAGTTTTATCTGTTAGATGAGAATCTAGACTTATTTCCATGAAAGTATAAAGGAGCATGCTCCTGCCCAAGAAGGAGTACGAGATAATCGGATTTGGGAAAGCCTAACAGTCATTGAATCATATTCTCTTAGTAGATGGAGTTCATATGTTAAAGGTCACTGCTCACTCACATGTATCTTAAGGCAAGTTATACATAATGCAATTGACCTATCTGTGTTCGAATATAACAAACCACTCATTATTAATTTTTTTCAACTTTTAAGCATATCTGAGCAAGACCTACGCCTTGTGACAAAGGAAAGAACACCATTCTCTTTTTCAGGTTTTCTGAGTGTTGTTGGGTGAGTTAGGTTAAGGCTGTCCTAAAAAGCTGGCCTTGCCCACAGATCTGTTCCAAAATAGCTAAAAGGCCACCAGGGTTGTGGGTAGAAACCTCACCATATAATACAAATGGTCAGAGTTCTTCTAAATGAGGAAATGTGGGTCCTTGACAATGAAAAAAAGGAACCTATTATTTTCATTTCCACTTGTTTTGGTATCCATTTTTGATTCCATCCAGTAAGAAAGAGAGATTGGGCATTTTCCTCTATATCTCAACTACTAATTTTTCATATGTTGACTACGGAATTTGACAATATACACTAAGATGTAGCTTAATTTGCCCTATTTTTATTATTGAAAGTTATCATTGTGACTATTTTTGTTTTATAAGAATGGCTGAATTTATTTTATCAGAACGTTACGTGGCTAAAGAAATCAAGTTTCTTATGGGGAACAAACACCATTGCTTGAAATCTGATCTTTAGGAATTAGAGCCAAGTATTGGTGAATGGCATTAGACTAATACTCCAAATTATGTCCCTCTTTACCTTGATGTGATAAAATAAGAAAAACAGTAAAGAGACTAATTTCTTGATTCTTGAAATTTATTCACAAGCTCTTGAAGTGACCTATACACGATCTCTAGCTTTTTTATCAAATACACATAACAGGAAATTTATAATTTTAAACACTTATACATTATAATTCAGTGGCATTAAGCACATTCACAATATTGTGCAACCATCACCACTTCTCCGAGATTTTTCATCATCCCAAACAAAAATTCTGTACCCATTAGACAACTCTCCATTTTCCCCTTCCATGGGTCCCGATGGCTTTTATTCTACTTTCTGTTCCACGAATTTGCCAATTTTCTAGAACATAAGTAGAATCATGTATTTGTTTTGCACCTGGTTTATCTCATTTACCATATTTTTTCAAGTTACACCCATGTTATAGCCTGTATCAGAACTTCATTCCTTTTGTAGCTGAATAATAACCCATTGTGTGACCTTTAATTTATCCCATTCAGTTGTGTTAATGGAGACATGTTATTTTCACCTTTTAGCTATTGTATCTAAGGCTACTATGAACAAGGCTTCGCAAGTATCTATTTAAGTCCCTGCTTTCAGTTCTTTTAGGTATATACCTAGGAGTGAAATTACGATAATTCTATGTTAAACTATTTTGAGAAACTGCCAAACTATTCCACATGGCTACACTGTATTGCATTTCCATCAGTAATGCATAGAGGTTTCAATATCTCCAAATCCTTATCAACACTTGTTATTTTCAAGTTTTGTTTTTGTTATTGTTGTTGTGTTAGTAACAGCCATTCTAATGGGTATGAAGTTTTTATACTGTCTTTTAAATAAGACTTGTGAACTTGTGACTAAGATGGTCACTGACAATTACTTACCCAACAATGAATTCCCACACCTTCTAATGAATCCCATTATTCTAGAGCAGGGGGTGGGGAACCTTTTTCCCGCAAAGGGACATTTGGACATTTATAACATCACTCCTTAAATATAATTAACTTAATATACATTTGTTGCTATGAAAAACTCCTAGGTTTATTGACTTTTGAGTGTCACCTGTGGCTGTGGTTGCCTCCAGATCAAATGATTTTCCAGGTCTTATACGGCCTGAGGGCCGGACATTCCCCACCCCTGTACTAAAGAATCAACTGCAATTCCAGCTCCCGATAGTGATACTGATTAGTCTGCCACTTGGCTCATGGTATTTCCTATAACTACTGATTCTGGTCCAAGATAAATGCAATCAAACAAAATAAAAGGCTTTAAAGGGGCCTGGAGGATGTTCCACGGTCTATCTCTTTTTATACTTTATCATCTACCCCAATACTATGAGTAGAGAACACGCTGCCCTAATTTTTCCTGGAGCTGTCTTATAACAACAACCAGCCTAAGAACAAAACTGAAACTCCAAAGAGGATGGTGCAAAAAGAGAGGAAAAATGTGAATCTTCCATGATACAGTCAAGCCACAGCCAGTCAACCAAGAATGCATTCTACCTGTGGATGTCTTTTTACGTAAAGTAATAAACTGCTCTATTTATATTTTTTATTTTTAAAATATATTTTATTTCTTTTTTTACAGAGAGGAAGAGAGAGGAATAGAGAGTTAGAAACATCGATGAGAGAGAAACATAGATCAGCTGCCGCTTGCACACCCCCTACTGGGGATGTGCCTGCAACCAAGGTACATGACCTTGACTGGAATCAAACCTGGGAGCCTTGAGTCCCCAGGCTGATGCTCTATCCACTGAGCAAAACTGGGCAGGGCTAAACTGCTCTATTTTTAAAGCCATTATGAGGAAAAGCCATTGTGAGGTGGGATTTCTTGTATCTGAAGCCAAAAGCATCCAAATTGATCAGCTGTTAACAACAGCATGGGACTTTAAATAAGGACTAGAAAATGGGCTGGATAGAGGAATGGCAACTGCTTATCAATGAAAAGGTATAGATGATTGCCAGCCATACATATAGGATGTAAACATTATGCCATTTTTGTGACTTAAAAATGAGAAAAAATAGCAAGACTCAACCCCAAATTAAAAGAAAACTAAAATACCTAGAACATTAATTCTATGTCCTGGGTTTATTTAAAAATTCCAAGATGAAATAGAATTATTTTTAAATAGGTGAAACATGAAGGTTAGCATGTGATTCATATGCCCCCTAACCTCTAATACATTGACAACATTCCTGAGTTCATTTAATTTTATTTTAAAAACGTAATGACTCAACCACTGTTATATTTAACCATATTTTCCTTTGTGCAGACTAGTATTTCAGATAGTAGGCTTAAATAAGCCTTTCCTTCAAGTTCTTCTAACTTGAGGTATGTAGGGCATTCATTTAAGATGCATAAGAGTATTTTCCCTCCATCCCAAAATTCTGCTTTTCCTCTCCTCCTTCCTTACAGCCTCTCAATCTTTTTGTTCACATGGAGACAGCCTGGTCCTGTCACCATTAGCAAATGAACTAACTATACAGCTCTACTGGCACTTGGAATAAATGCCAAGGAACCTAAATTTGGGCTAAGAGGTTCACTCTCTGGAGAATGAACCCAGTTGTCTTCTGTTTTAGGTCATTCTGGTGGAGAAAAGGGCAGAATATAATGGTCACCCTGAAAGCATTCTTAGTCTCTTAAGTGGTACACCTCATTCAGAATATTCCATTCAAATCAACGCACTCCGCATGTCAACTCACAGTGCCCCCAGAGAAGCACTTAGTCCAACATAATAACGCGATGACATGCACTACCAGGGGATGCAATGGAAGCACGAAAAGCTGAGATATAAATGACTCTTCTAAAATGCTGTGGCTTGTATGTACGATATACAGGTCAAGTATCACTTGCAAGGCACTCAGAAAGCATTAAAATAGAGAAAATAATATCTCTTCTGGGTCTTATCCTTTCAATACCATTCAGCGCATTGTTCTTGAAGGCCAGGTCTAAACTTGAAAGTGCACGATCCAGCTCGCCCTTCTGTAGCTGCTGTTTCACTCTCCACTCTTGCTTAAAAGCAGCCACAGCTGAAAATAGCTCAAGAATGTGCAGCCTGCATGATGGTGCAGTTATCATTTCGAACATGCACAGACAATGTTAAGTCTGAGGCTATTTTTCTCCACTTTGGACAGTTCCTAAGGAAAAAAAAAGTTAAGAATGCCCTCTAAAATATTCTCTGCAAATAGAGGTCATTAAAAAAAAGGTGTTAATACAGAGGGGTCATTTGGCCTCTACTTAGGTAGAAAGATATAATCCTCAAACCGAAAAACAAAAACAAAGACCGGTTGTGTGTGTGTTTGTGTGTGTGTGTGTGTGTGTTTTAATTTGAACAAAAGATATTATTACCCTGTTTCCCCGAAAATAAGACAGTGTCTTATATTAATTGTTGCTCCCAAAGATGCGCTAGGTCTTATTTTCAGGGGATGTATTGTTTTTCCATGAAGTAGGTCTTATTTTCAGAGGATACTTTATTTTCGGGGAAACACAGTGTAGGTAAATTAAAGGTATTGTATAAGAACTTTACTACTGATTGCATACAGCTGAAAGAACATGTCAACAATATCTCTTAGGAATTATTGAAGGGAAAGAAAAAAAGATTAAAAATACAATGTTTGTCAAATGTTAATTTACAAAGGAACAAAACAATGTATAAAGGTTTTATATTCTACCTATGTTTTCAAAAAGTACATATTAAAACTATCAATTTGGGCTCTGGCTGGGGAGCTCACGTACTTAGAACATTGTCCTGATATGCCAAGATTGTGGGTTTGATTCCCAGTCAGTACACATACAAGAATCAGCCAATCAATGCATAAATAAGTAAAACAACAGATTGATCGATCTCTCTCTCTCTCTCTCTCTCTCTCTCTCTCTCTCTCTCCTTTTCTCTCTCTTAAAATCAATAAATAAAATAAAACTTAAAATAACTATCAGTTTTAAAATGGCCCAAATGAACAGCACTTCTAAGCAACAGCAAAATAGACAGTGTTTTAAAAATGCATGTGCTCAAGGTATTAAGTAAAGCAAACATATAAACACATAGCCCTCCATTAATCTTTATAACTCATGTTACATGGTGCTGTATTCCCTTTATGTTAAATTAGTACTACTAAAACAAACATTATCTACAATTTTTAAAATATGTTTTATTGATTATTAGAGAGAGGGGAAGGGAGAGGGATAGAGATAGAAACACCAATGAGAGCAAAACATCATCGATCAGCTGCTCATGCACACACTCCTACTGAGGATCAAGCCTGCAACCCAGGCATGTGTCCTGACTGGGAATTGAACCTTGACCTCCTGGTTCATGGGTCAAGGCTTAACCATTGAGCAACACCAGCTGTGCATTAGCCATAATATTAAAAGTGACATATGCGCACATTGAGGAATATGTCCTCTTTGTCTATGTTTCTTTTACTCTTAGTATTTATATTAAGAAACATTGGCAGAGCACTTCACTTAATTCATCCCAGGCCTTTATAGACCTTACAAATATTTGCTCATCTATCACAATTACCCCCATGAAATGGGTAGTACTCTTATTCTTGTTGTACAAAGGAGAAAACTGATAGACAGGAAGGGTAAGTAATTCCCCCAAAGTCACAAAGCTAGCAAGGAATAGAGCCAACATTTAAGTCAAGAAGATCTTTAAGATCTCTTCTTTCTCTAAAATTCTACAATTCAGAGAACCGTTGCCCTTTACTATATTTATAATCATTAAGAACAAATCAGCAACAGAGTACTAAATATCTGAGGGTATAAAGGCGGGAGTGAAACAGTGCTGAGGCTATATATATAGACAAGGATACAGCACGGCCTGCTTTAGACGGAATGTCCTTTGTCATAGCTTTCTACTAATTATTCCTGATGTTTACATCTGTTTTTAATATTCACAATGGCTGTTCAGTGTAAAGATAAGTAACTGTAACTGTAAAGAAACTATGGGAATAAACCAAACACAAGTTAGAGCAGATAAGAGTGAACTTCTTCTTAACCATGGAAAATCCAGCACGTTGTACCTGAGTGTAGACCTTGCTAGTAGATAATGTAATTCCACTAAATGTGACAAATACAGAATCATCTTTGGAAGTAGCTGAGAGGAGAAGTACTGAACTGCCCATTCTTCTAAGTGCCCACTAGGGGATAGAAAATTGAGAATGTAATTCCTTAGTGAATCCCTGTGTCATGCTAGGAAATCTAAAGATGATCCAATACTTCATGATAGTCTAACTAGCTTGGTTGTTCATTAAAACAACATAAACCCAACTTGCATTTTGATTTTTATAATATACTGATTTTAATATATAGGAGCTCAGGTTAATGGGACACTAATTTCATAGAGATATTTCAGTAAATCAATATAATCTGCATTACAATACATTGCCTCAGTGAAGCAAGATGATTCGTTTTAATGATCTCCCACTGTGTCCTCTTATTAAATTTCACTGACTAAGTATTTTTTCAGCAATACATTTTTCTCTGAAAACATGTCTATATAGCTGCAAAACAGCTAGTCAATAAAGTCAATTGAAGAATAATTTAACTGGAGCAACTGACAACATGTTTTACTGTTCTAAAGAACAGCCAAACTGAGTGATTTTCCTTTTTACTAAATTGGTTGGCAATTTTTGTGGACAATTCCATCAAAAATTAGCTTTATGTACTTTTATCTTTCTATTAAACAAGTTCTCGGTGTTTTTTTTTAAATTGGGTATTTATTTGCTTGATTTTAGTTTTCAATTTTCTTTTTATATGCAATTATAATTATTACAGTGAAATTAACACAAATTTGTTGAACAAAATTCATCATAATCCCAGACACAACATCTAGCAACATTCTTTACTCCCTTTCTGCACTTTTTCCAGTGTACACATATTTTACAGGCCTTAGATAATAAGATATATATGTATAAATATATATATATATATATATATATATATATATATGTCTTTGTTTCTTATTTATCATCATATGCCAAGCATATTCCAATTCCTTACCATTCTTCCAAAAATATTTTAATGACTGCAAAATATGTTGTCATGTGTGTGTTGTCATGGAAGTAACATAATACTCTATTAATATATAACAAATTATTAACTGTACTTTTTCCTTTATATGATTTTAAAAATAAAATCCCTTTATCAAAAAGAATGGACACTTTAATGACTACATTAATTTCTGCCAAATTGTTGACTTAAAGGTTGGGTGGACATTCCCTTTCACCAGTTAATATGTATGTTCTTCACCATCACTAAAATGAATGCTTTTGTGCTTGTTAAATTTATAGGTAAACATGATTTTATCTGCCTATCTTATTATGAGTGCATTTAAACGTTTTCATCTGCTTACTAACCATTTGTACTGTCTCTTCTTTGAACTGCCAATATATTTGCCATTGTGCTTTTTTTTACTGGGAGTCTTATTTTTTTGTTTGATCATTGCTCTAGCTCAGCTGGATATTTTTTTCCTTCCATTTTTTATTTTTATTGATTATGGTATCACATAATTGTCCTCATGCCCCCATTCCCATCCCAAACCCCTCCCCACATATGCCCCCACCCCTCTGTTATTCATGGCTACTGGGTAGGCTTATATGCAGGCACACAAGTCCTTTGGTTGATCTCTCCCCTTTACCCCCACCCTCCTCTACCTTCCCCCTGAGGTTTGAGAGTCTGATTGCTGTTTCTCTTTCTCTGGGTCTGTTTTAGTTCATCAATTTATGTTGTTCATTATTCCTCTCAGCACAACCATTATGGCTTGACTCAGTTTTGGTTCTTACAAGGGTATTTCTTGGATCACAGGATCTCAGCTGGATTTTTGACTCTTCATTGGCTGATATGGAAAAAGCACCGTAAGATAAAGTCTAGGAAAGTGCTCTGTCCTAGAAAAAGTTAAAGAAGAAAAATGCACCATTTTGGTTGCTTTTCTTGTCTTTGTATAGAAAATGCAACATACATACAAAATAAGAGGTGGTAATAAAATAAAAGGGACCTCTGGTCCTTTGCAAGGACCAGTGTGTATGTGTGTGTGTGTGTGTGTGTGTGTGTGTGTGTGTGTCTGACATATTACTTTTGCAAAACCAATGCAAGACAATATTATATAGCTCAGCTGTTCAAACATTCTTCTTGCACTTCCTTAGAACAGTGGCTGTTCTTGTATCACAGAAAAAAATAGTTGCCTTTAATTCAGAACTGAGAGATTCGTTGTGAATTTCTTTTAAAACTATGTTGCCACAATTATTTCCTATTGTCAGTTATGTATACTTGATATTTTCAAGCTAAATATTAACTATGTCCAAGCAAAACTTCCTGATAAAACAAAAGCACACAAATCTGATCAACAATTAAAGTTTTCATCTAAACATACCCCTCCTCCCCTTTTCAGTACCAATGTGCAGCAAACGATTACAATACAGTCATTGTACAGGGGCCAAAGAATAAGTGATGAGAGTTAAACACCAAAGCTGTAGGAGGCCAGCTGGTGTAGTTGCTAACCAGAAGCGAACGTGACACAATTACTATGCTGTAATGCCACCAGAGGCCAACTGTCCCTGCAGCCTGATTAAAAAGAGAAGTCACACCCAAACCCCTTGACATTATTCAGAGAGAAAGGCAAATACGGCCAAAACTGGTTTGGCTCAGTGGATAGAGCGTCAGTCTGCGGACTGAAAGGTCCCGGGTTGGATTCCGGTCAAGGGCATGTACATTGGTTGTGGACACATCCCCGGTAGGGGGTGTGCAAGAGGCAGCTGGGCAATGTTTCTCTCTCATCGACGTTTCTAGCTCTCTATCTCTCTCCATTCCTCTCTGTAAAATATCAATAAAATATTTTTTTAAAAGAAAGGCAAATACGCATGAGAAAAATGCTAACATATTTCTATGTGAATAAATCAATTGAAAGGCACAAAATCAAATAAGGTACTCAAAAAGATGATTCATAAATACACCATAACTTCCTCTGTCACTTAAAACTGGACCAAACCTTGTGAATTGTTAAAATTGCCTCAGCTTTGCACCTGAGATAATGACAAGTTTAATATGCAGTTAGAACGAGGATGGATAATCAGCACCAATGAGCTGTATATTTAATACAAATTATATAGAAATATCGACACTGTTAAAAACAACTGAAAGAATCAGGGTAAAATCAAGACATTGCCTGTTGCTCATCTGGAGTAATCTGAGGCATAAGTGCTTACCATGTTCATTTTGTCACAGACTGAGTCACTGATCTCTACACTGAGTTGAATGGATGCTTTAATCCAACATGATCAGTGGTCAGGAATTGATTGCAATGAATTACTTTTACTGTCTGTGATTTGTTAAACTAGAAGTATCTGGACAGATTATCAGAATTACAGGAATGTAGAAATAGCAACCAATCAACATTTTTGCTAAATTTCTCTGACTCAGGCCAAATCATTAGAGTACTAATTAAGCTAAAAGTATAAAGGATTGCTTCAGAAAATTTGTTGGCTCATAGCACGCGCGCGCGCGCGCGCGCGCGCGCACACACACACACACACACACACACACACACACACACACAACTGGTGCAAAAATTATTTCACTATCAGCACTCAGTTTTTTAAGTCTTAATTCCTATGTTTGGTTCTTTAAAAGGAAGGAATGCACCCTACCCAGTTTAACTCAGTGGACACAGCTTCGGCCACAGCCTGAAAGGTCCTGAGTTCCATTCCAGTCAAGGACATGAACCTCAGTTGCAGAAGCAAGAAATCTATGTGCCTATCTCACCTCTCACCTCTCTCTCTCTCTCTCTCTCCCTCCCACCCCTCCCTTTGGGTGAAGATTAGCAAAAATATAAAATAAAATGAAGGAATGCACACTGTCACAATCCAGACAAAACAAAGACCACAACATTTTTACAGATTCATTTTGGCAAATTTCAGTGTATTTTAAATTTACTGAACATGATGAGACACACAGACATACAAAATGCTACTACACTAATATATTTTGTTTTGATTTTCTTATTCCTTAAATAATGGCTCTTTTTATTTTCACTTTACAAGACTTCAGGGTGTGTTTTTTTTTTAATAATGTTAAACCAGTCAGCATGATTAATGAACAACAAATTTGTGCTATAAGATTCCACTTATCAAATTTGTATTTGCACAATTATTTCAATAGCATGATAGAAAATTGACCTTATTATTGGAGAAACCATTTTTGTTAACATAAAAATAATATGTCCCCCAAAGATCACACACACACACACACACACACACACACACACACACCCCAATCTTAATGTTGAGTAAAAGATAAATTCCACTTAACTAATGACTGTATTATTATTAGTCAGTTCACAATGATAATCAAAATATTTTGCATTCAATTTCATTAGCAGCACCTGTAAATTATTTACTTCTATAATTTTACATAAAAATTCACAGACAATCCTTGAAAACCAGAATAAAAAAATACTTCTCCTATTTAAAATACCATTTCTCTCCTTTAGTAATTTGGTCTATGGAATTTTAATAATAATATCATGAATAATAACAGTAATAGTTATGTTGAATTTAAGTGCAAAACCTTAAAAGATATACAGAATATGTCTAAAAGTATCCTGTTCATTTCAGCTCTCTTTGTATGATAGAAGTATATATCATACAATGTTATATACTTTTGTATGATAGTAGCATGATAGTAGTATATATATGTATGATAGTAGTATATATAATTTGTATGATAGTAGTATATATAATTTGTTTTTTCTTTTACATACATCTGATATATGTAAAAGAAATATATATATGTATATATACCATAGATATCTATATCATGATAGCAGTTTACAGAAAAATAAAACATCACTCTCATATTATTGTCATATTAGACACTAGGGAACTAACTTAATATGATTTCATGCTTTGACTTCAATTTTCTTATTATCACAAGTGAAACATTACATACAAAATTCACAAATAGGAAATATTTTTAAATGGGCATACACACAAAACAGACTCTGGAAACAGTTCCTTAAGAAAGGAATAATGCATTTCCTATGCAAACGGTTGGCTAACATCCCTTCCTGCACTTAAAGCCAAGCTGGTTCCCTACTGAGCAATCCAAATTATGACACTAGATACACTACATCGAGTTTCGCAGTAAATGGCCTCATTTCATTTCACATACTCTATTACTCCCCCTTCTGCCCTCCTTGGGTTCCCAGTCAGTGGTCAGGAGAGACGTAACCATTCTTCATGTATACAAACTTGTTTCTATTTTCCCGACTCACTCTCTGGAAGGAGATCCCTGGCCACAGCCCGCTCCGCACCCCATTAGCAGTTCCTGTCGGGCTTTTTTCCTGCTCACAGCCTTGTCATCCTCTAATGTGACTTTGATGGAAATCTGCAGAATCATAGCTGGCAATTCTTGTCACTCACCCAAACGCTGACTAAAGAACCACTTCACATGGGATGTTTCTCAGGAAATATTTGCCGTTCTGTCAGAGATAACTTTTTACACTAAAAGAGGGATTGAAGATGCAAAATGACATGAAAAAAGAAATCAATGTCTTTATTGTCCAAGGTTACACTATCTGAAAACCAGAGTTTAACTTCTGACTGTATCCAAGTGATTCAACAAAAGCATACCGCAATACATCATGAAGAAGGGCGTCCTAAGACATGGTGGCAGAAGATGTGGCTTTGGGGGGTGGGCACAGAGTGCCATACACAGATATTATAACACAGAAACCCACGCCTGAAACTCTATGTTCATATTGACCAAAGTCACCCAAATAAATTTTACTAAACAGAAAAATGAAATACATGAATACAATGAAATACATAAGCATAATTTTTACTACTGTAAGTTCTAGCTAACTGCTATTTCTAAAACAAAGGTAGTGATAAACTTTTTGTGCTTCCACATTTTTAGGTTTCTTTTCAATACACTGAGGCCCAAATGTCCTTGTCAAATATGCAATCTTTGAGTGGAGATTTGTGACAGAGCAGAGGAGCTAGAAGACCATTAAATTCCATTCTGTTCCCGCCCAGTAAGGGCGCAACGGCTGCCCAGATATATTGTCAAGTCTCCCTGGCATGTATTCCCATGATGCTAAGGTCTTCCCACACAAACGTAAGCAGAAGTCCACTTAGTGTCCGATGTATTGTTAAAAATGCTACCCATCCTGTAAGTCTTCGGTGGGTCATACTTTTTGTCAGTAGAGGGTCTTGCCTTGACGTTGAGAACAGCTGATTAGGGCAGTGGCTGCAGAAGTCTGGGATGGATGTGGCAATTCCTAAAATAACAATGAAGTTCGCCTCATCGTTGGACTCTTCCTTTCACTGTTTCTCTGCAGCCGGCCATGCTATTGGACAGCATTTTACCCACAGTAGAACTGCATTCAAAATGGAAGTCAATCTTCTCAAACCCTCCCAAAGCTTTACCAATTAAGTCTATGTAATATTCTAAATCCTTTGTTGACATTTCAACAATTTTCACAGTATCTTCACCAGAGGTAGATTCTATCTCAAGAAAAAACTTTCTTTGCTCGCCTTTAAAAGGTAAATCCTCGCTGAAACCGGTTTGGCTCAGTGGATAGAGCGTCGGCCTGCGGACTGAAAGGTCCCGGGTTCGATTCCGGTCCAGGGCATGTACCTTGGTTGCGGGCACATCCCCGGTAGGGGGTGTGCAAGAGGCAGCTGGTCGATGTTTCTCTCTCATCGACCTTTCTAGCTCTCTATCACTCTCCCTTTCTCTCTGTAAAATATCAATAAAATATATATATTTTAAAAGGTAGCTCCTCATCCATTAAAGTTTGATCACGAGACTGCAGCAAGTCAGTCACACCTTCCGGCTCCACTTCTAAGCCAGGCTCCTGCTGTTTCCACCAGGATCTGCAATGCTTCCTCCCCTGAAGTCAGGAATCCCTCACAGTTGCCCGAGATGGTTGGAATCATCTTCTTCTAAACTTCTGTTAATATTAATATTTTGACATCTCCCATGAATCACAAATGTTCTTAATGTCATCTAGAATGGCGAATCCCTTCCAGAAGGTTTTCAATTTACTTGGTCAAGATCCATTAGAGCAGTGGTCGGCAAACTCATTAGTCAACAGAGCCAAATATCAACAGTACAACAATTGAAATTTCTTTTGAGAGCCAATTTTTTTTAACTTAAATTATATAGGTAGGTACATTGTTATTAACTTAAGTAGGGTACGCCTAAGCTGGCCTTTGCGAAAAACTCAAGGAGCCCAAGAGCCGTATGTGGCTCGAGAGCCGCAGTTTGCCGACCACTGACTGCATTCGAGGAACCACCTATGGTAGCGATACAGAATGAATTTCCTAAATAATAAGACTTGAAAGTGGTGATCACTCCCTGATACATGGGCTGCAGAATGAATGCTGTGCTAGCAGGCAGGAAAAAATCATAAATTTTCTGTATGTCTCCATCAGAGCTTCTTGGGTGACCAGGTGCGTTGTCAATGAGCAGTACTACTGTGAAAAGAATCCCTTTTTTTCTGAGCACTAGGTCTCAACATGAGTTTAAATATTCAGTAAGCCACAGTGTAAACAGATGTGCTGCCATCAGGATTTTTTTTTAGCTCTATTTATAGAGCACAGGCAGAGTAGATTTGGCAAAATCGGCAAGGACCCTAGGATTTTGGGAATCGTACTTGTCCATGGGCTTTCACTTACAGCCGCCAGCTTCATTAGCCCCTGACGAGGGAGTCTTTGTAGCTAGGCTGGGTCTTGTGGGTAAGTTCCTGCAGCTTCTACATCAGAACTTGGCTTGCTTCACTTCCACTTTTATGCAATGGAAACCACTTCTTTACTTAAACATCAGGAACCAACCTCTGATAGCAACCTCAGGCTTTTCTTCTGCGGCGTACTCACCTCTCTCTGACATAAAGGAATTGAAAAGAGTTATGGCCTTGCTCCAGATTAGGCTGTAACGTAAGGGAATGATGGGGCTGCTATGATTTCCTCTCCAGACCACTAAAATTCTCTCCATGTCATCAATAAGTCTGTTTCGCTGCCTTATCATTTGAGTGTACACCGGAGTATTACTCTAATTCCCTTCCATGACTTTTCCTTTGCATTCACAACTTGGCTGTTTGGCACAAGAGGCCCAGCCTTCAGTCTTTATCAGTTTTTGACATGTCGTCTTCTTCACGAAGCTTAATCATGTCTAGCTTTTTCATCAAAGTGAAAGATAGGAGACTCTTCCTTTCACTTTGAACACTCTGAAGCCATTATAAGGTTATCAATTGGCCTAATTGCAATATTGCTGCATCACTAGGAATAGAAGGCAGAGGACAGGGAGAGAAATGGGAAACCGACCAGTCGATGAAGCAGTCAAAACACATATTTATTATGTTTGCCATTGCACATGAAAGCAGATTATAATTATAACATCAAAAATCATAGACCGCCAAGATCGGTTTGGCTCAGTGGATAGAGCGTCGGCCTGGGGACTGAAGGGTCCCGGGTTCGATTCCGGTCAGGGGCATGTACCTTGGTTGCGGGCACATCCCCAGCAGGGGGTGTGCAAGAGGCAGCTGATTGATGATTCTCTCTCATCGATGTTTCTGGCTCTCTATCCCTCTCTCTTCCTCTCTGTATAAAATCAATTATATATATATATATATATATATATATATATATATATATATATATATTTAAAATATATTTTATTGATCTTTTACAGAGAGGAAAGGAGAGAGATAGAGAGCTAGAAACATCCATGAGAGAGAAACATCGACCAGCTGCCTCCTGCACACCCCCAACTGGGGATATGCCCGCAACCAATGTACATGCCCTTGACCGGAATCGAACCCGGGACCCTTCAGTCCGCAGGCCGACGCTCTACCACTGAGCCAAACCGGTTTTGGCAATAAAATATATATTTTTTTTAAATTAAAAATAAGTCATGGACCATGGATCATAATCCTATATAATAAAGAGGTAATATGCAAACTGACCCTCACACCCTAGCACAAGATGACCACCCCCAGATGGTCAAAGATGGCCAGCAGCGGAGAGCAGTTAGGGGCGACCAGGCCAACAAGGGAGGGCAGTTGGGAGCAATTGAGGTGGCAGGGGAGCAATTAGGAGTCAATCAAGATGGCAGGGAAGAGGTTAGGGGGTGATCAGGCTGGCAGGCAGAAGTGGGTAGGGGCAATATGCAGGCAGGCTGGTGAGCATTTGGGTGCCAGCAGTCCTGGATTGTGAGAGGAATGTCCGAAGGGTCCCAGATTGGAGAGGGCGCAGGCTGGGCTGAGAAACACCCCCCTCCAGTACATGAGTTTCATGCACCGGGCCTCTGGTAATAAATATAACAATAATGAAAAAGTTTCAACTATTGCAAGAATTACCAAAATGTAACAAATACAAAGTGAGCAAATGCTATTGGGAAAATGGCACTAATAGACTTGCTTGACATAGAGTTGACATGTAACATAATTTTGTAAAAAATACAATATCTTCAAAACATAATAAAGGCAAGCACAATACAATGAGGTTTGCTGCATTTTAAATGATATTATATGAATAGCATACTAAAAGAGAAAACAAGACATACATTTCTAGTAAAATCAGAACCAATAATACTTTTATCATAATTATTTGATAATTTTATAGATAGTTAGCCAATTCTATCAGACATGAAACAGAAATAAGAGGTATTGAAAATGATAAAACAACAGTCCTGATACTTTCAAGTAATTTTTATGCTAGGAAATACATGAGAAAAACATTATACATTTAAATCAGTAAGAAAACAGGGTAAGTTAAAATTACAACACTTAATGCTCATCCTATATATGTGCAAATAGTTAAAGAAGAAATCAAGTAACTCATAAGGCAAATAACCACAAAATCATTAAGTAACCTATATTTTTCCAGTAAAAATAATAATATAAATAATGAAATACAATATGATTTTATAGAGTACACTAAAAATTTCTGAAATACTAGGAAAATATCCCATATTTGAGGGTGGAAAATATATATGAGCAGGCAGATTCTGAGAATGTAAGTGTAACGTTCAGTGAAATCTAATGAAATTCCAGTGACAAAAATAATTACAAACCTCAGCAATCTATTAGACTAAATTAACTAATCTCAGCAATCTATTAGATGAAATTAACTAATAGCTAGACATATAAAAATGATAAAAGGGTATATATGCACACACTGAAATAGATAATATGATTATACATGAGAATTAACAGAATAGCAGAACCGCCCTGAAAATTCCTGGGGTTATAAATTCCCTATGAAATAATAGTAATAGTAACAACAACAACAGCAACAACAACAAAAAAACAATTTCACAAAGGAAATTTCACACCAGGTTAAACTGTTTAACAAATGATTCTGGGGAAGTTTACTAATCAAAGTAATAAAATCCTATTTTTACAACTTCAAAATTGTAAGTCAATGAATCCTAGATGGATTGAACTTTTAAATAAAGCTATAGAAGTTAATATTTCTAATAACTTAAAGTCCGATAAGCATAAAAATATGGAATAAAGTTCAAAAGAAAAAGCAAATAGGTTTAATTATATATATATCCTACATAATAAAAGAGTAATATGCAAATTGACTGTCACTCCAAAACACAAGATGGCTGCTCCCATGTGGTCAAAGATGGCTGCCCCCATGTGGACACAAGATGGCCACCACAAGATGACCATCAGGGGAGGGACCAAGCCTGCAGGAAAGGGCAGTTGTGGGCAGTTAGTGGTGATCATGCCAGGAGAAGAGGGCAGTTGGGGGTGACCAGGCTGGCAGAGGAAGGCAGTTGGGGCAGACTAGGCCAGCAAGGGAGGGCAGTTGGCGGGGGGGGGGGGGGGGGCTTAAGGGGAGATAGTTTGGGGGGGACCAGGTCTGTAGGGGAGGGCAATTGTGGGCAATCAGGTCTGCAGAGGATGGCAGTTGTGGGGGACCAGACATGCAGGGAAGGGCAGTTGAGAGGGACCAGGCCTGCAGGGGAGGACAAGTTGGTTGGGGCCAGGCTTGCAGGGGAGGGCAGTTAGAGGCAATCAGACTGGCAGGGGAGGGCAATTAGGGGTGACCAAGCCAGCAGGGGAGAGCAGTTAGGGGCAATCGGGCTGGCCAGGGAGCAGTTAGGCATCAATCAGGCTGGAAGGGGAGGGGTTAGGGGGTGATCAGGCTGGTAGGCAGAAGCAGTTAGGGCCAATCAGGCAGAGGAAGGTGAGTGGTGTGGAGCCAGTAGTCCTGGATTGTGAGAGAGATGTCCAACCACTCGATCCCAAGAGGTCCCAGATTGGAGAGGGTGCATGCTGAGCTGAGGGACAACACCTCTTTCCATGCATGAATTTCGTGATTTCGTGCACTGAGCTTCTAATGTTCTGGACAAAATTTTTTAAAATAAGTTTGACTAGAAAAAACTTTAAAAACATATGAGAGCCGAAACCAGATAGAGTGGATAGAGCATCAGCCTGCGGACTAAAAGGTCCCAGGTTTGATTCTGGTCAAGGGCATGTACTTTGGTTGAGGGCACATCCCCAGTGGGGGATGTGCAGGATGCAGCTGATCTTTGTTTCTCTCTCATTTATGTTTCTAACTCTCTATCCCTCTCTCTTCCTCTCTGTAAAAAATCAATAAAATATATATATTTTTTAAATATAAGAAACGTCTGCTTACCTAATAAATTAAAATAATTAAAATATTAATATTCCAGTAAAAACAGCAGAAACAGATAAAAATGGATATGAAATTCACAGAAAAAATGTATATGTTTATATGATAAAATGTTCAGCTCACCAACAATTAAACTAAAGTAAATTGAAATAAACAAATTACATTAAAATACATCAGATTGGCAAAACTTAATAAAATATGTGTTTTGTACACCTAGGAAATTATCTGATAATATATAAAAGAACCTTTAACATGTTCATACATTTTAACCCAATAATTTTATTTTAGGATTTATATTATTGGAAAATCAGAAATGCTGTTAAATATGTATTTATAAGACTATTAAATTTCAGCATAATTTATTATTAAACCATCTTAGTGTCTAAAAATAATAAAAACTACCTAAAACCCCCACAAATAGGGGGTTATGTAAAGCATATGCAGTGATCAAGTTTTCCAGTATACTTTACATAGAAAAATGGTTTACATGATAGTTCAAACATGATAATCTCAAACTTTTAAACTCTATACATAATCACCAATATTAATATATTATATATATATATATATATATATATATATACAGAGAGAGAGAGAGAGACAGAGACAGAGAGACAGAGAGAGAGAGAGAGAGAGAGAGAGAGAGAGAGACAGAGAGAAAAGATTGGAGAATTTACCAATAATGGCAGCAGTAGTTGTCTTCTGGCAGTGTGTTTACAAAGCGTTCTTATTTTCTTCACAACTTTATATATGTTTCCAATTTCATACAGTAGATGCATTTTACATCAAACAAAACAATAAAAATGCTTTTATATACTGACTCAATTTTTATGAATCTTTTTCAATGTAATGTATTTCATTTTAATGAGAATCGATAATTATGGAAAAAAACACACATTTCTATCGTAAATAGTTATAGTTTAAAATTGCATTGATATTTTCGTTTCTAAAATATCATTTCATGTAGCGCCACCCTAAGCGCTTTAGGCCCGGTCTTAGGGATATACCAATTCACAGGGCTGCCGAGATGAGTTCAGTGATGATGGTTTACAATCTCTGCTTTCCCTGAATCTTGCCGTTTACCCGTCAGGACTGCAAACAGGTGGACATGATTCTGAAATCAGGGCCCGTCATTCAAAGACAGAAGATTGCTTAGGTAAACCGGGTCATCTGGAATGTGATCTTTAAATCAGAAATAGCTTATACACCTCCTGACCAGGGGATACAATACAACTGTATCACAAACTAGGGCTTAGGAACCCAGCCCAAGTTCTAGCCCCATGAGCAGAAGGGAAAGCAGCTCCCTCCTCAGGGCCCGGCGTGACGCACAGCCAGATGTTCTCCATGGGGGAGGAAGTACCCAGTAAGCCAGGACTGATGGCCACACAACCAGTTGGTATCCAACCCTGCGCTGCAACAGTCTCTCTGACAACAAAATTGGCATCAAAAAGACAATGCATTTCCTTGGAGGATTTTCCTGAGAGGAATTAAAAAGAAGCAGATGGCATGATATGAGCAAAATTTTTCTCGCTCTTCCTGTATGTCTAAAATGTTTTTTAACCAAAGAAGATTTGAAATTAGGAAAAAAGGGAAAAATCATCAGTCATGAAGTACAAAGAGGATTCGGATGAAGAGTATACAGTTGCCTAAAGTTAAAACTGAACCTGATGAACAGCAAAGCAACATTGCTTAGATCCACTTGTGCTTGATAAGCACGGACACAAGAAAAGGTCAGAAAATGGTGCTGCCATTATCTACTGTGTCTCTCCTGCCAAACGCCGAGGAGACATTATTTCCTTCACCCTTTCCTCAGCCTCACATCCATGCACAGTGGATGTGCTTGCCAATTCTACTCAACAACAGTTACCAGAAGCTGCCTATCTCCCTCCAACTCCATTGTCACCTTTCAGTCTAGATGAAGAGGTACACTTCTGGGGGATGGGAGGGAAGCAGAGTGGAGGTGGTCAACAGGGGAAAAGAGGGACATCCAAAATACTTGCAAACAATAAAGATAGAAATTAAATAAACAACTGAAAAGGAGTGTGCCCTCCTTGTCCATAAAAGTTTCAATGGAAACCTCAAACGTATAAAGCAGATCATGTCACTGCCCTGCTTAAAAGTTTTCAATGGTTTTTAAAACAGTGATAAACCACAAAATCTGTTCCTCTAACACCAAGCTCGCAATTCCTGTGCACCTGAATTCCTTTAATATATATATATATATATATATATATATATATATATATATACACACACACACACACACACACACACATATATATATATATATATATATATATATAATTGATTTCAGAGAGGAATGGGGGTGGGGTGGGGGAAGAGAGATTGAGAGAGAGAAACATAAATGATGATAGAGTATCACTGATCAGCTGCCTCCTGCACACTCTACACAGGGGAGCGTGCAACGCGGGCATGTGCCCTGACTGGAAATCAAACCCATGGCCTCCTGGTTCATAGGAAGATGCTTAACCATTGAGCAACACCAGGCAAGCGCAGTCCCTTCTTCCTGGAGTAAATTTTCCCCAGCATTCCCATGCTTGTCTTCTTATCATTCATGCTTTAGGTGAACTATTCTCTCTTCAGAAGAGTCTCTCTTGAACATCCAGTTAGTTTCCTGGTACCCTTGTATTGCCTCACTCCATTTTATTTCCTTCACAGTTCTCATCACTCTCTGATGTTTTCATTTTACTCAGCATTTATTCACTCTCTCCCCACATGAATGTATACACCCTTATCCATCTTGTTCAGCATTAACTCCAACATTGAAATTAGTGCCTAACACAGGATCTTAAGCAACTACTTGAGAGTACAAGATATTACTGAAAACATGTGTGATGGAAGAATTTCTGACAGTCCAATTATAATCTCAGGTGATATAACAAGAGTTCACTTTCTGGAGAGTTAAAATATTATAGAATCCTATAATAAAACTTGTGTTTTATTTTTAATTTTTTTTTTATTTCAGAGAGGAAGGAAGAGGCAGAAAGAGAGAGAAATATCAATGATGAGAATCGTTGATTGGTTGCCTCCTGCACACCCCACAATGGGGATCAAGCCCACAACCCGAGAGGCCCTGACTGGGAATCGAACCTCAACCTCCTAGTTCATAGGTTGATGTTCAACCACTGCGCCACATTTACATTTTAGACAATTTTAATAAGGTAGTCAGCACTTAGAAACATATTTTCATTGGCTATATTCCTCCAAAATCGAATATAAGACCCAAATGATTTAAGGACAATGCATGTCTGATTGAACCTGATATCATCTCACAGCACGTCTAATGAATATCAGCTTGTGTCAGACTTCTGGAGTCACAAGACCAATGATCTCCATCAGCGCTTTTTATGCAATAATGCAGGAGACACAGTCAGTGGTCTGTCCATGTCCCCGCAGATCCCTACAGCATTTTTGGGAACCTCAGTTCCTGGTGTGCTCTCAGTCCCAACATCACCCCTTTGTCTTTTGCATGGAAGCACTATCTCCAGGCTTCTGGACCTCGCCTTGCCTAGGCCACAGAGAGCCCGGGAACTTACTGGAAGGTCCTCCTGGGGCCTTCCTTCAGCACTGGCTAAAGGGTGCAGGGGTAGAAGCAATCTGGCTCAGTTCCGCCCTGATGAGAGTAACTCAAGGTGTGTGCTACCCCTTCTGCAAAGCTTCCTCAGTAGGACTACACTCAATACTACACCCCTGTTTGGTCCCTTTTCCCTCCCAGGCTCACTTCTTCACTCGCCTGCCAGTTTTCCTAAGAGCACTTTCTAATACGTTGCTTTCAAATGAATCTTGTTAAACTAAATGGCCTCCGACATTTGAACAGCAACATTACAAGTTAGACGACAGAAAAGAAATACCTTCAAATTCCCAAGAGTTTGTTTCCACAATATAATTCCATACTCAGGTCACTACTAATTGTGAGTGAGACAGATAATCAGGCATGGAAAGGGACAAAAATGTTTCTCTCATGCACCTTTTCTCAGGAAGCTCTTAGATGCACACTCAGTTAAAACAGGAGGATAAACCAAGAAGAAGCCATATACCATATTCCAGGCACAGGATCCGGCCAAAGGGAGGAGGCTGAGAGGGTCTCTGGGAGATGATGGTTACAAAACTGGCTCAGAAACCAAGTGGGAGAGCAGCCAGGCCAGACTGTGGCTGGTTGGAATGTGCCAGCAAAGTATCTCTGAGAAGAATAAGCTAAAAAGATACCCGGAACATTGAAACACATTGCAAGGGAATTTATATTGCTGAGGGAATATGTGGAGGTGAAGTGGTAAAAATGAAAAGAACCAATAGCAAAACACACACACACACACACACACACACACACACACACACACACACACAAACACACCCAACAATTATTAAGAAAGGAAACAAAAAAGAAACATTCATTTTCTTTTTGCAGCTGTGAATAGCACATCAAAGATCATCACCACTGAATATTTATCTAACAAAAATATGCTACAACCATATTGGTACTATGGAGGGGTCACAAATGTACATATGATGGCATAAAAAAGCCAAATGCTCATTAATTATAGTGAGGAATGAATAGACAATATCTGAAATTGAAATATGGAAGCAAAAATCAATAGGAATAGCTAAAATTAGTTGAAAGTAGCTGGGAATATTGGGAAATGGATATAAAGGTGAGAAAAAAGAAGTGTTTATGTACCTATGTAACTGGCTAAGTGAAATATTAAGAAGGAAAAAAATGAAGTTTGAGCAATTCTCCCCATTCTAACATTTGAACATTTAATATTATTTAAATCCAGTGAGGAAAAGTAATAAGAATATTTTCTATTGTAGTTGATTAATTCAAACAAGGAATCCTGCAGGGCACTAATCAATAGGTAATACTTTGAATAAAGTCATTTAAAAGAGAAACTCTTGATTTCCAAATAGCAATATGATAACATCTAACATTTATCCAGTGATCATTATCTGTGATGCATCCACTACAGGCCATCCACGGGTTACATAGGACTCCACGTACATTGTTTCTTGGTTATGTTGCCATCTACCATTTATTTATTTATTTATTTATTTATTTATTTAAATTCCATCATGTCAACATATGTATATATGTGCTTTATGTTTGTTTCATTATTTATTTACCACAAGTAAAGGTCAGAAGTTGCCATCTTTCTTTTAAGCTTTTGTTACTGTGTCACTTAATTGCTGCTGTGTATGTGACATAGGTGCTTACGCAGGTGGGTTCCCAATTAAGGCAAAAATCGTGTTACAGGGCACTGTAGGGATGGATCTCCCACATCACCCAAGGACCTACTATATTTAATTCTCATAGATTCCTTTGAGGCAGGTAACACTACTGTCCCCATATTTTGGAGATGGAAACTACATTTTAGAAAATGTCAATCTTTGCTCAAAATCTCACACCTAGAAAGCAACCCTGGTAAAAATCTCTCTTCTCTCTGGTGGAGATGCTTGTTCCCCAGAAATCCACATGGCTCCCTGTCCCACCTCTTGCAGGTCTGTGTACAAATCTTACCATCTTAGGAGGATTTCCATGGCCACCTTATTTGAAAAGAAAACCAATTTCCTCCCTCCCAGCGTGCACCCTACAATCCTGGCCCTCTCACCCACCCACACACCCCAGCACCAGCATTCTCTAATCCCTGGGCGCTTACCTTTCTGCATAGCACTCTCCATCTGCCATTCCAGATCATTCATTTATTTATATTGTCTTTTTATCTATATCATCAATTAAATGTAAGGTCCATAAGAACAAGGATTTGGCCTCTTGTCTTATCTGTGTTATCCTCGGTGCTCAAAATAGAATTTTTTTAAAAATGTTGAGTTTGCTTGAAAAGTCATGAATCTAGAATTTGAGCTCTTTACCACCACCGCATGATATTGTCAACTCTAGTGACTCACTGTATAATGTTGTGGAGATTATCAAGTTTTGTCAAAACACTTTCGATTCATCATATGAAGGCAATGTGGGTGAAAACTCTTTTATGGAAAACCAGGCCTTATGATTAGCCCATAAAGAGATCACCTCTTCTTCCCACTCGAAAGAATGGCTTACAGCACTGTCTCAAATGTTAGCTTATTTGCTTTCACCAGGGTAATCTTTCAAATGATTGACTTCTCATGATAATCAATCATAAGCAAATGCTTTGTTGTGGGAAGTGGGTCCCCTAGTAGAGAAAAAAATCTGTTGTTGGGGAGAAGTTTTTGTAGGTAGACTACACAGAAAAGCATGTATTCCCCAAAGTCTCCCCAAGAGAAAGCACCTGGAATTGCACAGTCACTCGGGAAATGGATATGACTTGAGTTGAGTGACTTAAAATGTGTCCCTATAGATGTTGAACTATGCAATTTGCTCAGCTCCCACTTAATGACAAGAGGATCATTATGTTCCTCCTACCCCTTTTGTGTACAGACTGCAACTCAGGATTAATGCAAGTTTAACGAGGTAATAATTTAGCTTTCAAATCAATTCATAATTGCATGAACTTAGCATTCTGGAAGGGACGTAAGAGCTGAAGAAGGACATTCCGTTGTTGATTAGACAAAAGATGAAAAGCTATCATCTCCCCAGTTCATAGATGTAAATACCTAATGGTCAGTGCATTGGCCTCAGGAGATTACCTTTTCATATTTGAACACACTGAGCACTTTCTGATAAGAGGTAAATTAAGAGGTAGGAACGTACAAGTCTGGGCCTAATCCAGTATTTACTATGCATTTAGTGGATACAATTACTGAGAGTTTAATGACAAAGCCACTGAAAGCAAATTTTATTTTTCCAAAACAATCAATAACATACTTTATTATATTTTTTATCAATCTTCAAAGATCTTTGGGTTTAAGATAAAATGAACTAACTCTTCAAGGTCTTCTGGCTCTTTAGACATTTAGGATTTAAAATAATAATATAAAGAGAACAGATTGATGGTTGTCATAGGGGAGGAAGATGGAGGGACTGGGAGAAAAAAGGTGAATTACTATAAATAGGTTGTTTACAGTCACAGGGATGTAAAGTTCAGCATAGGAAATACAGTCAATAATAATGCAATACCTATATATGGTGTGCTATGGGTACTTAAAATGTCAGGGGGACCATTTTGTCAAGTATATGATTATCTAACCACTATGCTATACATCTAAAACAAATATAAATTATTACTGAATATAAATTGTAATTGAAAAAAAACAATCAATAATGGAATTTATTTGGGACAAGAAACTCTCCTAATAAACTGTTTTATATATTTTTAATATATTTTTATTGATTTCAGAGAGGAAGAAATAGAAGCATCAATGATAAGAATCATTGATTGTCTGCTTCCTGCATGCCCGCTCCTAGGGATCTAACCCATAATCCAGACATGTACCCTGACCCAGAATGAAAACATAATCTCCTGGTTGACTAAACCACTGAGTGACATTGGCTGAGCTAAACTGTTATGTTAAATTAGTAGGTAGTTGTCTTTCTTTCATTTTTTTATTTTTTATTATTTGTTTTTGTTTTTTAGCTATTCACTATCTTCAAAATACAAACAAGAAATGAACAGATGTGTTATATAATTACCATATTATTATTACTATTTTTTCTAATATTTGTCAGAATTATGAGTACATGATATAATGGGTACATAAGTTCAAGCAACTATATCTATATAAAATATGAAAGACTTTAAATGAACAAACCAATGGAGTGATTTTGTTTGTATCAACTCTTCTCTATTTACTTACATCCTTGTAATACAAAGTAGAGTAGGAGATTCATAAATGAATTTGATGTTGATAATTTCTAGACCATTCTATTTATTCACATTAAAATCAAATCAGTTGATTATGAGCAAACTATGCATGTTTTACTGGAACATTTCAAATTTGGACTACATCTTATTGATAGCTGAGAAAAATATATTTACTTTCCTTTAAAGCATTCAGAAAGATATCACAAGTAGTTTGGTAATTAAAAAATCAATTATTAAGTACTAAAATACTTTTAATGGCAAACCAACAAGAAACAAATGTTCCTGCTAAACTTCATATTATCTCAGACTTTCATTAATTTATTCCATCATCCAGTCATTTTCTTCTTCAAATTGAGAACATTCTCGGTATCAACAGACTCTGAACGATGCTAGAGACTAAAGAGATTCATGTGACATCACCCCGTCCCCGAAGAGCTCACAAGCTCAAAAAACAGACTGAGTACACATACAGTTAGAACTCAGTATACAGGATGGGACAAAAATTACTCATATAGAAAACAATGCATTAATAAATAGTAATACAATAAACTGTTTCGCATAGTCACAACTATAAACCTACCTGTGACTCATCCTCTATAGTGAGTAACAAAAGGATGCTCAAATACCAGCAAAGCTCTTATTTGAAACAGAGTGTGGGACAAGGAAATGGGCTGGGATACAGTGTGTTTAGGGAAAGCTTCAGAGAAGGGGAAATGCTTGAGCTAAATTTTGAATAAAGTCTCGATAAGAAAGTGCATTCTTGAGTGGAGAATGGTTTATCCAAGGCATAAATATTTGAAATAGTATAAAGCAACCTAGAAACTACAAACAATTGAATACCTATTATGTACCCAGCATACCAATAAGCATTAATTTAACAAAGGTTCAGAAGGTCTACATAACTTGTGCAATCACTTAAAATTTAGACTTGAACTCAAGTAATTTGATTTCTCAACTTTTGCTCTTAACCAGTCCACAAATACAATGGAATTTCTTACAGTTAATAAAAATAAAGTGACTAAAGGAAAGAATACAGATATAATGAAATAATGATATAAAATTCTGCTGAGGAGTATGGACTTGTTCCTAATTGCATAAGTAGCTATTAACAAATTTTAAGATGGGGAAGTGCATATGTTGAAGAAAATTATTGTAATATTCTCAGTGAGAGCAAAGATACAACAGTAAAAATGGAGATGAAAAATACCTAACGTCAAGAGATCTCAAAATGTAGGATCAAGAAGACTTCATTCCTGGCTGGTGTGACTCAGTCGTTGAGAGCTGATCCTTGAACTACAAGGTCACAGTTTGATTCTGGTCAGGGCACATGCCCAAGTTGCAGGCTCGATCTTCAGAAGGGGGCATGCAAGAGGCAGTGATCAGTGATTCTCTCTCATCATTGATATTTCTATCTCTCCCTCTCCCTTTCTCTCTCTGAAATCAATAAAAAAAAAAACAAATGTTCCTAGCTGATTAGGGTGCATGATAAGAGAGACATGTCTCTCTAGGTTCTGGCTGGGGTAATAAATAGATGGTACTTTAGAGCTCAGAAGAACAGTCTAGAAGAAAATGTGTTTGCAGTACTAAGGGACTGTTATAAAAAATCACCACAAAAAAGCATGACAGTTTTATTAATGGGAAAGGTGGGATGGTAGAAGTGGAATCTGGAGGAATATCAAATTTATGGGTCTGACAAATAATGCTTTTTAAGCTAAAAGGAAGCGACCCAGAAAGGCTGGAGTAAACAAGAAAAAGAAAGTAATGGTATAACAAATGTGGGAGAGGAACAATGTTTACTATAAGAAGTCCATTTCCAAATGCTGCCCAGACAAGAAGAGAAGCAAGCACCACAAGTGCATGTACCACATTTGCTAAGTAAGGTCCTAATTGTTTCCTTAGAAACATCCTTTTGTAGAGTCTGGGAAGAAAGAGATTAGTAGGTACAGCAAGGAAAGAGAGTTGAAGAACTGAAACAATGGGTGTAAATTATTTTTTAAGAAACTTGGCTGCCAAGGGTAGGAGAGAGACAGGGTAAAAGTCAGATGAGGACAGAGGTTGCGGGGAGAAGAAAAGTTTTGGTATGAGGGAAAAATTGAGGACACAAGAGAGAAGGGAAACTGAATAAGCAAAGACCTTGAGGGAAATGACCAAGGGAAATTTACCTCTAGCTATATCTGCCGCAGGGAAAGGTAGTTTTCCTCAAATAATAAATCATATTGTTGGTTTTTCTAGTGAGGAAAAACTCCAAAGACACCTCCTGAATTCTTCTTAGGAATCCTTGGAAGCAATTTGTTTTCTACCGTTTTTGCAGAGAGCTAGATTATCTGCCGAAACACAGCTTAAATAAAAAAAGAAAACACTTTGTACAATTAAACATTTTGAAAAATTTGCTTTGCATAATAATTATATTTTTAAGGGATTTGCACACTTTAAAATTCCCCTCACATAATTTATTCATGCATTTTGTTTTGTTTATTCAATATTCAAAATAACCAATCTTCTTTTTGTTCCACTGTCTCAAGCACTGTTGATGTTGGCAGGATAGTATCCTAATGGCTTGGCATAGAATCATGAAAATACATGGTCCTAGAGAGGTCCCAGGGAAGGTAAGCTCCTTGAAATTTTGAAGTTTATTCATAAGAGTATTGGTATTATTAGTGTTTTTATGGACAAACTATGGATTAGTACATTAAAGTTAAGATTTATAAATATTTTATTCTATATATAGAATACATTCTATCTAATAAAAGAGTAACATGCTAATTGACTGTACTTTTGTGACACAAACCAGCCAATCAGGAGTGAGTATGCAAATTAACACAACAAATATGGTGGGTTAATTTGCATGCAAAGGTGCCAAGGGTTGGGGGCAGGGTGGGATGCTTGTGTGGTAGCCATGGCAACAATGCAGGTGTTCCACACCAACCCAGCCACTCCTGGCCTCTGAGAAGCATGGAAAAGGCGGAGGGGAAAGGTGGGTTGGAAGGGAAAGGCAGCTTTGTGCTTGAGGGGAAAGGTGGCTCCAGGCTAGAGGGGAAAGATGGCTCTGGCTGGAACAGAAAGGCAGCTCCGGCCAGAGTAAGGTGGTGCCAGCAGCGAGGGTAAGGAAGGCCCATTCTTACATGAATCTTCATGCATTGGGCCTCTAGTTCTATATAATAAAAAGCTAATACGCAAATGGTAATCATGACCTCGTGGCCTTGCACCCTTGCACCCTCACACCCTCATGCCGGGGTCAGGGAACTTGAGGCCATGCCCCCAACCCCAGCACCAGGGGACCTGAGACTGCACCACCCCACCTGGTGGGGCTTGCTGAGGGACAGAGGGACATGAGGTTGTGCCACGCCCACCCATCACCCCCCCCCCTGCCCTGCAGGGCTTGATGGGGGCATGGCCAGCCAGGTCTGGGTCTCGCAAGATTTTGAGGCATGTGCAGTTGGGCAGGGACTGGACTCTAGGTCCTGGGGCATGCCCCAGACTCTGACAGAAAGGAGATTTTCATGTACATTTTACTAATTTTCTTTTGTCTCTGACACTTGTATTATAGAGAAAGGGCAAATAGCAATATTAAAATATTTTCTCTAATTAATTCCCTTTTAATGTGCATGAATTTCGTTCCCTGGGTCACTAGTCCTATATAATAAAACCCTAATATGCAAATCAACTGAACTGTGGAACAACTGGCCACTATGATGCACACTTACCACCGGGGGCATTCGTTCAACACAGAAGCTACCCCCAGTCAGAGTGTCTGCCCCCCACAAGAGGAAGGCAGCCAATGGCGGTGATCGGGGAGCAGAACCAACCAAGGCAGGTGCCAGTGGCGGCCCTGCTACCAACCCACAGATTGGCCCTGATCGCTGGCCAGGCCTAGGGACTCTACCCTATATATTGGGAACAGTCTCTTAGATTTAAAAATTAAAACCTGGCAAGGCTACTCGAACACACACACACACAAAAAAAAAACAAAACAGGATGATGCAACGGTGACATGCGTGGATTCTGGCTTTCTCATTTTGTGGCCAGCCCTGATTCTGACACTTATAACTGTGTCACAAAGCAAGTTACTTAACTTCTTTTTGCTTCATTTTTCCACCCATAAGATGGGGAAAATGGTACTGCTGCCTCAGAAGGATCACGTTATCTACTACTTTTTACAATCAGGACAAAAATATATGTAGCCGCCCATACAACAGCGAGATGTTTTTCACCTGTATGGAAAGCATGGTCGCTGGTACATGCACCATCCTAGATTGCAAGAGGGATGTCGGACTGTTAGTTTAGGCCCAATCCCACAAACCAGCAGTCTGACATCCCCCAAGGGTGCAGGCTGGGCTGAGGGACTCCCCCCCCCAAATTTTTTTTTCCACAAGTTTCATGCATCAGGCCTCTAGTATGTAATAAAATAAGTAAAATTCAATGTATCTATTTCTTGCTTAACTCTTATTTTGAATAAACCATATAAATGAAAGCATAGTTGCAAGAGTTAAGAGGGAGATTTCCATATAAGTTAGTAAATAGTGTAAAAATGTTTCTTGCTGAAATAAATGCCATTCTAAAGTTTTCTTTCCATCAGGACACTTTCAGAATCAACTGAAATCAAAGACATCTTATCCTGATATAGTATCAGATACAGCTTTTTATTAACATTTAATGATGGTCTGCAATCTTTTGCAATATTCATTGCTTTGAAAAAAAATACAAGCATCAGGATTAAATTATCAACATTTCCAAAAGACTGATTTCATAAGTGATACAATAGACATGTTATATATTAAATTGTTAATACTGATGTGCTGCTCATATCAAAAGAACTGTGTTGGACCCAATGACAATTTTCAGAAATTCTTAAGAATATTTTTCTCTTTCTGACTAAAACAGTCCTAAGAATATTTGGTCTTTTCTATGACAGTTCATTTAACCTAATTAAAAATAACAGAGAAAAAAATGAATGTTTTTGTGGAACACAGATAATCATAAAAATGCAACAAAGCCCCAACAAAAGCAAAGATAATTAAGCAGAATGTTGCTGTATAATCTTATTAAAGGTTGATATAATGCTTTTACTAATTGTTCTATATAACCAATTAATTTTTAGGAGGTTAACTGGAATTCAGCTAGCACAATTTTTAAATTTTGGTGGTGAATATTGTGTCTTCCAACCATATGAGAACATAACAACAACAACAACAAAATGGCACTAGGAAGCAGGCCCTTACCAGGTCTCTAATTTGCTGAAGCCTTGAACTTGGTCTTCCTAGCACTCAGAATTATGAGAAATAAATGTCTGTTGTTTATAAGCCACCTGGACTTTGGCATTTTTGTTATAGCAGCCCAGACAGACTAAGACTGCTCCAAAAGAGTATGGACTTAGTTTTGTTTACTACTCTCTCTCCAGCTCCTACAGCACTTGGTATGTGGAAGACAAACAGTAAATATCTGTGAATGGATGAATTTAAGAATCCGCAGTTGAAAAGATGATTTATTTGATTTTGAAACAGATGAATCTGGATCAGTGAAATCTACTCTGTAGGTTATCCGTGTCTTTCTGCCTATTTATTTAGATGATAAAGCTCATAATATGGGAACCAGTTATAATCTCACTAGTTGTTATAATGTTTAAAGCAGGCGGTAGTGATCTGCGAGACCCTAATGGGTACCAAAATGTTATTGTATGGCTCCCTCATGCTTTCAACAACAGGAACCAAAGAGAAACAAAACAAGCTAAACCACCAACAAAAAAGAACATACAAACTCAGGCTGGACGAGGTAATACCTGTACTCAAATGATTATCAATATGTTTATGATATTTTGATCTTTATATCAATATGATTGTGATCTTTATATCAATCTGTTTTATGATATTTTGATCTTTATAGCTAAAAGAACTGAAAGAAGAAAAAGTATACAGGCAGTCCTTGGGTTACATCAAACTTGACATACACCGTTTCCTGGTGATGTCACCATCTCCCATTTATTTTTTTTTAAAGTTCCCTTATTTCCATGTACGAACATATGTGCTTTATTTATTTATTTATTTATTTGCCACAAGGTCAGGAATTGTTACCTTCCTTTTAAATTTTTTTTTTTTTTTACTGTTTCACTTCATTACTGCTGTGTACGTGTTCCATATGAGTGACTTACGGTAGGTGTTTATGTAGGTGGGTTCCAACTTATGGATCTCCCACATAACCCAAGGACTTACTATACAAAATACAATCATAAACTGCTTCTTATCATTTAAGTATACTTTCCATAACTATATGATTTGACTTATGACACAGAATTATTGGTTCTGGCAGAAATAAGAGGGCTTTGGCGAATTAGCATCATTTTTTTGGCTGAGATGGAAAAAGTCAAGGTGAACAGGAGAGGAAGAGGAGGCACATGTTTATTACATGAGACGAGAGTTTGGCCTGCAGCACACTGCACTACAGCCCCCAGCACAGAGCACAGAATAGGCACTGATGCTCTCCCAGGCGGAACATCAGGCCAGGAAGGCTAAGGAATGTACCAAGCATTGCCCATTGGCCTGCAGTGTTTCCCAAACTTTTGACATACGTGAACCCCTTCTATAATATTTGTAACGCTGAGTAACCCTCGTCAAAAAAAAAATGGATGCATTTTTGTAACAATCAAAACATATTTATTTTTTATTTTTTTGGTACATACAGAAAACAATAATAAACAAAAAATAAGATTATTCATAATAAAATATGAATAAAAATCATATTATAAATAACATTTATTTGCACACCGGACCATCTCACACCTCACAAGACTGTCTTGACTTGACTCATGAGAACGTAGAATTAGGCGCAGCTAAGCATGGTGTAAAATGCATATCCCCACCAAACTCCGGTGCAAGGTGTACCCCCCCCAAAACTCTTCCCGTCCCCCTGGGGGTCCTCGGACCACACTTTGGGAAACACTGGCCTAGAGGACCTGCACACAGATCAGCTTGTCTGTCAGTTAATGCTGTAACTGTGAACAGTCTTCTCAGGGGTGAAGTCACTTGATGGCAACTTAACTAATAATAGGCTCTGAAGTCCAACCAGAGGTCAGGAGACTTTCTCATGCCTCTGCACCTTAATTCTCCAATTTGCTAGGACAAGTGGAAAGTTCATAGGTGTTGTCTGTATAAATAAGGCGGTACCAAATCAATGTTCACTTGGAAGTAAACCTAAAAAGTGAGGGGGTTTACGTAAGCAAAATTGAAGCTGAGACTATGGTATTCATTGTTACAGTTCCCTGTAAACTAGGCCAAACATTAATCGCTGCAGACAGCCTCCAATCTATAACAATGCAGCTAGTAAATAAAAGGTTAAAAATACCCAATTTTACCACTTCCACCCTAGAAAACGTTTCCACATAATTGTCCGCTGCTTCATCTCCACAGAGCTCTGACTTCATGTCTCTGCCCTTGTGATTCCGTGAGGAGTATTAGAGAATGACTATGTTTACAGCTTTTGTTATGATGATGATGATTTGTATACCTACAGAAAATGACAGAACTGGTAACAGGAGAAGGGAGGGCGAGAGACAGCTATTCCATTACGCAATTAGTCATTAGCCACCTGCTATGTGTACTGCTCTGAACGATCCCAGGGACCCATTGGTAACTAAGCCTTTATCCAAGAAACTTTACAATAGAGTAGGAGGAAAATGACCGATACGTGTCTGATTATAATGCATCTAGGATGAGATACCATGTGACATAAGAGAAGGGAATTCATAGGATCTGAGGGTTCAAAGAAGATGATATTGCACATATCTGTGGAGTCCGATATGAGGAAGGGACCGTAAGGATGGCTAGTATAGTGAGAAGGAACTACAGAGGCAAAAGGAAGAATGAGAAGGAAGAGGAAGAAGTTCCGTGTAAAGATCACAGGGTCTGTGCAGCGGAGCAGCCATGGATGGACTGAAAGGTCATGTTGTAGAAGGCCACGGATGTTAAGATGCTACATGTGAACTAAATGGGCAAAAGTCAGTATTAGAAAGAATATAAGCAGAGTAAGGGTATCACTGCGTTTGTTTATTATGAATGGTGATCTAATAGCAATGAGGATGAACTGAGATGGGGGAGTGAGGAGATAGGATGGCTCATTAGGATGCAATCATCAGAGTCCCAGTCAAGCTGTGGTAAGAGCCTGAATAAAGTGATGATAATCAAAATGGGCAGGAGCAATAGAATGAAGATAGGATAGAAACCTGGATTCGCAAAGGTTTGGCTACAGGGACACCAGAGAAGGGCACGCCAATGACCATTTTGGGAAACTGAGTTTCGGTGAGACGAGGGTGTACTCCACACCCTCCAAGGCACTTTATGTACGTCATTCATACATTAATAGAACACATGAAAAACATCCTTTTTTTTACATACAAGGAAACTGAGGCTTAGAGAAGATGAACACTATACTATAGTGAGTATCAAAGCTGGGGGTGGATTGAAAACTACTCGATTATATTATACCTTTTAGGAGGATAAGCATTGTTGTGCTAATGCTAATAGCAAAACCATATTTTTTTTTCTTCCAAGGTGGTTCCCTGATATTACCAATTGGTATCAAATTATCAAATGCGCAGGTTTTTAATCTATTAACCTTATTTATTTTTTCTCACTTCTGACATAGTTAACTGACAATGTTATAGTACAAATGAAATTTGTACTATAGTTAACTGACAATGTTATAGTACAAATAAGATTTTGATACAAATCAGGCATCAAAATAGATTTTTAAAAATAAAAAGAGAGCGAAATGTAATCAGAAATATATGATATAACAATACTCAAAATCAAGGTAGGAGGACAACCTTGGGGGAAATGTGGACGTTATTTTTCAGTCTCTGGAGTTTTCTACATAGATGAAAACAATGAAATGAAATACCTATAAGATTACTTGACATATTTTCTAGAGTTCTCCCCTCAGATGACAGAATTTGAGGCAGAAAAAAACAAACCTATTTTAATATTACCAGGGATAGAATCTCAATAAAACTGTGTGACTTTCAGGCTCCTGTTTCTATAGGGAAATGATGAAATCTGACTATATTTTCTGACTTTATTGCTTCCAAATATCTTCCAATAAGTGTATCAGTAGGGCTAGAAACTAATGGGACATTACATTATGGCACATAGCAAATTTTAACCTGAAACACATTTCACATGCTTACCTTTTATAAATTGACGTCATGTGAACACACAGACAACAGAATAACGAGATATTCAGAACACTGTTCCTGACCTCTACGTAATGCTACTGGAATAAAATGGATTCCTTATTTGTTTCTGACTTTAGTTTGCATTTACTTTCCTTCTTTGGGTCGTGATTTACTAGACATATTTGTTAAAGAAAGACAAAGATATAGAGACTGTGTTGATGACTGGGAACTAGGTACTTATGTGGAAATCGTCATCTGTCCCAAGTAAGTGAATGGGCACAGGAGGTGACATGATGTGGAAAGAACACAGATTTGGGAGCTGGTCCCCCAGCCTCTCTAATCCTCCATTCCCAACCAGACCAAAGAATACCCTCTTGGCAGTGCTGGGAGAGGAGCAAAGACTTTGAGAAGGCAGCCAGCAATGTGCCTGGAACACTACAGGCACCCCAAAAATGCTAGCTATTATTTCCGTTAGCTTCCTCAGGAGGCAAACACCAAGCTGGATTGAATTAGGGGCAAAGAGACCTTACCTTAAGAAGAGAAGTATAGCCCACCAGCATGGCTCAGCAGTTGAGCATTGGCCTGTGAATCTCGAGTTCACAGTTTGATTCCAGGTCAGGGCACATGCCTGGGTGGTGGGGTTATGGGTTCAATCCCCTGGTCAGTGAGTGGTGTGTGCAGGAGTGATTTTCTCTCATCAGTGATGTTTCTACCTCCCTCTCCCTCTCTGAAATCAATAAAAACGAAGTTTAAAAAAAGAGAGAAATGCAAAAGAGAAAAAATTGTGTGTGTGTGTATGTGTGTGTGTGTGAGAGAGAGAGAGTGAGTGAGAGAGAGAGAGAGAGAGAGAGAAGAGAAAGATCACTTTTCATATATTAAAAGCTCTGGGATTAATAGCAGAAATTATTATGCATACCACTGATTAAAAATCATAAAACACATTGGTGCAGTTTGTTCTCAAGAAAATCCATACCATCAGCCCTATGTTTCCTTTTTCTGGAGGTTATATATATTTTGGGATGCCTCCGAGCTTACTTTTCATTTTTGAGAAACATTTACAGAAGAAGATGGGCGCATCCTTTTATCCACATGGATCTCTCTCTGGCTTTGCTTGTGGGCGTGATAATGCGCTGCTGATGGGTGGGGAGAGCCATACCAGATATCATGTCCAAGGGTGTTAAATGTAGCCCTAAAGATAAATCAGATCACTAACTAAATAGAAGGGGTGATTTTGGCCAGTAAACGCTTCTCATAAGAAACAGAAAAGCTTACAGCTGACCACTGTTCTCACAGCATGGTGAAATGTGAGAGTGTTAAAGATGAAAGGAGTAGAAGACAGCAAAACCAATGGTTGGCTAGCTACTTGCTAAAATATTCCTTCACAACATGCTCTTGAAAATGCTGCTAGACAAGATGTGGGGAAATCTGTCAAGTCCTGAATTGGGTTGTTGCTTTAAAATGAAGTCTTGCAGCTGAGGAGACCAGGGAAATTTTGCTTGTTGTATCTTTGAACGCAGGGGGACATTGGAGTATTTCTGTCATGACCAGCCCAGTTGGTTCATCCAACTCATCACACAACTTTTAAACTATAATTCTGGCTCCCGTGTAGTTCTATTTATACAGAGAGAATGTACTGATCACATAGAATTGGTGTTTCCATTCGCATGGACAGTGAATTCTTAAAGATTCAAAAGAAAGCTTCTATCTGTAATTTAATTTCATACATCGCTCAAAAAAAAATGAGCTATTACTAAACTGTGCAATCATGTCCTGTGAGGTAATTCTTTTAAAATAGTAAGTTAGCATTCTAGTAAATAAAAATAATTATATATACACAGAATATATATATATATATATATATATATCCTGTTTCCCCGAAAATAAGACAGTGTCTTATATTAATTTTTGCTCCCAAAGTTGCGCTAGGTCTTATTTTCAGGGCATGTCTTATGTTTCCATGAAGTAGGTCTTATTTTCGGAGGATGTCTTATTTTCAGGGAAACATGGTGTTTGTGGTCTCTGTATAAATAGAACTACATGGGAGACAGAATTATAGTTTAAAAGTTATGTTATACACACACACACACACTCATATGTGTGTGTGTGTGTGTGTGTGTATGTGTGTATATATATATATATATATATATATATATATATATTGATGATTATAAAGAAACATCAATAAAATGTTATCCTCTGGTTAAGAATACCTTTTAAAAAATGAGTTTGGCCCGGCTGGAGTGGCTCAGTGGTTGAGCACTGACCTATCAGCCAGGAGGTCACTGTGGGACTCCCAATCAGGGCACAGGCCTGGGTTCCGGCTCAATTCCCGGAGTGGGGCGTGCAGGAGGCAGCCAATCAGTGATTCTCTCTCATCACTGATGTTTCTATTTCATTCTACATCTCCCTTCCTCTGTGAAATCCATAATAAAAAAATTTAAATGAGTTTGTCCATCTGAGCTTTTGGGATCCTCAGAGCCCTGATTTCCATTAGAGCTTTTGGCACATCACCCACAGTTCTCACGAATTTCCTGATACTGACCTCAGCTGGGTACACAACTTTCCGTCTTCAACAGTGCACAGAACTCATTTCCTGCTCGTTATTTTCTGATACTGGCCCAATATGTTGGATTTTGATCCGCACAGTCTGACTTGAAGTCCATTAGTCTAGGTTCTCGAATACTACTGCCAAAGAAAAAAATATCTGTCTGGTTTTAAATACAGTAGTTTATGCTTTAATGAGATCTAACCTATATTCCTTCTCTAACCCCATGCCATCTTCTCCTTGAAATATACACATGTACTTGGGCAAAGTATGTTTGCCCTTAAATACTCCTGGCCTCAATTTCCTCATCTGTAAATTAGGGTTAGAATTGAAAAGATAATACTTGAAAGGACAATTTAGTACATAATACATAGAAACACATTTAAATTCCTTTCTTCCCAAGAGTGCTACATTTTCAGTGATCAGTTTCCTTTCTGCATAGTACCCTCTCAAAATGACAGAAACAATACATTCACACCATCTTTGCAAATTATCAGATAAACCTAATACATCTTTGTTTAGCAGGTTAACCTTGTCAGGCCATGAATCTGTGTCATTCTCACCCCTCAAACATGATTGTATTGACATATGGGACAGCTGGTCACATTTTGGAGACATTAATTGAAATTATGAAAGGAGAAGCTTTGATCTTCCAGCCTACAGTGTGTCCGATGAACAGAACTGATAGCTCTGTGTTTCAGTAGGTGTGGTGATGTTTCCTAAAAAAAAGTTATCAAAATAAGTCTTCATTAAGTATGTTGAAACTTCAGAAGAGTTATACTAAATGTGTATTTTGTCCTGTGTTAAATTTCTGAATATAAAAATTTCCTTTTTGTCCACAGAATTCCATTGTACCCATTAAAATCAGATGATTGCAAAATTATTTAAACTATGTAGACCAGAGGGAAAAAAATTTAAATCCTCAAATTATTTTTAAGGCAAACAAATATAATAACAAAACCAGATAATTGTAATATGAGTATTAAGATATATCAACCTCATATGTAGAATCATAGAATATAAGGCAGAATTTTTAAAATTAAATTAAAGGCAGAATTTTTTTAATTATCAAATTGAATTCAGTAATATGCCAAAAGACACTTCTAGATACTTCAACAGAAACTGAAACTCTTGTTCACAATTGGAGAGAATGTTAAATGATACCACTACTATGGAAAAAAGTATGGAGATTCCTTTAAAAAATTAAAAACAGAACAGTAACCCTAACCTGGGTATATATCCAAAAGAATTGGAAAAAATGTCTTATAATATAAAAATTGATCATACATTCTTGCAAGGTTCACCAATATAATTTTAACAATGTGCTTTGCTTTTATATAAAAATTTCTCTGGGTTTGTTCTTCCTGCAAACTTGAAAAAAAAAGAATTTTGAGATTTTCATGGCCTATTGAATAAATGTAATCTTTAAAAAATGTGATTCCATGTTTATAGATTCCTGCTATTTATGTAGTATCTGAAAAAAATCTATATAGATTTTTTTAATTCCATAATTAGAACCTTACATGCTTATAGCTCCTTAGGACATATTATAGGCTATAAAGAAATAATATATATGTTGGAAAGCCCTGGGTTGCACTGCCCAACAATTATCATACACACACACAAAATAAATAAACCTCTACATTACAGGCCTGTTTTATATTAATTATAAGGTGCTAAGGTCCCTACTGATATGGAGATTTTCATTTTAGGAATCTGTGAGCTCCAAGTATTTTGTACACCCCGATATTGTATGAAAACACATGGTAGACATTTTTCCGGACAGTGGTTCCACAGCTTCCCTAGACTGCTAACCATCCATCATACTGCCCCATCGAAACACAACAAAAACAGACCCAGAGAAAGAGAAGCAGGGATCAGACTGTCAAACCTCAGAGGGAAGGTAGGGGAGGGTGGGGGTAAGGGGGAGAGATCAACCAAAGGACTTGTGTGCATGCATATAAGCCTAACCAGTGGTCATGGACAACAGAGGGGTGGGGCATGTGTGGGGAGGGGTTTGGGATGGGAACGGAGGGATGAGGACAATTGTGTGATGCCATAATCTATAAATAAAAATTAAAAAAATATAAAAAAGGAAAATAAAAGAAAAATTAAATTAAATATATATTAGGAAGAAGATAAAGAATTAAATCTAACAATTGTGGTCAGAAAGTCAAAATTAGGTACTTCGATATGTCTATCTCCCTCCACTTTTTTCTCTCTCTTTTTTTTTTTTTTTTGGCTTTAAGAACTGAAATCACAGTATTTGCAATGCCAATGTGTGATAAGACTTATTCTGTTAGAGGAGAAGGCCACTGAAAGGCACCAGCTATTCTCAAGTTTAAGTGTGATCAGTCACCTGGGGTTTCTTACCCTGGGGAGGTCCCGCAGAATCTGCCTGCTTAACAGGAACAGGGGGTGATGGAGCTAATGGGGATATAAGTAGTCAACAGAATACCTGCTGAGAAACACAGCTTTCCTTCTAGCCCATCAACAATTTCTCCTTAAAAGATCTGTGCTATGTTGTAATTTGTAAACCAGGCACCCTGGGGCAAGATTCTGTTTGTTAGCATTTTTTTCCTCAAAAAGCAACCAAAGTTCTTATAGAACCAATAATAGAGTAAATATATAAAAAAAATTAACACATGGCAATTCTAGTCATTTCTCAGAATATCAAATGACTAGAGACCGAATGCACAGAATTCGTGCAATCAGGTGGGTGGGGGTCCCTCAGCCCAGCTTGCACCCTCTCACAGTCTGGGAGCCCTCGGGAGATGCCCAGCAGTTGGACACCCTTAGCGCTGCCACAGGGGTGGGAGAGGCTCCCTCCACCACTGCTGTGCTCACCAGCTGTGAGCCCAGCTTCTGGCTGAGCAGTGCTCCCCTTACCAGAGCGAACTGACCACCAGGGGGCAGCTCCTGCATTGAGCGTCTGTCCCCTGGTGGTCAGTGTGCATCACAGTGACCAGTCATTCCGCCATTCAGTTGATTTGCATATTAACCTTTCATTATATAGGATAATTCCAAAGGTCATTTTATTAACTATCAATCACTAAAACAGTAATAAATAAAAGCCAGACGATCCAAAGTTTACATATTATGTAATGTGAGATTAAAGGTGAAAATATAAATACAATTTATTTTATACTAGCGTCCCAGTGCATGAATTTCTGTACGGGTAGGGCCCAGCCCACTCGCCCCAATCAGAGCCAATCAGGCCAGGCCAGCTGGGGTAGGGTATGTGGAAGGTTGGCTGATTGGCCCCACCCCTGATGGGGGTTGGCCAGTCAGCTTGCCCCCAATCAAGATGGGGGTGCGCGATCAAGGGTAGGGCTTGCCAAAGAAAGGGGGCGAGACTGGCCCCAAGGAAGGGGCCTTGGGTGTTTGACCAGCCGGCCCTTACCCCTGGTCAAACTCCGATCGAACTCCCAGCAGAGGGGACAATTTGCATATTAGCCTTTTATTATATAGGATTCCATACTATGCCTCAGTTTAACAAGAGTATTTTTTACATTGCCAGAATGTTGGGACTATGTAACCACTAAGTTTTCAGAAAAAATTGTGAGATCCCCTATTAATTCTCAAATATTCAATTAGCTTTACATGTCTAAAAAAAAAAAGAAATTTTCTTCCAAGGTCTAAAATAAACATTCCATATAAATTTGACAGCTCATTATGATTTGTGAAAGAGTAAGAAATCAGAGATATAGGTAACATTTTTAAGCACTATTTCCAATTTATAACAGGTCATTTGTAACTATAAAATCCTGAAGTATATTGTGAAAGGATAAAATGTACCTAATTTGTAAAACTTCAAGTCATATAACCTTGATAATTGCTAAAATAAATTTTACACCCTGCAGGGTACAACTCACAACACCAAATTAAAATGCCTCGAAATATAGTCATCATACTAATAATTTCCCCAAAAGTCTAAACAATACAATCAATTCTCTGGCATTTACTAGGTGTCATGGTTAATAATGCAGATTTTTTTTCAATAAATAGAGTTACACATATGTTGATATATATGGGATTTAATATGTATGCTATTTTGTTGTATTGACACCAAGCTTCAAAACTTCAAATTTGCTGAAGGTGTTAACATCATAGATATTTTTACACTTAAAAATGCCGACATTCATGCCAAAAACAAAAAAAAGAGCATTTGCCAGAAGTTTTAATTAATTATTTTGAAGAAAAGTGCTGCTGACTACTTCAGGAAGCTTATGGTGAACATGGTCCATCTCAAGATACTTGTGAACGCTGGTTTAAACACTTTAAAAGTGATTATTTTAATGTGAAGAACAAAGACGTCCAGGTCAACCAAAAAAGTTTGAAGACCAACAATTACAAGCTTTACTGAATGAAGATGTATGCCAAACTCAAAAACAACTTGAGGAAAGATTAAAGTTGCTCAGCAAACAATTTCCAATTGTTTATAATCAATGGGAAAGATTTTAAAGGAAGGAAAATGGGTGCCACATCAACTGAATGAAAGACAAATGGAAAACTGTAGTCATCAGTAAAATATTGCTTCAATGGCACGAAAGCAAGTCTTCTTTGCATGGAATTGTGACTGATGATGAAATGTGGATTTATATTGAGAATCCCAAATGCAAAAAATCATGAGTTGATCCAGGTCAACCATCAACATCGACTGCAATGCCAAATCGTTTCATAAAGAAGACAATGTTCTGTGTTTGGTGGGATCAGGAAGGTGTTTATTGAGCTTCTAAAACTAGGTGAAACCATTAACACTGATCACTACTGACAACAAATAATCAATTTGAACTATACTTTGATCATGAAATGACCAGAATGTGCCAGAAGACACAGCAAAGTAATTTTCCTTCATGATGATGTATCATCACACACTTCAAAGCCAGTTAAAGACACATTAAAAGATCTTGCCTGGGAAGTATTAACCCACCCTGTGTATTCACCAGACCTTGCTCCTTCAAATGGCCACTTGTTCTGATCGATGGCACATGCACTTTCTGAGCAGCACTTCAAAACGTACAAAGAAGTGGAAAATTGGGTCTCTGAATGGTTTGCCTCAAAACAAGAAAAGTTCTATTGGAACGGTACTCACAAATTACCTGAAAGATGGGGGAAATGTGTAGCTAGCAATGGACATCACTTTGAATAAAGCACTTTTGATGTTCCTCTTGAAATTATCATGTTTTCTTTGATTACAAAATTGGCATTATTAACTGATACACCTAATATGCAAGTTTTCTACAGTGCATTCATATGAACTCAGGCATCCTCAAGCAATATTTATGTACTTGATATACAAATTATCTTGTCACTCAGGAACTGCCTCCTTAATTCAAAAACACCCGCGTATCTGTCTCATTTCCATCATCCTCAGGCATGGCACAAAGCACACCGGGACGATGGCTGACAGGGACCTGGAGTCACCTTTGGCTGGTGTGCAATAGTCTGACAAGAATGGGTGGCACTTAAGGAGATCTGGAAAGTGTGGAGACCCCTAACCAGAAAAGAGTGAGTGCTGGATAATACTGCTTTTCACACATCACTTCTGGGCGGGCCCATTTGCAATGGTCAAATACCTCTTAAATGGCATGCACATAAAAATACAAATTCAAATGTTTGCTATGTGAATTGGTTTCCAGAATCGGTAGGAAATATGGTGTCACCTTGGCAGTATTTTGCATGTGCCCCCAGGTTTCTAAATGTCAGACTTAAAACATCCAAGAATATTTTCCCTACATTTGCCTCAGCCATATGTATTGTGATAGAAGGGCGGCAGTATTTGTTCACACTATTTTAATTCATCAAAATTGGAAATGAGATGCTATTAGGAAAACTCATAAATGCAGTAAGTTGAAAACCCACGGCAATGGAGTGATTAATAAGGATTTCATTCAACGCCAATTTCACATAATATATTAGATTTGCTTATGGGAAAGGATTCGTTTATACTGTTTCCTAGTATAGCATTTCATTTTTACCACTTCCCAAACTCATCTCCACCAGACTGACTTTCATTTTAGACCGCAAGGCCATCCGGGACCATGTAGAGGTATGAATGCTGCTCCAGGGACAGGAAATAGAATGTTTCTGCCTCAGGGGTAGGTCTAAGGCAGTGGTAGGTAAACTCATTAGTCAACAGAGCCAAATAGCAACAGAGCAACAATGGAAATTTCTTTTGAGAGCCAAATATTTTAAACTTAAACTTCTTCTAAGGCCACTTCTTCAAAATAGACTCACCCAGGCCGTGGTATTTTGTGGAAGAGCCACATTCAAGGGGCCAAAGAGCCACATGTGTCTGGGACCCACAGTTTGCAGCACATGTCTAGGGCAGGTGAAGAATCACTGAGGTCTGGCCCAGTCCAAAAAGGTTCAGGAGACAAGAGCTGCTTTAGTTCTGCCTCAGTGTCCATCCTCTTCTCGGAAAGGCCTGAAGATCTACTTAAGTTAATGACCTTAGGCTTCTCTCTCAGAAAAGTTCAGGCATGTCACACACCCTCTGCAGGCAACGGAGTTTCCCTCCCCCCCCCCCCCATGCTTAGACCTTCAGCTGTCCTCCATTAACATCATGGACCTCACACAAGTCACTGGTGGGTACCGTCTCACCTTCCTGGTCCGTAAAACATGGACACTGATCATTACTTCGTAATGTTGCTTTGAGGATAAAATGAGACAAAGTACATAAAGCATGTGACAGTGCCTGGCACATAAAAAGTGCTTAATTGGAGCAATAACTGTTAAGGACTTAATGATAATTCTTAGTATTTGAAGAGTCGTCGTAAGTTTGATCCATGGAATAATCTCCATTCCCAGCAAACAGTCAGGCTTTGCTGTGGTGACATTTTTCCTCTATAGAGAAGATACAGCCAGACAACTTGGCACGTAGCATATGTTCTAAAACTGTATGAAGATACCAAAGGCAATGGAAAAGCAGACGAGAGCATTTTAAAGATTAAAATGCCTTTTGATTGCTCTGCGTTATGTCCTGTGTTGCAGACAGGCCCTGTCGGAATCAGTCGCTTTATAAATGATGTGTTTTGTACAGCATGAAAGGCATGGCGAAGCATATTTCAAATTTTGTTTTGAAAGCACTGATTACCATACATCTTTGAAATTAAATTTTCTCATGGTTCACCTTTAAACCCTTACCCTGCTCTCAGAGAAAAATAAAAGGAAAATTCTTCTTCACCATTCCACCCCAAGTTAAACTGCAGATAAACATTAGAAACCACACAAATGAATTATTTTACGAGTCTAATATCTCTTTACTGGACACTCTCCTCCTTTTTTTGTCATTACTACAAGTAACTGAGTTTCACCTGTATATTTTCATGAACATAATGGAAAGGCTAGTGTTTCCAACAGCACTTTGCTTCTGCTTATCTGGTAATGCAATAATCAAGATTTCATTATAGCATAATAAATGTTTGAGGAGAGAGTGAATGGAATGTCAGATCTAATTCTCTGCTTTTCTTTTGATTAATATTAAATTTTCTATAGTTCTCTCTTCTTTGTGGCCACTTCGCTTGATAAATAGTGAGCAATTCTAACTCAGAAATCTTTCCTTACAAGAAACTTTGCCCACAAGTTGAAGATACCATTGAGGTTTTTTTTTGTCATTGCAGATTTGTGAATTATGTACAAAAAGGGCACTTTTGGCATATATTCATTCAAGTTGAATATGGTTAAGGTAAGATATTTTCTCACAGTCATAATTATTAAATTCCCACTGTCACAATAGAAACCTTTTTAAAAGTAAAAAGAACCAACTGTATCCCAGGCCTGTTTTGCTCAGTGGATAGAGCGTTGGCCTGCGGACCGAAGGGTCCCAGGTTCGATTCCGGTCAAGGGCATGTATATTGGTTGCAGGCACATCCATGGTGGGAGGTGTGGAGGAGGCAGCTGGTCGATGTATCTCTCTCATCAATGTTTCTAGCTCTGTATCTCTCTCCCTTCCTCTCTTTGAAAAATCAATAAAAAATATATATATTTTTTTAAAAAAGAACCAACTGTAGTAAAGTGATCCAAAATTATATATAATACTATGTATTGTACTGTGTGGTATACAGTATTAAAAAATGCGGGCTACAAAATAATCAGGGTGCTCATTTAGGATATATGAATGACGGTACTCAGCATGATAATCAAGATACCAATCTACCGATGCCTGGTGTTATCACCTCAGTTTCTAAAGGATGGTGCACCTGGTTTTAAAATTTAACCAATGCCGTATCTTAGCACACATTTGACTTGTTCCTTGTTTCCAAAGAGTCATTTGGAGAACCACTTCTAATCTACACACCCAAAATTCCTTACGGGGTTTTCCACGACAAGGAGCATGAGAGACTAGAAGTGTTTACAGTGAACTCTTGGGGAAAGGAACTTCTACTGAAATATAATGGAGTGTTTCATGCAAAGAGGAGTTAGAGCAACTAAGCAGTGAAAAATGTCCCCGTAGTGAGCATGGGCACAATGCTCTTTGATTGCTGAGAGTTCAATGCCAAATATCTTGCCCAGCTGGTATGGCTCAGTGGACTGAGCATCGCCCATGTACCAAGAGGCCACCTTTTTGATTCCTAGTCAGGGCACATGCTAGGTAGGGGGTGTGCAGGAGGTAGCCGAATCAATGTTTCACTATCATCTCACATTGATGTTTCTACCTCTCTCTCCCTTTCCCGTTCTCTTACTCTAAAAAATAAATAAAAATAAACAATTATATATATTTTAAAAGATGCTTGTCTCTATTGGTGGTACTCACTTATATCATTGACTCTAAGCTGGAAAAAAAACAAAAAACATATACATTATATTGGCAACTTGCGAGTGCTATTATCTGCACTTTTTCTCTGGTCCTTCCCAGTTATGTAGGCGGATGTGATTTTGCCCTTTTCTACTCTGAGGAGTCTTAAATGAGTCTCTAAATAACAGCTAATGTGGGTTCCTGCCATTGCCGCTGTGTGACCGAGCCCAGGGAGGCGTTCTGCAATGGGAGCCATGCAGAAATCCTGATCACACCCAGCATCGTCCCCGGCGCTCAGTGCTGCAGCCTGAGGCTGAGGACCGGCACACGTGTAAAGAACCACACCAGCTCCACCTGCATCTCAGCCCAAAACCAGCACCTGCAGTTCCTCATCGGAAGGCTGCCCACAGACTGCCAGAATGCCTTTCCTATGTCCACAGAGACAGGTAAGCGCCGGGCAGTCATGCCTCCTGCCTACCCTAAGCCCTTACCGAAGGGATGAAGACATGTCCATACTCAAGTCCCATTGCCTTCTCTTTGGGACGATGTTGTGGTGAGCATCACATGTCTCCAGAGCTGTCTGTCCTGCAAGACTGAGTTATGCCACCCCACATCCTATGAGATCTTCCTGGATATCTTACTCTTGCTTCTCTTCCTTCCATTCCACGTCTACTTCCCCACCCTGCTCCTGGATTTTGCCAGGAACACTTCCTAATAAACATCCTCCACATAAATCCCATCTCAGATAGAGCTTCTGAAGACAGGTAACTATTAATAGTATTACTAAGGGTGACTGGAAATAATACAAAGACAAGAAAATTAGTTTTCTTAAAAGTTAAACAAAATGATAGAAAGCATAGATCAAGCACACTGTGCCCTCATTTAATGTCGCCAATAGGTTCTTGAAACTGAGGCAAAATGCCATATAATGAAACCAATTTTACCACAGACTAAAGGATATAGACGAATGTTAAGTTCCTATAGCACCTCATCAATGTCATAACAAAATACCACTGAACAAAAGGACATTATTCAAAGACCTGCTGTATGGAAACTTACAGGGAAATAAAGTTGCCAGATTCTCAAAAGGCCTTGAGTGTCAAGAAAATAAGCTTATAACTTATCTGTTAGATCTTCCTTTCCCATTTGAATGGTTTTAGGTAGGAGAAGCCATAGCATATGATTTTAAAATGTTAGCTTGAATGATGCAGTAAAACTATTGCTAAAGTCCTACAACTTCTCTGTTCTTTATGGACATAATGGAAGTGGGACCTCTTCAAGCTTAGCAGAGGTGCAGTGCTTTGTAATCATGTCTCTCCAAACATGGTCTGAAGTGTACTGGAGAAATACTGACAACCAGCCAGGACCTGTCTACTCTGAAAGGCAGGTGCGCTCTGAGAGGGAGCACACACACAGCCCTGCTCTCAAATGCTCACCTGTCCTCAAGGGGACTGTGGCCACACACTTTAAAGTCATATGCAAGTTGACATTCTTCTGCAGACGACTTCCATCTACTTCCTTTGTATCCCTTTGTTCTGTAAAGCCATCAATCCAAGCTATATGCTCCGCTACACATTTCTAAAGCATGTTTTATCTTCAGAACACAGGATAATGGTGAAATGTTTCCAGGCACTGACATATATGGTTTCATGACCACAGTGACATTCTCTTTGAGGAGACATCTCCACCTTTGGCTAACAGTAGCCACCATTAGGATGGCTTTCTGATAAAAGATATTTGCTATTTATTTCTTGCCTACAGATGGAGTTCAGTGCTCTAGGGGCTGGAATGTTGCTGCCTGACCATTTATAAAGGTCCTCGTGTTTGAAGGACTTGACATTTAAACCAACAATCCTCATCCTGACTGCACAGGGGAATCAATCGGGAGTTTAAAAAGGGAAATATGAGTCCCATGCTCCATCCCATCCTTTTGTTTATAAAAGCTCTCTGTGGTTCTCAGTGCAACCAACGCTTTAGATTGATAGGTCTGAATCTGAGTTACATGTTTTTTATCCTTTCAATTTCTTTCTAAATTAAAAAACAAAACAAAATACTTTTAATGTTGACATTATGGCAGGATTCCACCTTCTCCCCTGACTCAATTTTAATATTAAAAGTAAGAGCTGGTCCAACAATTGAAAACAATGATACATTTGTATAATTCCTATAGGTATTCTCACAAATATCATCCCTATGAGACAAAAATAGTATTTATTTTAATCGTTTTAAAGAAGAGGAAGCAATTTGTAAGAATGTGTATGGGATGTATGGAAGGAAGGCCGCAGAATAATAAATGAAACCAGATACAGATGCAAATGCCCAAATGGGGCTGGGGAATCAAACAGGATTTTTATCTAATTCCAGGCACAGAGGTCCATCTATCAAGGAATACACCACCTGGTTTGATGCTTGGAAACATACCAGTCTAAGGGGGAGGAAAAGACGAATTGGTGGAGGACAGAGGATTTTTAGAACAGAGGCACTAATCTCTATTATTCTATAATGGGGAATACATGGCATTAAAATGCTGTCCAAACTCACAGAATGCATAACACTGAGTGGATCCTATGGACTTTGGGTTTTATGATGTGCCAATGTAGGCTCGATAGTAACAAAGGTACCGCTCTGGTGGGGGATAATAATAACAGGCAGGATGTATATGGGCAATCTCTGTACCTTTCTCTCAATTTTCCTGTGAACCTAAAACTGCTTTAAAAATTGAGCCTCTTGAAAAAGAAAAAATAACACCCTTCAGACCCCCTTTGTTGAACCATAAAACGAAGGGGTCTGGAATGCTTTAATGTGAGCAAAGGAGGTCATTATTACTGTAAAATTTAATCCTTTCCCACCATATTTCAGCAAATTGGCATCCATACATTGAGAATTCTTCCAAGTCAGCTTGTGATAAAAAACCTCTCAAGACTATAGACTATGTTTCCCTTGTACGTGTTCATTATGTGGGCATAGTTGTGCACCACGGTGGATACATAGGCACTGATAATGGTAACCCAGGCCGATGTAGAAAGAGATGCAAGCACATTTGGGAAGTATTAGCCTTTTCGCCAAGGTGCAGAGCTCCAAGGTAAAGAATGTGTGCCTATGCAACAATGTCCCCCACCCTACACAGTCTAGACTGAACAACCCATAAGGGCATATTCAACCTGTGTGTCCCCCCCTCCAGTTCAGTGCCTGGCAGAGAGTGGGCATACACTAGATATTTGGAATGACAGAATAATCAAGGTGTGTGTGTGTGTGTGTGTGTGTGTGTGTGTGTGTGTGTGTGTGTGTGTGATGGAATGGGAAAGCCTCTAGGAAATAGATTTCTAACTATGTTTTCTATTAGCATCCTCACCAGGGATGCTTTGAGGAATATTGAAACCACAAGTCCATGCAAATATTGCTTGCTACCTTTTTTTATTCTCCAAGGAGTCCACTGCTCCCCACATCCTGTATCAACCAAATTTTCCTTTGATGCAAAGTTGCTATAAAAATCATTTTTATCCCCATTAACATCCCACTTGTTTCGTAACAATTGAGATAATATCACCTCTACAAGGCAAAACAGAGAACACAAAGGACTAGAAGCCTGTGCAACAGATGTCTACAAGTTAGACAAGATAATTTCAAGAAAAACCCATGAGGTGGAGATTCCAAATAAAAACAGCAGCATAGCCACATACATGGCTCCATTCCTTGGCCCCTGTTCTGATAAGAATAGAAGCAAGTATTGAGCTCACTTTTTTTAGGGCGCTAAGCATCTCTTAAAGTTGAAAAGCCAGCGTGGCATCTGTGTTTTCTTCCAGGATATGCTGAAGCCTTCCCAAGGTGAATGGAGTGACCTTCGGGATGACGTGGAAGCCACCCTGGCCTTGGGGAGGAACCTGAAGCAGGCCCTTGGGGAGCTGCAGACCCTGAGTTCCACCCGCACGGACCCTCATCTCTGTGGCTTCGCGTAGAACCACTTCCTGGATGAGGAGGTGAAACTCATCAAGAAATGGGTCTCACCTACTAAGCTCTGCAGGTTGAGCTCATCTTTTAGGCAGTGAGGCAAAAGCTGGGTCTTCATAGTGGCAGGAGGAGGAAGTAAGTAAGCAAAGAAAACCATTTGTTCAAGCCAATTCCCCAGCCCCTTTTAGCACTTCTATGTTTAATACACCTAGAAATGACAGGAGTGAAAGGCTAACTCCAACTCAGCACATACACACCGAGTCCTGCTCCAAGTTTAACTCATCAAAAGGGCAAAAAAAGTAGTTTCTTTGTAGTTAGGGAAATATAAGCTGCATATAAAACATTCATGTGAAAATGCAATTATAAATGTACAGTTATAAGAGTAGAGTGGAAAGAATAGAAAAAAGAGAGAGAGATTAGCATGAGTCACAAAGACTTGGTAAAGCTTTCCTAGGAAAAGAAAGAAGAGTATTTGAAGAGGCTGAAGAAAAAAGTAAGTGAATCAGTCTATATATAAGTTAAACATAAAAAGCAAAATTTTATATAACTTTATCAAACAGTCTTTTTATTTTTTATCATCACTGATACAGTTTCTTCTCTATAACTATCAGAAGTATGAGTTATTTAATAAAATCAAGAAAATGAAAAGCAACAGAAAATGTGCAATTCACTTGAGATAAATAATATAGTATTTGACACAACTATAAAAGGAAAATACATCACAAGACAAAAATGGTTAAATCTCTACCCATGTCATTTTTCTATCATTCTTTTTGATGACTGCATGTCTACTTATGAAATGTCTTAAAATTATTACATTTTGTGTCTGTCAAAAGGCTTCTGAATTATTTGAATTTCATGCCTTTTCCTAAACCATCACATCTGACTAGATTCTTTATATTATTGAATTGTATGTTATTGAAGATAACACATTTCACAGTGTTTGCATTCAGACCTAATTCAGAAATATAGCAAAGTATCAGCAAAGAGAAATGAAGCGCATATATTGATTTTATTCCAAGTATGTAAACCTATACAGTTGACCTTTTAACAATATGGGCTTGAATTTGTGCGAATCCACTCATATGCATATTTTGTTCAGTAAATTCTGTAAAAGTACCTTTTTCTTCCTTATGATTTTCTTAATAATATTTTTCTCCAACTTAATTTATTATACTTATTATACAGTATGTAATACATATAACATATAAAGTATGTGTTAACTGTTTATGTTATCGGTAAGGCTTCCAATCAGTGAGTGGGCTATAAGTAGTTAAGTTCTTGAGTTGGCAAAAGCCGTACACAGATTTTCAACTGTGCAAGGGTTGGTGTTTCTAATCCTCACATTGCTCAAGGGTCAACTATAATCAGAATATGCCTCTTCAACATCTCTATTTAGTCTCAAAATGGATGCAGGGAGGTAGAGAGAGGGAAAAGAGAGGATCAATGGTGACAGAAAGAGATTTGACTTTGGGTAGTAAGTACATAATAAAATATATATAGATTATGTATTATAGAATTGTGCACTTGAAATCTGTATAATTTTATTAACCAATGTCACCCCAATAAATTCAATATTTTTTTAAAAAATTAAAATATATAGGTATTTTTTAAAAGCCTAAAATGCCCCTCAAAAATCAAAAGGTATCTATTCAATTGAAAAATAAGTTGTTTCCAATTAACATGTTAACACATATTTTTCCTCGAATAATGTAAATTGTTTTTAATATTCCTCCGTCAGTCAAACCAAATAATCTAGTTCAGCTTCACTTGCTGATATTTACCCACAGGGCTGCCTATAATAACAGATATGTCCTCAAATAATTCCAAGTTGGAAATGATTCTTGAGGAAACGTATATCTCCAGCACTGCATAAATATGGAAGCCATGTGGTGATACAGAAATAACTCAAACTTGTGCCTTAGAAATTATCACATCTGTTAGACTTATACAGCAAGGTTGGAATTAATTAATTCTATGCCACTAGTGTAGTTTTGATACATATGTAAGCTTTGACATCAAATCTAGATTGGTAACTTTTTTCAGGCAATGTCATTCATGATCAAACAGTACGTCCACAAGGTATGATTAGATCCTGTCCACTACCTCCATACATCTGTCCTGGTGCTAACCTATATTGCCTGAAAGTCAATTTGTCTCTAGAAAACTCATATATGCATTAGCTACCTCAGAACGGTCCAGGAAAGGCCAGTAACAGAGTTTGGGTAGAGACCAGCAGCTAAAGGGGATTTGGGCAGCAGTGGCAGAGAGTGGAGAGAAACAGTCCTACAAAAATGGTGATTCAAACTCAGAATTCCAGTATCCTGAAGATGTTATTCAAAACCAGGTAGAATTAATGATTCCTCCCTCATAACCGATGTTTAAGCCAGACACTTAGCCCTTCAAAATGCCCTGAATATCCGCTTCCTTCTGCCAGAATCACTCCTCCCAACCTTTACTAACTCTTCTTCATCTTCAAGACTTAAAGTAAGAATCATTTTGTTTAACATTATCCAACTCTCCAAGTCATGTTTGGCCATCCTATTATTATTATGTTAATTATGCTGTAACCCCCTCCTTATTTTAACATTTAGAATACAATACTATATTGAAATTGCCCATTTATTGAGGTCTATTCCACATCAGACAGTACCTTGAAATATAAAATAACCTAGTTGGCTATCAGGCATATAAGGTATTTGTGTTACATCAAGAAAGATATATTGAGGAATTTCTGATTCACAATTGAGGTTCTTGCCTCTAGCCCAATGGCTGGCCAATAGTAGAACACGGAAGTATTTGTTATCTGAATAAGGAAGTTTAAAAAAAAAGAAATGTGTCCCAGAAGACCAGTAAACTAAGGCATGGATTGTAGGATTGAATACATACCACCTGGGTCTTGTTAATAGGTTTAGGATATAGGACTAGAACAGAGAAGAGGGAGGAGGCTCATGGCTGGAGCCCAAGTAGAAATTCAGAGCAAAAACTGTAGACACACTTAAGGATTCACTAGACTACTAGCATAAGGGCCCTTAAATGTCCCTAGTTTCTGAGCATGAATGATTCTTCAGCACGGAGTAGAGTTAATCCTGTAATTGGGGAAGAAATTTTGAACGGTAGAAGAGAATTAAATTAGTCATCATTGCCAAGAACATCCAGATCCTGAAAGTGGTGACGTTTCCGAAAAGTCTATTAACAATAGATTAGTTAATTATTTATACAGTGTTATGGAGTGAAAGTGTGCACCCCCAAAACTTCATATGGCAAACTCCTAATTCCCAATGAGACTGTATTTGGAGTCAGGACCTTTAAGGAGGTTATAAAGGTTAAATGAGGTCATGGTGGGTTGGGGGAGGGGGAGGGGTCTAACGGGATAGAACTGGTGCCATAGGAAAAGGAAGAGACACCTCATCTGTCTCTTTCTCCATGATGTGAGGACACAAGGAGAAGGAGGCATTTACATACAGTTCAGGAAGAGAACTCCCACCAGGAATTGGGTCAGTGCGCATCTCGGTCTTGGACTTTCCAGATTCCAGAACAGTGAGAAATAAATTAATTTAGCCACCCATACCGGTTGTTGTTACAGCGGCCCCAGCAGACTGATATGTATACCAAAATTAATTTTTGTATATAACATCTCCAAATAAACTGAACAAAGTTTATTTGTCCTGTCAGCATTGTTTTACCGCCACGCAGGAAGGGAAAGAGAGCAACAAACCTGGACAGCTACTGCTGTCGGTAAACAGAGCGTACTCCTAACCTCACAATGAGCTCATTAACACGTCTATGTCATCTGCTGGGGAATTTGCCCATGATCTGCGATCAGCATCCAACAGTTTATTGGCCAATACAAAGGAACTTGCAATGAGGCTTTCTGGTCCCATCCCGCATCTGTCATTCCCTAACGGTCATGATAGAGCTGTTCCCACAAATGCCTGGCTGATAAGGTTACACAATAACTGATCCAAGAAAGCTGGAGCCAAGGCCTTAATGATGACTGAGGACCCCTTGGCTGTTGCTACTGCTAGTCTGGGTGTGTTTGTGTGTTTTTTTCCTTTTGCTGATGAAAATGATTGAAATGTCCTAAAAGTCCTCAGCAGCCTGGGTGCTGAGGGTTCTTCAGGACAGTCTCAGCAGTGGTTGAAGCTAAGTGGTTCCTTGGTTCTTGGGTGCCTTAGGGTCTTCAGGGGATGGAAACCCTACCCAGAATGTCACATCGGGGAAACCTCTTCAGACTGCGTACAGCCTTGTTGCTGATGATGGATGGATGCCGTATAAGGAAGTTAGTGAGATGTGAATTATCCTCATAACTGAATTATTATTCCCTGAAGCTGAAGGGGCAGAGGCTGTCTGGGTTCCCGAGGTGCTGGTACCATGCACAGCATTATAAAGCAGGCCCTTCCCTCCAGCCTGTTTGTCCATATTTAATTATAATGGCTGAAAAATCATACACTATACTCCCACATCTCACTATCACAGCATCCACTAGAGGATAGGGTTTGGTAGCGGGTCAGTTTATTTTGGACTCCATCCAAGAGAATTTAATTAAGAATATCTAAAGTACCTTCTTATGAGATGACCTTACTGGTAAATTGGTCCCAAGGAGAGTGCTTGTGTGAAAGTTCCCAAAGATATGGCCCAAAAATAAAGGAGAAACTTAAGTTTCTTCTTTTATTTATGTACATATACTGCTCTACCCATACCTTTCAGAATAAGAAACTTTCTTAAGAGTTTCAGGATTTTTATTGGAATTGCCATTGCACTTAAAATACACAAAGGAGCCCTGGCCGGTGTGGCTCAGTTGGTTGAGCATTATCCATTGAGCTAAAGATGGAAGGTTGGATTCCCGTCAACACGCAGGTTCTATCCCCAGTTAGGGCTTTTGAGATGTATGTCTTTCTCTCTCTCTCTCTCTCTCTCTCTCTCTCTCTCTCTCTCTCTCTCTCTCCCTTCTCTCTCTGAAATTAATACAAAAGCTAAAATAATAATAAAAAAGCATACACAAACAACACAAAGGGAAGAAGTCCTACTACTTTGCAACCTCAGCCAATAGTAAAATGAAAAAACAGAAATAATTCTAAAAGAATAATTCATTTTTCTTTTGCATAAAGCTAGAAAATCCTATCTAGAATATATTCTAAATATTATTCTAACTGCCTTAGAGTATAAATATTCAAAAGATGTAAACTATTACAGTACCAAAAAAAGTAAGGAAGGGGCTCTTTCTACCACATACAAATCCCAAGATGCTGAAATAAAGTTTTAATGCACACTCTTTTCCCTTTTGGCACCAAAAACCAGGGTAAATTTTGGATATTCAAAAATATCTGTATAATGCATTTACTAGTATGTTTTTCTAAGTACTATAAAAGTTTAGTAATGTATATTTCAAAACTGGAAAACATATCTCAAATACATCTTAGATATTTCATATCAATGACTTCTTTGTTCTTTATTTTGAGATTCATATCAATTACTAGAGGCCCGGTGCACAAATTCATGCACCAGTGGGGTCCCTTGGCCGGGCCTGTGCAGATAGGGCCAAAACCTGCTCTCTCATATCCTCTAAGGGATCCCAGATTGTGAGAAGGCAGAGGCCAGGCCAACGGACCCCACTGGTGCACAATAGGGGCCAAGGAGGGACGCAGGAGGGCTCCAGGGCATGTCTAGCCCATCTCGCTCAGCCCTGATTGGCCAGACCCCAGCAACAAGTTAATCTACTGGTCAGAGGATCTGCCCCCTGGTGGTCAGTGCACATCATAGGGAGTGTTTGAGCATCCTTAGCATATAATTAGCATATTATGCTTTGACTGGTTGAACAGACAACAAGGATATCAGGCTTTTATTATATAGGATATAAATAGTTGGAATTATAAAAACGTAATCTGGTTAAAAACAATTATAATCTCACTCTCAATCTAACATAACTTGTGGCATAAATATGTGAGACTTTGCTTAGAGTTGTGCAAGCTTGAATATCCATCTCTAAATGAAAGGAAAACTGTTTCATTTTCCCCCGGTGTTGTATAATTTCTTGGCACCAGAGATATAATTTATATGCAAATTTTATGAGTACAACTTTCAGAGTTTAAAAAAGTAAATATTTTTAGTAACATCATATACCCATATAAAGAGTATAGCATTTGCCTAAGTGCTCTTTGGATAATAGCAGTAATTAAACATACAAAAACATATATACTTAGGCACACACAAAGTGTTTGTCAGTTACAGTTCCTGCTATATTTACCGAATTCTACAGATTATAAAGAAACTAAGGAAGAGAAAAGTTTTAGAGTTTATTATGTTAGCCACAAGTTTATGTAAAAAAAAATTAAACATCTGTTTAATTAAAAACATGGAAAACAAAAATTGTAACCAATTTATTTTTAATCATGTCCAGTTCTACAAACAGTTTTTGAATAGCCTATTTATTTTTAAGGGGGTTATGCTTAGTATTTTTATTTTCTCTTTAACATTTTTTACGTATTGACTTGAGAGATTGAGTAAAGCAAGAGAGAGAAAATACTGATTTATTATTAGACATATGTATGCATTCATTCATTGACTGATTCTTGTATATAACCTGGCCAAGGATCAAACCAGCAGTCTTGGTGTATCAGGACAATAATCAATTGAGCTACCTGGTCAGGACCTCCGTATTTCTTTTCTTGACACATGAAACATTTTTCAAAGTAAATTTGCTTCTGTCTTTTAAGAGGCCTTTTGATTTTGATAAATGATGTTTTCAAGCATAGGAACATCTTCTTTCATAATCATTCCTATAGTATCTCTATTATTAAGCTTTCTATAAATAGCTTGCAAAAATAACAAAGGAGACTGGAAATACTTTTAACCATACAGTTACTAAAACTATAATTATTAACAGCAGTGCTAAGAGGAGGGAAAAAAGCAGGATGAAGGGAAGGTTTAACGGCCAATATGATAATAAATCTTGAAAGTTAGAAAACAACAAGCCATTAATGTAACAATAAACTGTATAAACTTTTAAAATATGAAATAAAACAAAAATATATATGCTTATTTTTGCATTATTTAGATGTAATGTATGTGAAGGACCAGATTGGAGTGTAATCTCTCTAAACACACTTAAGCACCTAATGTTGTCCGCTGCCAACTTTTCATACATGGAGAATTTCTCTAAATCAAGTCAAAACAAAAATAGGCCGAAACTGGTTTGGCTTAGAGGATAGAGCTTCAGCCTGCGTACTGAAAGGTCCCAGGTTCGATTCCAGTCTAGGGCATGTACCTTGGTTGCGGGCACATCCCCAGTGGGGGTAGGTGCAAGAGGCAGCTGATGAATGATTCTCTCTCATCGACGTTTCTAACTCTCTATCCCTCTCTCTTCCTCTCTGTAAAAAAATCAATAAAATATATTTTTTAAATAGAATTATTACATAGGAGGAGTCTGTAAAGCACTTAAAAGAACTTCACTGTGCTTTTCTTAAATTGCTAATAACATTATAGTAATGATAAATGTCACAACTTGGATATATTATTTTGAAATTGTCACTTGGATTTTATTTCTTTTCTTTTCTTTTCTTTTGAGTATTCAGGTTTTGAATTCTTATGACCTTTCATGACCCTTTGCCGCTGCTCATTTAGGAAGTGAGGGTATGCTCTGTCTTGCCAGCCTCTGGAGCTGAGCAAACAGGATATTTAGAGGAGCTTGAGCAGGGCAGGATGGTCGCTGTCCTGGGTTCTGAGCTGCTCCCTCCCTGGACACAAAGCGGGACCAGCCAGCTGAAACTGCAATCCCTGGATGAGTAGCAATTCTGCAGGTTAAATGGTGAGAGGGGATCTTCACCCACACCCAAAAAAGCGCACTGCTAGCAGCATTCTTATGCTTGCAAAGGCAGAAAGAATGAGTTCTCTAATCTAACCTTGAGAGGTAAATTGCCTTTTCCTAGCACATAGGGTGAGCTCGCACACTCTTTGAAAGACACCTGATTTCCAATGTACATTTAAAAGGAAATTGCCCCTTTAATAAAGATCCCCAGGTTGCCAGCTCCATTCAGGAGAACTGTAATGAAAACACTGCTTTAACATAATGATCCCTCCGCGTGCTGTGTTTGCTTACTGTGTCTCTATTGACAGGCTGTTTTGCTTGAGGCACATTTATTTTTACTCTGTGGGAAATGAAATAAATATATTGGTTATTTCTTATCAAATGGCATTTTACAGTGTGTTATTGTGTGAGTGTGTGTGTGTGTGTGTGTGTGTGTTTTTCTTCAAATATAAAATCAAACACTTTCCAAAGAGTAGAACTTTGACATAACTCAAATAAAAAATGACTACCTTCATTCAGCCGGCAGCAGATATGAATAAGATAACTTTCATATCAAACACGGGTTTAGTGCTCTCTTGATCAACAATGAAAGGACAAGGACACTGTTAAATTATATAAATCATCCCTCAGAATTTATGAGGTAATAAAAGTTGAAAATATAGGTTCATAAAAAAGAGTTTGTAAAGGAGAATTCAGACCCATTTCAGTTAATCTACCATATATATTAGCAACAAAAAGTTTGACTTCAGGATTTTAGCTTGTAATTAAAATTTATTAGAACATCATATTTACCTTAATGCAGTTCTATGTATCATAAGATAAAAGAGAAAATCAAAATTCACTTAATCACTTCAGCATTAATAAGATAACTTTTTGGCATTAGATTTCTAATCTTTTATGGGAAATACTACTTAGGGTATACTTTTCTTCCTATTATATGCCATTGTTTCAAAGTCTTGCTTCTTTCTTAAGATACTACTGGCCAGGAACACTTGTATAACTTTAAAAACACACACGCAAACTTTTCCTCTTTCTCAAATCAAAACCAAGTTCTACCTATAAAACTGCCCACAATCAGTGCCATTATTCCCATGCACAATGACTTCTGGGAAAGAATATATTGAAAGGCAGTTTTCACATCACTTTCCAATGAACAGAATGTTCTACAGTGGAACCGTGGTTAAAACTATCTCAGATTTCCTCTAAGTAAGAAATAATCCAACACCAAAATGAACAATAGTAATGGGGGAAGCTTCAGAACGAAAACTGGCAGTGTAGTAAGAACTTTGGTGTTCTTCTGAGTGATCAGAGAGGTACGTGTAATTTTTAGATGGAGGAAATACATACTTTTTGTTAATATCAGCAAAGTACTGTGTTAAAGATAGATGGTCACCTGGGTAATCAAGTAACCATGAAACACATATTTACCTTTCATTTATTCCAAAACTATCGATACCATTGCAACTGGCTAATTAGTAATAACAGGAAAGGAGCAAAGGGAAGACCAGATGTTATAACCATGTTCCCTGCAAAGCACCAGGGGAAAGGACTGGACAAAGGGATGCCCACAAAGTTGGGATGACTAGGAAAGGTGTTTTCTGTCAGTCACACCTGGGAGCAGAGGTCATTGGCCAGGATGGGTGTGGCCAGTGTAAGCCAGTGAAAACTTTGGAATACATAACCCCCTAAACAAAGGAATTCTCTCTTTGGGTTCTTCTTGGTTTTTGGCTTTTGGCTCATGGGGGTCTCTTGTTCCTGCTTCCTTGCACTCACCTGTGATTCCTCCATGCCATGTGGCCCTGTGGATCCCACTGGGGTGATGGGCTGTAGCAGGGAACACAAGCTAAGCTAGCCTTCTGCTAGCTTGGAATGGAAACTCTGAACACTGACTCTGATTCCAGCACAGCTACACTCGGAGGGACAATGGCCTTGGAAACTCAGGGATATAATTCCACAAAATAAACTCATTCTTTTTCTTGTGATAGCTTAAGAATTCCACCCCCACAAGCAATAGGTGGGGACATGGACCTCTCCCCACCACTAAGATGAGGACTTGAGAAGAAAACACAACCATTACAGTTAAAACACAGTATAGCTCTTCTGACACCCAAACCTCAACCCACCCAAAAAAAGAAGAGAAGAAGGAAGTTAAATCTAAGTATTTAGATACTCAGACAACTTTCCTCAGAAATTAAAAATAAATCCTATTGCCAAGGAAACCTCAAAAGATTTAAATATTGCATAATATGCATATATGATCCTATTCTCAAATATCATAAATATGCATATATGCATATAGATGGATATAAATATTGAGGAAATACAATAGTGAATTATATTCTTTCTGGGTAGATAAATGCTCCAGAAAGACACTAAAGATATCACTATCTACAGGCTGTCCTACAGTAATGGCAACATATGTTGCTAGGAAACCCAGTGAAAAGAAGAAAAAGGAAAGTTTCAACCATGTAAAAATGTAATATAAATCTCTAAGCCGAACAGATTCATGTCTGGTCTTTATGCTCTAACCTTTGTGGGACTTGCACTGTTCCACAAAGAATCTTAAATATGCAGGTTATGAAACCATGCAGCTACAAAAATATCTGGCATTGTCTAAATTCTTAAATCACTATCTCTATATACCTGTGGGGATAATGGCCATTCATCCACCAGTTGACAACATCTGGTACACAAAATCATTCATTCACTTGTCATTCACCGACTCATCATTCCAAAAAAAACATGAATCAAACACTGATCATTTGTCAGGCACTGTCATAAAAGACCCCTGGAGAGAGAAAATGGAGCAATGCACATTCCCTGCCCACTGAGAAAATAAAATCCATTGGCAGACACAGACACTAATCCAATAATCACACAAAGAAATGTTAAGATACTTGCTGTCCTATGTGCAATAAACGAGAAACAGAAGTTGCTTTAAATGGGTAACGTTGACCTGATGAGGGTGATCGGGAAAAGCTCTCCTGAGGAAGTAAGTGACACTTCCCAATGATATCAAGGAATTTGTGTTAACTGAGTGAGAAGAAGAGAAGGTAATTTCAGGATGAGGTTCTGTGTCAGAAGGCAGCATGGAAAACACCGAAAGACAGTATGGCTAGAAGAAGATAGAAAAGGGTAAGAGGCTGATTCAGGTAGGAGCCAGGCTCTGCCGGGGGGGGGGGGGGGGGGGGGGGGGGGGGGGGGGGTAAGGTAAATCTTATTAAGGAGATCTGCCTTTATGCCAACAGCAATGGGATGGCTTTGAAGTGGTAACAGCAGGGGGATAATGAGATTAGATCTGCACTTTAAATATTCACTTTGGCTGCTGCATCCAGAGGACAAGAGGGGAGCCAGAGGACAAAGGGGTATTTCCTGGTCAGGAAGATCAGGGTGGCTGCGGGAGGGGCAGGCGCCCAGTCAGTGCATACACTGAGGGGGTGACACCACCAGGACTAGGTAATGACCGCATGTGGGGTGAGGGAAGAGTCAGGAATGACTCTTCTGGGGCTTTGACCTCCATTTCCTAAAGTTTTAAAGTTATTTGTTTTCTCCCCAGATTTTGAGTCATTAGTTTGTTTTCCCCCAGGGAAATTATAGACCTCTTTGATGTGAGGATGAAGGGGAAGAGGATGTCAGAAGCAATATGTATGTCTCCAGCTGGTGCAGAAATGAGGCATTCTCTGAAATAAGGAACAGGCGGGGACAGTCCAGGGTTCCTCTGTCTACTAGTATTTGCTTGCTTGGTTGCTTGCTTTGGCGACTTCGGGAAATTAGTTGAGTTTTGGTCATGCTGCATGTGTCAGAGATGACTAGCTGTCAGCCAGAGATTTACACTGGACATTTCATGGTGGGGAATTATGGTGGACATTTGCTGACCTACGAAGTACTGCATTCCCCTAGCCTCCCAGCTCCTTTGCATGGAGCTGGGGCCAAGTAGTTGGTTCTCACTAATAGAGTACAGACAAATGTACGAGGCCAGGGAGCTTTTCCCCATCCACTGGCATCCTGCAAAAATCTATAAGCATTGAAATACAGTAAGCTACAAGAAGGATGGAGTCTGCTTCCCTGAATGACAATGTAAAAGGCCAACTGCCAACCAGAAACCCTGAATTGGGCTGTCTTTACCTGAGGAAGAAATCAAGTTTTATTAGGCTACTCCACCTGAATTGTGGACCTTGTTTGTTACAACAGCTAGCGTTGTCCTAACTGATGCGTAGAGGTTGATGTGCCTTTGAGACATTCACGGGAAACTGTCAGGTAGACGAGATAAACAGATCTGGAGCTCAAGGGAGAACTCTGAAGATTTTAATTTTAGAGTCAACTGGGTAATGATGATAATTAAAGCTGTTGACATGGATGAGATTGCTTACGGAGAAAATATAGTTAAGAAGGGGAGAGGCTCTTAGACAGTTCCAAGTTAGAAAAGACTTGACTTCTGCAGGTACAGAAGTAAAAAGTTATTTTCCTACAGGTGTACAGATATAGCAGATGGTTACTGGTGTGGATGAAAAGGAATGAAAAGAGATTTAGCAGATGGTGACTGGCAAGCTCGTGGGAGGCCTATTTGGTGAGCCTTAACAGAGACCAGAAGTAACCACATAGAATGGTCTGAACATAAAACTTCCTAATACCTGTCATGGCAGGTAGTCAAGTGCTTGGCCTATAGCTTCCTTGACAAAGGTCAATCTTCACCTTAAGTGAGCTTGTCCACTATCTTTTGGCATCTAAGATAACATGCCTTTGAAATATCAGAATAATCCCCCTTTTCTGACTTTTGGGCACAACCGCTGGTACCAGAGCCGAGAACACAGAACCCCTCATTACTATCTTGTTTCCTGAATACCATCTCCATGTGCTGTAAATGTTAATTATTACCCATCTTGCACCCACCAATGTAAAAGAAGTATGCGTTTCTCTATTTTGCCTTTTTATCCAATTCCAGAGACTTCCCCACTTTGCTTTCTCCTATCTCCCTAATCTACCACCAATGATTTCATGGAACCCTCCTTACCTCTCCTTCTGCTCTAATGTACAAAATAAGATGCAAACTGCTGTTCTCCAGAGCATTTCCTCAATCCCTTGAGGTTTTGGTTACAGCAATTGTTGTCATGCTGGCTCAAATAAACTCATAAAAATTATCTACAGGTTTGAACATTTCTTACATCAACACTGCTATTCCCAAGTATCATCTATTCAGTGATAGTTCAGCAATCTTCCTACAATCCTGTTTTTACTCCATGGATATATATTGAACACCTACTGTATGTCGGGCACCACTGGGGCACACAGATGCAATGTTTATCAAGTTCTCAGAAATATGACTGTGATAACTTGTAACAGTGGACCGCACTGGACCCAAAAGTCAGAGAGAGTTTTGTGGAGAATCTTTTGAGCTGAGGCATAAAAGCTTAGTAGGAGCTAAGCCGGCTTCAGTGAGAAGGTGGGTAGACCATTCCTTGTCTGGGGACAGTGTGAAGCTCCTGAGATGTAAAGAAGCTTTTTGGAAGTGAAAGAATGGCAATGTATGTGGTGAAGACAGAGAAAGGAGGACCAAGAATTAAGTAGTGATCAGATCAATCAGGAACTTAGGTTCTACCGTAAGAGTGTTAGACTTTAAATTTCATGACAATCATGAAGAAGTAAGCACTGAATAGACAGGTTGAATCCAGAATGATCTTTTAGGCCAAGCAAAGAATTTTACATACATGATAACCCTTCATAAAATGGCACACACATCTCCCTGACCTTGTGCACTGCTTTTTCTAACATAGCACTTAAATTTTGACATAATATACACTTAATATGCATTTCTTTTTTATCCCCAGTCTTTCCCCATTAGAATGTAAGTTCCATCACCAAGGTTGTCAGTAATACTCATTGTCTGTCCACTGAAGTAACTAAAACACCTAATCAGTGCCAAAATAACATTCTTTGAGTCAGCTGTCCTCAAAATGGTTTTTCTTGCACATACCTATTAATTAAAGTGATTTAAGTTCACATCTTATATAAGTGCATTGCTAATATATGTATACACTAATATAATAGATTGCTAATATATGTATACACTAATATATGTAATAATATGGATATATTATCTTCACTAATATATGTATATAAAATAAAAGTATTGCAAAACAAATATTCTTCATGATTAAAATAATTAGAAATCCTAGTAATTTCCTCCCCCCACCTCTCTCCAGGATATCACCTGCACCTCACACCACGGTGTCTATCCTCTGCCTTGGGGAGAAGACCTACCACTTCCCTGTCGAACCCATTGGCCAGAACTAGTCACAAGGCACAAGGCCCCCTCCTATCCGAAAGGGAACCTGGGAAAGGGAGTTTTACTGTAGCATCCCAACTTCCCATAGAGTAATCCCTCCCTCCGCCCCCTCCTTAAGACTTGGGTGAGGGGAGGGGGGGAAACAGGGTCTAATTGTCTCATTCTCATAATGAAGCTCATGCTGCTTGGGTTGCTATGAACAACAAATTCCTGTCTCTGACTCAGGAGCCTCTATGTCTTCTAATAGCAACCATGAAAGAGTAATAAGGTAGAAGCTATTCTATAACTGAGTTAACATTCTATAGCCCTGCCCTTGCCAGTTTGGCTCAGTGGATAGATCATTGGCTCGGAGGACTAAAGGGTCCCGGGTTGAATTCCGGTCAAGGGCATGTATCCTGGTTGCAGGCTTGATCCAGACCCTGGTTGGGGTGCGTGCGGGAGGCAAACAATCCATGTGTGTCTCCCACACCAATGTTTCTCTCTGTCTCTCCTCCTCCCATCCACTCTCTCTAAAAACCAATGGAAAAAATATCCATTGATCCTTAGAGGAAAAGTGAGAAATGAGGAAGGTAGAAAACATCATGGGTTACTTCAAAGAATGGAAAACTGTTTAAGAGACTGGCTGAAGTAATTCAAGTGTATCGTTCTAACATATGCTAAGGTACACAACCAAGGTACATTGGAGGGAAGCCAGTTGTTTTTGTTTTTTGTTTTTAATAGTAAAGACTCTTTCTAGGGCTACACATTTTTTTACAAATCCCTGCCTTATAATTCCATGCCAAACTTCAGAAGATAGCTAGAAAATCAAAAAAGAAAGAAAGAAAGAAAGAAAGAAAGAAAGAAAGAAAGAAAGAAAGAAAAATAGAAAGAAAGAAAACGATTTTTTTCTCCTATTCAAATAGATCTTAATTTTAAATTGTTTTAAAAGCCTAATGGTTTTCTCACTATTGCTCCAAACTTCGGAAGTTAGTGAACACAGGACATTTATGGGTCATTAGTTACAGTTGCTTTTCAGAGTCCTTTCAGCTTTACAGATGCAAGAAAAAGCTCCCAGTAGTTACTTAAAACAGGAGGGTGGCTGCATCAGGACTGCCTGGGCAGCATTTCTTACAAAAGGAATCAAGCCATTCTACATCTTGAAAAGATTTGGGGAAGAGGGTAGCAAGATTTTTTTTTCAGTTTACATCATTATAAATCATAGAAGTATATCGCAATTATCTCCTCACCCTTCCTTGCCCTAGTGCCCCATTTGTAGTTCAATGTCAAACTCTGCAGAAGATTAGATAAAATCTCTCCTTTTAGGCAACAGAAGAAGAGATAGAGTAGATTTCATTCAGCAAAATGTTGAGCTTCTTCTATCAGTTGTAAGGTTCTCCCTCCTCCCAACTGGTGGGCGGAGTTACCACATTACTGGCACCTGTCACAGAGACATCTCCAAGACACTGAACCACCCATCAGCGTGTGCCAAAGTGTCCTGGAGCCCACCCCTTCCTGTTTCGCCCTGGGTCCAACCCTCTCCTGTTCCTCTCCTTAGAAAGACCCCCAGGCCAGCCACCTGTTGCTGCTCCTCCATGTCCAGGAGGCAGCCCGGCTGGGTCCCCTGCCTCCTCCCCACTCCTTCCATTCTGGTTTCTCTACCTCCGTAATGAGTCCCACTCATTACCAGGGAATAAACTTTACTTCAAAATTCCTTGGTGGTCTGTTTCCTGCGCCCTTCAAACCTTACATCAGTAATTTAAAAGTTAGCTCAGGTAAACGTGAGAACCCTTGGGCAAACATGTACCCTTTGGTCCCGCTGATAGACTATTTCTACTTAAGAGTTTAAAGAGTCATCCACACACACGTTTTGGACATTTCTACAGGAACATCCTTAATGACATCCCCATCACAAAACAGAACACATGTACACTGCAGGTTGGCCAGGTCATTATCTACCGTGACAGTATTGAATGCAATTAATTTTGAAATAAAGGGGTGAAGGTCTTAAGTTCCAATAAAGGACTTACAATTTCACATTTTCTTGTAATTACAGTTTCTTGATGAAAATAGCCATTAATAAAATTACACTTTAGAGCAGGGGTGGGCAAACTTTTTGACTGGAGGGCGACAATGGGTTCTTAAACTGGACCGGAGGGCCAGAACAAAAGCAACCTGACCATGCTGGCACTCTCATCTTGGGCTGCTGGTGAAGGAGCGGAGGGGAGAGCAAGAGAACCCTCCACTCTTTCAGCTCCGCGGGCCGGACGGGCCGGATCCGGCCTGCGGGCCGTAGTTTGCACCCAGCAGCTTTAGAGGGTTTTCACCCAGTGTTCAGAAAAAATAAAACCCACAAGTGATAATTCAATAATATATGTAGTTTAAAAATAAAGATACCGTTTTAATGTCTTCTAAACTCAAACCTCCAACAGGAATGGAAGGGCTGGGCCATCAAGCATCAAGTTGAGGAGGAAACACCGCTCTTCCTGCCAGCTTCCCCGCGAGGAGCACCAGTGCGGGTGCAATAAGCTACCTTGGATCTCGAAAGGCTATCTGAGGGAACATGCCTTTTTGCTGCAGTGTTTCAGTCTTCCGTTAAATTAACCTCCAACCTTATATTCAATTTCAGCCACTGTACTTGGTTAATTAATAAGATTATAAGGAACAAAATGAATGTGATTGTTTGGGGAAGTCCCTTCACCCCTCTACCCCCTCCCCCAATAATATCAAGCATAAAATGAAAGTTCGTCTGAATGATCTTTTCTGTACAATCAGGACCCAATATCTTATTAATTAGTAAACCTTGAATCATTTTCCAAATAGGTACTTGCTGGGGAAGGGGGTGCCGAGCAAAGGACTGACTCAGAGTAAATCGACTTACAAAAGTTAACACTATCTACTCATATGCCTGTCGTGAAGCTCTCAGTGGCATGGGTGAGGTGGCGGATCTAGAGCAGGCACTCCATTCTGTTCAGTTCCCTTTCCTTCCTAAGCCTTTCCCGCTGGCATTTCTGCAGACCACACACTGCCAGCTTCAGTGAATATGTAACTTTTTCAAGGATATTGTCTGGTCTTGGATTTCCCTATATCTTGCCAATTGCCAAGCACTGCCAAGGAATCGATAGATGTTCAGACCATAAAGCTGATGGAAGGATCCTCGGAACATGACCCTGACTCCCAGGCCCCAAAGATTTCTGATGGAACACGCCCAGCTCATCTTCCCCATCACCAGTGCTGTGCCCCACAACACCGCCCCCTGCTCTGCTGGGAAGGCAGCAGGACGTAGGACGTGACCCGGAAGCACCGGCAGAACGGGAGGGGGACCTGGGGCTGCAGCCTCCTGCCTTCACCAGACATGTCTCCCCACGTGTAGAGGTAACACAGCTGGAACTCACGAGGCTCCTGTGTGGTGCCTACTGAATATCTTAACACATAAAGAAACCTTTTCAATGGTTAGCAATCTAATATCTCCCCCTCAAACTTATTCCAGCAACAATGCTAATAGATCTTTGCGATTTAAATGCATGAGGCTGCTAGCCTGTGATGCTTTGAAAGCCTAACTCTACACAGTCCAGAAATTTTTAAAGACAACAATGCTGTGGTTTTTTGTTTGTTTGTTTTTTGCCTCTTCTCTTCCTTTATTCTTATTTTCTTGTTTTAGATTTAGCCTTTGCCCTTTCAAAATATAAAAGACTTTGGAAAATATTAAGTATTTCTAGCTTTCACTATGTTAATCATAACACCATCTCATAAAAAATGCAAATGATACCTTTGTACAAATAACAGTCAATACTTCCACATATTCCATATTCATCTTAATCAAATTTGTTGGAAAGAATCGGATGTGCAAAGTAATAATACACAGTTATCTGGTCTATAATACACAGTTATTCTGGCTGGCTGATCACCAGGATCACTAAAAACAAAATATGCCAGATAGTTGAATTTTATCTTTTTATATAATCTGTGCATACAGGAGTAAAAAAATATTATCGAAAAAGCCTAAGTTAAGCAAACGAATTCCAGTGACAAAGTCATTCCAGAGTTGTTCTGGAGCAAAGCAGAAATCTGGGACAGAAAATCCATTTGTTTAATTGGCCTGATCTCTCGCCAAGATTCTTAGCACTCTTCAAGAACAAGTGTCTAACTAGTTCTCATCATAATGGCATGTGGGGCCCTAGCCAGTTTGGCTTAGTGGATAGAGCCTCAGCCTGCAGACTGAAGGGTCCCAGGTTCGATTCTGGCCAAGAGCATATGCCCAGGCTAAGGGCTCCATCCCCAGTGCAGGAGGCAGCCAATCAATGATTGGCCCTCACCATTGATGTTTCTATCTCTCTCTCCCTCTCCTTTCCTCTCGGAAATCAATAAAAATATTTTTTAAAACAACAACAACAACAACAAAAAATGACATTCAGGAAGTGCTCAACTACTTTTTATATTTTTATTCTTCAAATTTCCCCAAGAAGCAAATGCTAATAAATCGCTCCTTTCGTCTCAGTCCTTGCCATGGATCTGTGGATACTGAGAGAGCGGCCTTCCTAGATGCTGCTCTCAGGATTGTGCTTTTCAAGCTGAGGATACCGTGTCATGGGGTCCCCCCACTCCACCCATGCATTTCAGGGGACACTGAAGGCTCTCCTGCAGCACGGAAAGCAGCCATCTCTTTTGAAATGAGAACATTAGCGAAACACAAAATAATGTCTGTTGGCAAACCACCGCAGCTCCTAGTCACTTTTAATCGAAATCTTACAGAAAAGTGCTTTGACTGATTTGCGTTAACTGTTTAATGATACTTACTCTATCTCTTGAAATGAGCTGGGCTGCTGTTTGAAAACACATATCATTCTGAACGCTGCAGAAGGGTTTTTATCATTGCCTTTAAAGCAAAGGAAATCTTTAAACACACAGTGGGAGATTTTAATAGATGGCAAAACAGGGTGGTTCGATATTACTGAATTATACGAAGTCAGTTTAGTTGATTTCTCAAACAAACCTCAACTTCAAAGTTTACTGTAGGACCACAGACTGTACCCATCTTTCCCCATCCTGAATGCTCTGAAGATCCCTTGAAAGCTATCTAAGAAAAGTAGAAGGAAAAAGAAAGAAAGATTATCCATTGTCAACCAATAGAATGGTGAGCAATAATTGGCAGGATGGGGGCTGAGAGACAGCATCCTTCAGCATTAGGTCATCACACTGCTTCCTATTTTTAAGTCAAAATAGGTGCCCATAAGTTGGTATACTTTGGAAACACAATTTTAGATATACCTTATCAATTAGCTAGTATCAACAACCTACTCACCTAAAAACACATTTTGAATACAGTTGCTATGCCACAGAAAATGAAAGATTATCTCTTAAAAATTTTGTTTAGCCTTCAAAAAGCACATCATGCCCTTTCTTGGCTTCTGCAAGGAAGCACACTGAACCCCCCATTTCCTTCAGGCAGAAAAGCAGAGGCAGCGGCCTGCTGCCCCGCCTCCATATCCAACCTAGTCCTGAAGAGCGCCCCTCCCCTTGCTAACTGGGTTAGGAGGCAGTAGCTTGTAAATTGTCAACTACTTTTGCTCCAGCAATAATGCCTTTCAAAGGCAAATCGTGAATACGGGCTGATTTTACCCTTCCTCTAAATGTCCCCATACTGCTACGCGTTTAATTTCTTGTATTTGCTAGACCTATCTTTTGCCCCCGTAGGATGTTACTATGGAACGTAATTGTATAGCCATCAGTGCACCTGCCACAAAGCTCTTTCTTTACCTTGGCCCTAAAAATGGTCTTCTGTGGGGTACCAGATGATTGTGTTCGCGTACATCGTGAGCATAGGCAACCCAGTGAGGGCCAGAGGTTGACGCTCATTTGTGGGGTGCATGGGCTTTCAAACATATGGATGGTGTGACATCAGTCAGCCTGGCTGCTCGGGGGCCTTGCTCCCTCCTTGTCAGGATCCTGTGTTATATTATTATACACATTAAGATTATCAAGAAGGTCAAAAGTGTGTCCTCAATGTGGAAATGACTGCTTTCAGTTATGTGCAGATAAATTCTATTCGTTACAAAATGCCAAAGGTCATGCAGCTAATGGCAAATTCAGAACTACACTCCAAGAATCCTTCCTCCCAGTTCAGAATATTTTAACTTCTTAAAGAAACACTCTATATATTTTGCCTTTTTTTCCTAAATACTTGTTTATTCCTAAATTCTTCAAGTTGACTGTTGAAACTGTTTTATCAAAACTTTTCCGAGTTTTGAATCCAAATGAGACGCCAGCCTCTTCCTTGACTTTCTCTTCAGTGTTTCCCCCCAGGATGCTCCTTCTCCCTGTTCTGTGCCATCCCTGGCTGATACCCTGATCCCTGTCTGCCTACTCCAGTAACAAAAATGTCCTTCTGGTCTTCAATAATCCCTTTCCCTCTTCAAAACCCATGAGTAGCATTTCTAAAAACCCAATCCCCAGCCCTCTTCTTGCTTCCCACTAGTCAGACAAGACCCAAGTCTAAGTTACCATGTTTGACCTCTCAATATGCAACTGCCTGGGGGACATTTCTGTCATTTTTTTTTTTATTTTAATCTCTATTGTTTAGATTATTACAGAGATCCATCTTCCCCCCACCCTTGTCCCTTCCACTGAGTTCCGGCCCCACCTCAGTCCTTCACCACACTATCATCTGTGCCCATAGGTAATGCATATCTATCTATAGATATAGATATAGATATAGATATAGATATAGATATAGATATAGATATAGATAGCTATAGCTATATAGATAGATATAGCTATGGCTAGAGATAGAGATAGAGATAGAGATAGATATATAGATATAAAAGCCTAAGCAACCAGCTTACTATTCCAATGGCTGACCATTCCACTGCTGAGCAGTAGCTATGATGCACATGGACCATCAGGGGGCAGATGCCCAATGCTGGAGCTGCTGAGCTGTGGTGACTTGGCAGCTGGGGTTCTTGGATGATGCACCCGGAACCAGAGAAGAGGGAGCCCAATACTGGGGTGTGTCACCCAAAAACTGCCCTCTTGCAATCTGGGACCCCTCGGTGGACGTCAGAGAGTTGGTTTCATCACGATCCCCGCAGGCCAGGCCGAGGGACCCCACCAGTGCACGAATCTGTGCACCGGGCCTCTAATATGCATATGTGATTTTTGTTTACTAATGTCACTAGTGCAACAGAATTTAAACCAAGCTCCTATATTTCTCATTTAGCCAGATTCCTTTCCCAACTTGATTACCTCCTCACAATGACATCCCTCCCTCTCCCTTCCTCAGAACTTTGACTTAGCATCTGCTTAACCACTCTCTCCAACTAGCCCCGCTGTCATTCCATATCAACAATAGCTTCTCTAAAGACCCTCTGGCAGCAGCATTTTGCCCTCTGTTTACCACATTCTTCATACATGATCTAGGGGCATTGTTGTATCGATACAGGTAATGTTAGGTCAAAGTATTTTATAAAGAAAACACAGATTTTTGTTTTCATCCTCATGATTTATGTTATAGCTTTCATCCTAGGCTCTCATTGTCTTTAAGCCAGATATTTACTACTATAGCTTAAAACATAGGTGGTTAATAAAATAGAAAAAATAATAAATAATAAAAAAAGCATGTGGTCTCCCTAACTGGCGCCTTCCTCTAGTGCAGTGTTTCCCAAAGTGTGGTACGCGTACCCCCAGGGGTACGGGAAGAGGGGGGGGTACGCGTTGCACCGGAGTTTGGTGGGGATATGCACTGCACGGTGCTTAGCTGTGCCTAATTCTACGTTCTCATGAGTCAAGTCAAGACAGTCTTGTGAGGCGTGAGATGGTCAGGTGTGCAAATAAAAAAAAAGTTATTTATAATATAACTTTTATTTATATTTTATTATGAATAATTTTATTTTTCTTTATTATTATTTTGTGTATGTACCAAAAACATAAAAAATAAATATACTTTGATTGTTATTAAAATACATCCATTTTTTTGATGAGGGGTACTCAGCATTATGAAAATTATAGAAGGGGTACACATATGTCAAAAGTTTGGGAAACACTGCTCTAGTGAATCGGTCTTGTATTTTCCATTTTTCCTTAAGTGTTACTTAGAACCGGTCACTATAAAATAAGGAAGCTATCCTGACTGGATGCTACTTATCACATAAAATTTAAATTCTTTTGTTAGATTTCAAAACTCTTCATCATGACAAAACCATTTCTAACCAATGTTCTAACCATTTCTAACCATGACAAAAGTGGCATTCACTGGGTGCTAAGCAGGAGCCAGGGACTGTTCTCACCATTGTCCATGCATTTTAATTCTTCCCACAGCTGCATGAGGTAAACACTGTTATCATACTCCCTGTACAGAAGAAGGTAAGGCACGGAGAGGCTCAGTAATTGGTACAAGGTGACATATATCATGGAGTCAGCATTGGAGAGTCTGCTTCCTGTGGCTCAGCTCTTCAAAACTACAATTTACTCTAAATTCCAGGATCTACCTGTGCATTCATAATCCCACTACACCTACATAAATATTCCAATCTAAACGGGGGAGTCATGTCTTTGATCAATCAAGTCTCATGCCTCTGTTCTTAACTGTGCTGTTAAGTCAGCTACATGTTATCCATATGTCAACACCTAACTAGACTTGCACACCAACAAGCCTTTCCTAATACAGTCTAGCCATTCCAGTATTGCTGACCAGATGGAAGGCTCCATATCCTAATCTCCCTTCTTTGCCTTTGATGGGGATCAGGACATGCTGGGGATCAGGACATGCTGCCCAAAAAATAAAGGATGCTGACCTGTTCAATATTTTAAGTGGAAGGAGTTTGAGAAACCAACAGAAGCAGGGTCACTCTGACCTCCCCCTCACCCTTTTTCCCTAAAATAAGCCATACAACCCTCCTATGGAAGGTTGAAAGGAGCATATCAGGAAGAAAGGAGCATTCTTTCTATACCAGGAAGAAAGAAGCATTCTTTTTCTTTTTTTTTTTTCCTTTCTTTTTCTTTTTTTAATGATTTCAGAGAGTAAGAGGGAGGGAGAGAGATACTGTATAGAAACATCAATGATGAGAGAGAACCATTGATTGGCCGCCTCCTGCACACCCCACACTAGGGATCAAGCTCACAACCTGGTCATGTGACCTTGACTGGAACCAAACCGGGGACCCTTCAGTCCACAGGCCAACAATCCATCCACTAAGCCAAACCAGCCAGGGCAAGAAAGAAGCATTCTTATCTCTGAAGACAAAGAGATACCCAGAAGAATCCTAACCAAAAGGCATTGCCAAGATTCTCCCAGTTGAACCACAATTACTGCAAACTCCGTAATCTATCATAGTTCCACATGACTGCCCACTCTTCATCAAACCTAGCATAAATATGCTCCGATCTAATTGTTTCTTCCAGGCTTAATTTCCTCATGAAGCTCCTGTGTCACATGAAACTGATATTAAACAAATTTCTATGCTTTTTTCTCCTCTGCATCTGTGTTTGTCAGTTTAACTTTCAGACCTAGCCAGGGATGCTAAGAGTGTGGAGAAAATCTTTCTCATCCCCTACCTACAACATCAAGCTAGTACAACTTCCATTGTATATACTGAATCAATATTTATTGACCAAATGATTTATCAACTCCAAAATGCATAATTCCAGTGGCAAAACCTAAAGAATATCAAAGAGAGCTCCAGGCCTTCATAAATGCCCAAAGTTAGAAATCAAGGGACAATAGAGGCATAAAAATAAGTTGTCAGAAGCTGGAAAGTAATGTTTCAACAGCCATTGATTGCATTGCAAGGAATTATGGCATTTGTGAAAATCAGTATCTGAATATGGCAAAGCATCTCATTAAATTTGGTAACGGGGCAAAGTAATACTTTGCAAGCAATAGCTTTGTGTTTTTAATCCTATATAATATTTTAAACAAATTTTTAAGTAAATAGTTATTTTATTTCAATCATATACTCACACACAAAAAGTCAAATGTTTTACATAGGGCAGAAAAAAGTATTCAAATTCAATTAAACTCTAGGCATAACAACTGACTTCTCTTTTCACATAGTTCAGCCTCTTTATTCTTCCAAGCTTTAAGAACAAGATTAAAAAAAAATCTGAATCAGATTCTAAAAATCACTTTATCCATACACACATTCAAGGGTTTAGGAGATCTTATAAGAAAACCATATTATTTATCTTGTTGGCTTCCTGATCTTCCCACAACCCCATCCCTTCCCTCAATCCTCTCCTGGCTCTCCCCTTCACGTACCCACAGTGGGTTCAAACTATAGGCCTCTTCTCTAGTTACAATGAAAATCACCAGCTTTTGCTGAAACCGGTTTGGCTCAGTGGATAGAGCGTCGGCCTGCGGACTGAAAGGTCCCAGGTTCAATTCCGGTCAGGAGCATGTACCTTGGTTGCGGGCACATCCCCAGTGGGGGGGGTGTGCAAGAGGCAGCTGATCGATGTTTCTCTCTCATCAATGTTTCTAACTCTCTATCCCTCTCCTTTCCTCTCTGTAAAAAATCAATAAAAGAAATAAAAGAATAAAAATAAAAATAAAAGAATAAAAATCAATAAAAGAAAGTCACCAGTTTTTGTTACACAACAGAACCTTCCATTTACAAAGACTGCTAGCAGTGCGTGCTGGGTGTGTGAGGTAACGTTACAGGGTCTACATCTACACCTACTCTGCAGCTGCACCGCTCTGGGCTTTCCAAGTCTCTAAATATAATGTAAAGTCTGCTGCCAGATTTGAAAAAAATAAGTTTTAGAGCCAGCATGATCAAATCAGGGGACAATGATTCCCTTCCCACTATCCATCGGAGCAGCATCTTACATCCACATTAGTGCTATCAGCACCTGGCCTGCACCAGCTGCTCTCCTCTTCCCACCTGACAGGAAGACACCGGATCTGAAATAGTGAGGACTGATAGGAAGGGGCATCTTTCATTAAAGGATTATCTTCAACTTCTCAATTAAAACATTTTTGTATCTATTTGTGTGTGTTTCCACTGGCTGCAGAAATGGATCGCTTCTACACTTTCAGGTTAGTGTTCTTCATTTTCTTCTAAATGGCCAGTTTCTATAACGATCCAGTGATATGTGATCGGCTGGCATGCAATATAACTCATCAGAAACACGGTAGCAACAGCCCAACGAGTCCTGAGCAATATTGATATAAACCATCAGCTGCTTTGTTTTTGAGGCCAAATCACAGTGAAACAACTATGATGTTTTATCCTGTACGGGTTGTGATACGGTCATTCTATTTGCTGCTTCTTCTGTATCAAGATAGATTTATTAGGCTACATGTTGATATATGAAAAATACAGGAAGGATATTAATTGCAACAAGAATCATGATTACCTTACCAAAAAAAGATGATATTTCGGAGTCTATTTGTAATGTTTCTATTGCTAAAAATTACTTGTTTTCATCGAAAACTGAACTACGTGACTGAAATGTAACATGTGACCCCTTTTACTTTTTTAAAATACTGTGTGTTATGTTTGATCTGTTACAAAACAGGAACACCATACGAGTTCCTTTTTTACTGTTAACACCATTGCAGACGCCTCCCATTCCCCGGTTTGTCTACCTCCACCAAGGTCCCACCCAGCCTCCACCTCACTGCTGCGTGACTGTGACCATGGCTATGCATGTATGTTCTTTCCCTAATCTCTTCACCTTCTGTTATCTGGTCCTCCCCATCTCCCCCCCCCTCTGACATCCCTCAGTCTGTTCCATGCATCCATGCCTCTGATTCTATTTTGTTCATCGGTTTATTTTGTTCATTAGATTCCACACATAAGTGAGATCACTTGGTATTTGTTTTTCTCTGAGTGGCTTACTTTGCTTAGGATAATAATCTCCAGGTCCACCCAGACTGGCTCAAAGGGTAAGAGTTTCTTTTTTATAGCTGCATAGTATTCCATTGTGCTAAATGTATCACAGCCTTTTTTTTTGAAAATATACTTTTATTGATTTCAGAAAGGGAAGGAGAGGAAGAGAGAGGTAAAATCATTGCTCAGCCTCCTCCTACACACCCCTCTCTGGGGATAGAGCTCACAACCTGGGCATGTGCCCCGCCTGGGAATTAAACTGTGACCTCTGGGTTCATAGGTCAATGCTCAACCACTGAGCCACACCAGCTGGGCACCACAGCCTTTTTATCCACTCATCCACGGATCGGCACTGGGCTGTTTCGAGGTCTTGGCTATTGCTGCTGTGGACAGAGGGGTGCACGCATTCCTTCTGACCGGTGCTTTGGGATTCTTCTGATACATTCCCAGAAGTGGAATTGCTGGGTCAAAAGGCAGTTCCATTTTTAGTTTTTTGAAGAAACCCCATCCTGTTCTCCACGGCGGCTGCACCTGTCTGCACTCCCACCAGCAGTGCAGGAGGGTTCCCCTTTCTCCGCCTCCTTGCCAGTGCTTGTCGTGTGTTGATTTATTGATGGTGATACCTCACTGTCATTTCAATTTGCATCTCTGAGTGAAGCCTAAAGCTGCAATTTTCATTTAACGGGCATGATTTCAAAACATTTTAAAATACAAGAGATTTAAGTTACATTTTAACTTTTAAATATTAACAGTTGCTGAAACCGGTTTGGCTCAGTGGTAGAGCGTCTGTCTGCGGACTGAAAGGTCCCGGGTTCGATTCGGGTCAAGGGCATGTACCTTTGGTTTCTGGCACATCCCCAGTAGGGGGTGTGCAAGAGGCAGCTGGTTGATGTTTCTCTCTCATTGACGTTTCTAGCTCTCTATCTCTCTCCCTTCCTCTCTGTAAAAAAAAATATCAATAAAATATATTTTTTTTAAAGTTAGGTGGAATCATCCTCTGGGCTTTAAAAAAGAGAAACTGGCTTGAGGCTATGGCTAAATAGCAAAGGACTAGCCATAATATCCCAATTAATTTCAAAGCCAGTATCACATTTTTAAAATTCAGTTCATCGACAAGACAAATAAATGTGCCTCCTGTCAACCCATGACCTGCACTCCTGACTACTCAGTGGCGGGGGATTCTGGTCCGGCACAGCCGCTGGGCGGCCGGCACGGCATGTCCAGCTGGGGAGCATCGGCACGGGCAGCAAGTCCCACAGGCCGCACCCCGCTGCTGCCACACCAGAGGGAAACTGCACCTATCAACATGTCTAAGGAAGGATCCCATCTACTCAAAACACAGGCAGCTTATGTTAAATTTCCAATGCAAATCAAAAGCCCCCTCCTCTCCCTTCTGGTCAGCTATGAAGAAGTAAGTGCTTTATAAAAAATCTCTTTGTATCAATATTTCATTTCCTAGGGCCTGTGGAGAAATCGTGACTCAGTTTGGCTACTTAAGCTGGAGAATGAGAAACTGTGATTTCTCCAATGCCAGACACCCACTGATCCATGTATCTGTTTCATTGGCCACATCCTTTTTTTAAAAATTTCCTTCTTTTAATACTTTTAGCTTAGTCCAGTAGGTGACAGATGTTTGATAAAATTTTGATCACTTTTTTTTAAATATACTTTTTATTGATATTTTACAGAGAGGAAGGGAGAGAGATAGAGAGCTAGAAACGTAGATGAGAGAGAAACATCGACCAGCTGCCTCCTGCACACCCCCTACTGGGGATGTGCCCGCAACCAAGGTACATGCCCTTGACGGGAATCGAACCTGGGACCTTTCAGACTGACGCTCTACCACTGAGCCAAACTGGTTTTAGCTGAACACTTTTTTTTTTTGATACAGCACTGCCCTTAATATGATGTGAATATATTAAACAAAACAAACAAAAACTGATGACAAAGTCCAGGCTATTACAGATTTAAGCGTGACATCTCATTGAGTACAAGACCTCACATATAGAAAACACACAGAATACTTCATCTACTTTTTTTTTTTTTTCTGAGAGGTGATGTTTTTAGGTGTCAGGTAATCATCTAAAATCACATCAGACTTTCCCTTCTCTTTCTGCTGTTTTGACAAAGAATTCTTTGAGCCAAAATATAAGGCATCATATCTGTGAGCAAAAAACTTAGTTTTGACTGGTAGTATTTCCTATGCCTTCCAGCGCTCCAATGTGCACTCATACTTTACTCCAGTGTTTCCCAAACTTTGACATATGTGAAGCCCTTCTATAATTTTCATAATGCTGAGTACCCCTCATCAAAAAAGTATGTATTTTAATAACAATCAAAATATATTCATTTTTTTTCTTTTTTTGGTACATACACAAAATAGTAATAAATGAAAAATAAAATTATTCATAATAAAATATAAATAAAAGTTATATTACAAATAACATTTATTTGCACACCCGACCATCTCACGCCTCACAAGACTGCCTTGACTTGACTCGTGAGAGCATAGAATTAGGCGCAGCTAAGCACGGTGCAGTGCATATCCCCACCAAACTCCGGTGCAACGCGTACCCCCACCAAACTCTTCCCGTACCCCTGGGGGTACGTGTACCACACTTTGGGAAACACTGCTCTACTCCAAGATTTAATTCTGGGGCTGGCATGGATGTCTGCATTTAAAAGCTGGTGTCCCTTTCATGTCTCTACTGGGAGTGCACGCTAAATAATTATCCCTGTGGTATGGGGCATCTCTAAAGGCATCTAGCATCCAGCTTTCCACTGCATTGCTTTCCTCTAAAGCAGTGAGTAAGACTGGGAATCCTCCAAGTTTGGCTCATACTGGGTTTCCTAATTAGACAATCGGAAAACTTTAATTAATAAGATGACCCCAGTATAAAAATCAGATCACACTGTTAAGCACTTACAACTTACAAATTTTAGCAAGCGCTGACTTTTGCAAGTCAGCCAACTTTGTTAGTTCTCAACAATCCTTTAATTAGGCTAGACAGAAAGTAGCAGGCACTAATGTGTGTCTTGGCGAAATTCCAGTGGGAGATCACAGCAATCTGGCCCTTGAAAACTTCCACTGGTTTCATCGGAACATAGTAGTCTTCTCCACTCTCTGTCTCTGTTTCACTCTCCACTCTGTCTCTGTTTCACTCTCCACTCTCTGTCTCTGTTTCATTCTCCACTGATGCTTTATGAGGGCTCCTGTTTTCCACCCTAAGCACTACAGATAACCCGTTAACAAGACCTGCTGAAAACCCGCCCCACTGAGAAAAGCTATGTACTGAGAAGTGCAGTGTGTGCTAAGAAAGCCCACAGTCCTCTCCTCATACACAGCCAGCACACCTGACTAAGTCAATTCCTACAAAAAGCATAATTTTCTTCTCTCCCTTCTTCCCATCCTATACCCACTACTCTTAGTGCACGCAAACACACACACACACACACACACACACACACACACACACACACACCACTTCCATACACCTAAACGTTCATAGAGCCCACATACATCTTTAAAGATATGTTTTTACTGATTTCAGAGAAAGGAAGGGAGGAGAGAGAGAAAGAAACATCAATGATGACAGAGAATCATTGATGGGCTGCCTCCTGCATGGCCCCATTGGGGATCCAGCCTGCATCCAAACCATGTGCTCTGAATGGGAATCAAACCATGACCTCCTGACTCATGAGTTAACACTCAACCACTGAGCCACACCAGTCCAGCTGGCCCTACATACAGCCTTAGAAAGATTACACATAAATGCAAATTAAAAAGCTTCATATGCATCCATTTCTAAGTTTACTAAGGTGTGCATGTGTTTTTTTGTGCATGTGTTTTTTTCCTTTTGGCCTCTGATACTACTATTTTACCCTGTACTTTGTTAAAGAAAAATGCATGAAGTAAAGTATTAATTCACTTCTATATAAATATATAGCTGAAAATGCACCTTCTAACCTGGATCTCTCAGAAAAAGACATTGTTAAATGCAAGACCTAATCATAAAATCAAACTAAAAGAACCATCACAAAGTCTTACAATTTACTCCCCGACCCCCAAGCATGCAAATTAAAGTCCACCAAAAGGCGGAGTTTACCACAAGTAATTAAGTTGGGCCAAGAGAAATGATACAGTCTAAGAGAGGAAAATTTAAAAAATTAATCTTTGCTGTTTTACAACACTTCTATAACAATAACTTGGCCTTCTGGTGAATCAGGATATCAAATGTTAAAATACTGTTGAATAGTCCTGCTTCTGAGGGATCACCTAAAATATGACTTAAGCATTTTTTAATTAAGTTCCAAAAAGCAATGTTATAATTCGTGTATGTGTTTCCATAAGACTAAGGAAAGGTTTCCAAATCTTTAGAGTGTTAAAAAATGTTGACTTCTTAATTTACTGTCATAATATTAACTTTTACCCAAATGTTTTATTGGATTAAAAGCTCATAATTTCACCCAAAATGTCACACATGTCACTTTCATGTAAATAAGTACATGTCTATCTCATAATTAATATGTATTCCTGATCTGAAGTCTTTCTTCAGACATTTCATGAAGATACACACATTTACACACACACACGCACACACACACTCTCACACTGCACATTTCAGCAGACTATTGGGTTTGGAAGAGAACAAATTATAAGTGTCAGATACTCACTGACAGTCTTTACTGGTACGGAAGGAAAGATGACATTCACTAAGTCTTAGATAACAGCCACCTTGCTCAAACTAAAGTGAGCAAAACAGCTAAGAATACAGAGGCTTGGCTGAACACATATTGGCCATAAAAAGTAGCTTTCAAATAAATCTAGATTCAACATTGCCTCTCCAGTTGATATTCCCGCACATGCTTACTCAACATTCCCCTTGCCTGATACATGTCAACCTACATTCCAGTCTCCTGTATTTATATTCAGATCTAACAGATCTTTGCAATATGTAAATAACATGTATAAACCATATTAACTAAAGCTAGATGGTATAAATTTAAAATACATAACTTAGCATTTTTAAAGATCTCACTCTTTTTTTAATGTGTATTTTATTGATTTTTTAAGAGAGACAGGAAGGGAGAGGGAGAGAGACTTTGATAGGAGTATTGAACCTGCAAGCTGAGTATGTGCCATGACTGGGAACTGAACCAGAGACCTTTTAGTGAACAGGATAACACTCAACCAACTGAGCCACACTGGCCAGGATCATAAATTAACATTTTTTTAATTGAAACATGGTGGCCCACATTACATAAACAGTCATTTTTCAGCAACACTGATGGTATTTTTATTAAGCTCAAATGTGATCTTATATTAAATAATGAACAGAGAACAGTAAAGCATTTTAGCTACTATCATATTAAGTATGGAGTATGGCTAATGTATATATATAAAAGCCAAGCAGCCAGAAGGACAGAACAGAACAACCAGTTGCTAAGATGCTCACTGCAGTGGCCCAATAGGGGTCCCAATCTCACACCCCCAACCTCCTGCAGCCCATCCTCCCAGCCAGCCACATCCCCATGGGCTCCTCAGATCCCAATAAGGGGCAGGGCCAACCTCCCATGCCCCCCCCCCCCCCGCCAGCCCTGCCCTCAATCACGCCCCATCAGGGTGGGGCTGGCAGCCAACCTCCTGTGGCCCCACTCCCTGGCCAGCCCATCCCTGATGGGCCTTCATCAGGGCGGGCCAGCCAGACCCCACCTGTGCATGAATTCATACACTGGGCCTCCAGTAAATAAAGAAGTAATAAGCCTCAGGTTGCAATTTGAACCAATCTTCACTTATAATAAGCACTAGATATTAGATCCATTTACAACAGAAACACAGCTTGACATTTCTTCCAGTTAGATCATATCCTCACTGAAAAGAGGGTGGAAACATACACTTAATTTATTCAGCACATGTCCTTATGCTATTCATGGGTGGACATTTCATAAATCTCACCTGGATTAAGCTGATTTAGTAATTACTTAATTTCTCCCCACTGTTTGTTTATTCATTCTTTCGTTTTGAAACCATCCTAACAGTGCTTTAGGGTAGGAAGCAACCCCTCCTTCATCCCTGGAGTCGCTCTGGGTCTTCTCCGTCTCCCGACACCTCCAGGCGGGGCCCCGGGCAGGCCTGGCTCTCAGCATGTGGCTGGCAATGCTCCCAACCCCTGCTGCATTCAAACCACATCAGAAAGACTCTCTCTCAGGGAGAAGCGTTTTGTAAAGAAGATGTTTCAATCTCACAGAATTGCTTCTCGCATAAGAAAGTTGACATCCCTGCTTTAAATTGAGATCCCCGCTTCTGCCAACAGCTGTGCTACCATTTATCACCTATGCATTCCTGTTCCTATCTAAGTTCAACCTGTAGCATTTGTAGTCGTATTATGAAAGATTAAATTAAAAGATGGGCAACAGCAACCATGCCACAGAACCCTTCTGTGTGTGAAGTGAATATTGAATTGCTCTATAAACCTCAAAAGGAACAACAAAAAACTCATCGGGGTTTCCTTCTCTCGATTTTAGGGACAAGCTAACATTGCAGGCCATTTTGATACCTTCACAAATCCACAGCATCAAAGCAGGTGCAGTCACAGGGCATCGTTGGGACTTCATTCTTGTGAAAGGAGGTGAAAACCAATAGTTTCCCTTAAGGATTAGAATAAGAGAGGCATACGACACTGTTCTTACAAGATTTACAGTTGCTAAATGTAAAGTGCGCTTATGCCATTTCCCTGATTTTTAGGGCAGCTGTTTTTGTAACAAAAACAAAATGAATCGGAGACTATAAAGTGTCTGTAAACTGGGAAAGCATGGTCCCATACATGCAAGAGCCTATGGAACTTCCCATGAATGATTCATATAAAACCAGAAATACGCTCTTAAGCAAACTCTTAATGAATTCACAGTCAACTTCGCAGTCTTAACTACAGAAGCTTTTAAAAAAATATCCATCCTTTTAGGTAGAGTAGCATCTCTTGCTTCTGAATTGTTAGGCATTCACCAGACCCTCACCAGCCCCCAGTCCTGTAGAGAAAGAGGGAAACTTTAATAGGAGGCCAAAAGGAAAGCTAAACTTAGGTTCATAAATGCTACTGAAGAGCCAGAACTTAACTACCATCCTTCGATTGAATAAATGAAACCACATTTAATGAGAGATGGACCCAAATAAAACTTACTTTAAAAACATAATTCCTGTTGACATGAGTAAAAAAAACACATAATCTGACCCAAAGTACAAATATTTTGGAAAAATCATATATTACAGGTTCACTATCAAACTTGGGAGCCAACTTTATTTAAAAGAAAGAAGAGAAAAGGAGATTCAGACGCTATACCAACTGTGTCATATCAAATTCACAATAGTTCCTACAGCTTTCAAATAGTTAGCTCGCTCACTGCTCCCAACACCTATAGTTAAACACATTCACTGGCCCAGTCTCGTCCCTGCACCTCAGAGTAATCAAGTGGAACGAACAAGCAGCTTTGCCATCGGTAGCAAGACATTAACGGAAGGAAGCAAAGGGAATCGGGTGTTGTTGAGCCTAACGCGCTGGGGCCCTGAATTGGAAACTGAGCCCGTTTGCTTCGCCAGGAGGCAGCAGCTTCACACAGACCCCAGGGCACTTGACCCCCGAGGAGGCCTAAGCCCTCCCAGCGGACAGGAAATCCCCCCAGAAAGACCTTCTTGCCCTGGACACCAAATTGTCAGGGGGACGGGGAGAGGTAGGCCCAGGCCCAATGGAAGTCAAACTGGGGCAGGGGAGAGGGGCCTGGCCATGGAGGCCTGTGGGTGTAATGTGGTAAAGGGACCACCGGTCAAGGTGGACCCATCAAAGCCCCATAACCCAGGGGCCCATTTCACCCCAATAGCTCCTGCCACACCACAGTCTCCCATGGGTGGAACCTTGGAATCCTTTCTCAATCCCACGAAAGAGCCCAATCTCCACTGGCAACAGTAGCACCTGGACACACCATATACTCTAGGCCAGCGGGCCGCAAACTGCGACTCGTGAGCCACATGCGGTTCTTTGGCCCCTTGAGTGTGGCTCTTCCACACAATACCACATGGGGTGCGCACATACAGTGTGACTGAAACTTCCTGGCAGAAGTTGGTTTTCGGCTCTCAAAAGCAATTTCAGTCGCTGTACTGTTGATATTTGGCTCTGTTGACTATTGAGTTTGCCGACCACTGCTCTAGGCCAACCATGTCAAACTCGAAGGCTAACAAGGGCCAAAAAAACAAGGTTTAAGTTTATGTGGGCCGCAAACACACACACACACACACACACACACACACACACAAGAGCTTTAATTTTCATAGAAAGGTAGGTTTATTTCGATAGAGACATGCTGAATATAAATGAGTAATTATTAACATAAAATAATAGAACATTTTAATAAAAATTAATACTTTTTATTGAATATTAAGTTACCAGACACTGAATAACTACACAAATTAATAAGCATAATGCAATCAAACCTATTTTCCTTGTTCTCCGAAAGCGAAATATCTCCTGTTGCGCACACCAAACAAGTCAGTCCAAGACTAATGCCATAGCAACAGGCTGCTAAAATATTAGCTGCCGGTATTAGTGAGAGAAACGGTGCCCTGCCGGTAAGGTGGGCCAGGGATATGAATGCCACACATTATAGTAATCAGTCATCAGCGAATGTTGTAGTTCGTTATTAATAATTATGTATAATAGGATATTGTAAAATTAAGTTACAATATTTTTATTAAAATGTTTCTTACATACTATCATATATTGGCTGGGCTGCAAAAACTATTCGTTGTGGGCTGCGCAGTGGGCCGGGAGTTTGACATGCTTGCTCTAGGGCAGTGTTTCCCAAACTTTTGACATATGTGTACCCCTTCTATTATTTTCGTAACTCTGAGTAACCCTCATCAAAAAAAAAAAAGGATGTATTTTAGTAACAATCAAAATATATTTATTTTTTTATTTTTTGGGTACATACACAAAATAATAATAAACGAAAATAAAATTATTCATAATAAAATATAAATAAAAGTTATATTATAAATAACATTTATTTGCACACCAGACCATCTCATGTCTCACAAGACTGTCTTGACTTGACTCATGAGAAGGTAGAATTAGGCACAGCTAAGCACGGTGCAGTGTATATCCCCACCAAACTCCGGTGCAACGTGTACCCCCAGGGGTACCGGAAGAGTTTGGTGGGGGTATGCGTACCACACTTTGGGAAACACTGCTCTAGGGCAATGGTCTGCAAACTATGGCTCCGGAGCTACATGCAGCTAGCAAACTGGGTTTGCCACTCTGTTGACTAATGAGTTTGCCGACCATTGCTCTACAGCCTTTGATTCTTACCTCACAGAGAGAATGAAGTCAGAGTCCCTGTGTATAGGGAGGAATGAGTTCTGACCTCCAGGAGCGAGCTGCCCCCCTCCACTGCCTGGGCCTCACAAAGGGAGAAGCTCAAGGCCAAGGCAGAGTAGCACCCGCCTTCCCCAGGGCCCAGAGCACAGAAGGCAGCACACCACCAGGCGAGGACGCTCTCCCCCCACTGGACCTGGGGAAGTCCTCCCCGTTTTCTCCCGGGGCCATTGGAGACTGCCCTTTCCACAAGTAACACTGAGAGAGCTCTGCCTTCTACATCTCCTAGGGCTAGAAGCCCGTACAGAGAAGGCTCACATGAGTTCCCCACCACTGAACATTCTAGACCTCACACTGGCGCTCCATCACTGGACACACAGCTGTCAGTTAAAGGATCTGAAACACCTCCCTTATTCTTTTGTGCGGTAATCATACAAATGCACACAAAGACTTCTGTGAAGGGGGGTGATTTGATCCCTCCATGCCAAACTAAGACCCATTTGTCCTCAGAGAATGCCGCATTGTTGGGGTTTTAAATGTACCACTGTTTTTAGAGTGGATGCATTGATTAGAAAACAAAGGAGAGTATGAGGTCTCACTCTTCACCTCTAAGATTTAAGATAGGATGCTAGAAGAGTGAGCTTGGTTTTCGGTGTAGGATACAGGCATTGCTCCTCATCACTGCTTTTCAAAGAGAGAGCTCCTTCAGATGCCCTCTGCCAGGGGTTCCCAAGTCCCAAATACCCTTGGAAACTTACTGCACCATGTAAGCGTCTTTGCTACATCAGCAACGGGATGTGGCTTAATATCACTGTGAAGGGTTGTGATTTTAGTGGCCCAAACATCATTTCAAGAAACTCAAGTACACATAAAAGTAACAGTCAGGCATCTGAAAACAAGGTTCCCTTCATTTATTTTTATATTTTATTGATTTTTTTACAGAGAGGAAGAGAGAGGGATAGAGATTTAGAAACATCGATGAGAGAGAATCATCGATCAGCTGCCTCCTGCACACCCCCCACTAGGGATGTGCCCGCAACCAAGGTACATGCCCTTGACCGGAATCGAACCCAGGACTTTTCAGTCTGCAGACCGACGCTCTATCCACTGAGCCAAACCGGTTTTGGCCCCTTCATTTATTTTAACTACGCAATAATAATATTCTTAAACATCGTTACACATTCCTGTTTGTTATGTATCTGTTAAATGGGTTAAAACTTTCCATACTGAACTCTTAGCCTTCAAACATTGTTTAGATAAAAGCAGTATTAACTTTTAGGCTGTATCATTAGCCTTGAGAAAAATTTTCCCTGAAAAGGGTTTCTGAAAATGCTAGTTCCCCGGAAGATTAATAGGGGTGTGGGAAAAAAGAGGTTCCTTGGCTCACTGTAAGCACTCTGCAAGTATTCGCGGAGGTAAATGGCCTTAAGCAAGGGCTTCCTCGGTGGAGGACTTCCTGGAACGGCTAGGATATTCTGTGACTCTCAAGGATCAGGTGGGAGAGGGAATAAAACCTGCAGGGTTGCAAAACTTACTTAACCTCAGAGCTCACGTTCAGCAGAACATTTTGCAGAACTAGCTCCTGCAGAGCAGTTTTAGAATTGCAGGCTTGAAGAGAAAGAAAGCGTGCTGACTGGTTTGCAAAATCCGAGTTGAATGCCTAATGGTCGCTTAGAGTAGGCACGTCAGACACACAAGTATATTGACCTATCTGTTTAAACCAGCCGCACCTAGTGTTAAGGTCCTTACTTGTGTAGCATCCCCATGGACAACAATGATGGTGGGTGAAGAAAACATGTTTCTACAGGAAACTAGTCGCGGCAACGAGGACCACAGATCAAATGACGTATCAGCATTCCAATAGGTGTTCCTATTCTGGCTAGAGGAACAGTCCTAAAATATTAAACTATTAACCATTGCCAAGATTTTCCAGGTATTGGAAGTAACACAACCACAAAGCCTTAAATTGTGAAGCTCTTTAAAAAAAAAAAAAATATATATATATATATATATATATATATATATATATATATATATAGTTGATTTTTTTTTACAGAGAGGGAGAGGGATAGAAAGCTAAAAACATCGATCAGCTGCCTCCTACATACCCCCTACTGGGCATGTGCCCGCAACCAAGGTACATGCCCTGGACGGGAATCGAACCTGGGACCCTTCAGTCCACAGGCCAACACTCTACCCACTGAGCCAAACCAGTCAGGGCTGTAACGCTCTTTCAGGCGAACTTGAAGCACGTTTTCTCCCCAGATGCTCCTAGGTGTTCCATAGGGTAAATAGGTCACGAATTACCTGCCCCACTTTTCAAATGAGGAAATGACACTCAGGAATATAAATGGCCTGAGCGAAGTCACAGTTATTTACTTGTCCAGCGTGAAAGCTCTAGACCGGGCAGAGAAAAATCTGCCTTCTCACTGAGCCCGGTGCTTTTTCAGCATATTCCCACCTCTCTCTCTCCCCGCCCCAGGCAAAGCGAGACGCTGTTCCAGAAATGTAGACTGAGGGGCTCGGGTAGAAAGAGAGGCAGATGAAACCAATGCCGCTCCAGCAGCACCAGGAGCAGAATCTCCTTCAGATTTTTCTGCATCGCTGCTTATTGCAAGGATGCAAATGCTGTGAAAAAGACCTTCCAGTCCCCTTATTTAAATAATAATAACAATAATAATAATAATAATAATAGCCAAGACCAGTTTGGCTCAGTAGACCGAGCGTCGGCTTGCGGACTGAAGGGTCCCGGGTTCGATTCAGGTCAAGGGCATGTACCTTGGTTGCGGGCACATCCCCAGTGGGGGGTGTGCAAGAGGCAGCTGGTCGATGTTTCTCTCTCATCGATGTTTCTGACTCTATCCCTCTCTGTAAAAATTCAATAAAAATATATTTTAAAAAAATAAAATAATAATAATAATAAAATAAACTTCGGAACAAGGACTAAGCTAGAAGTCAGAAATAAGCATGCTGGCTCCTAAAAAAAATGATTTTCTTTCACATGAGCAACAGGTCTAATGAAGAATTGAGCTATTTATCTGACCGGGTTGAAGAATTTCATAAGCAGGTCATGCATCCACACACCGTTAACCGAAGATCTGTGTTCTAGGACTGGAGTTCTCAGAGGCTGGTCCCTGACAAGAATCAGCAGTGTCCTCTGAGAACTCACTGGAAATGCAAATCCTGGTTCTGGGCCCTCCCTACACCTTCTGAACCTGAACTCTGCTGTGGGCCCACTGATCTGCATACAAAAGGCCTGCCGATGGTTTTGACCCCAGCCTCAAGTTTTAAAAGTGCTCCAGGATATTCAATGCATATTTTAAACATGTATTTAAAATACATATTTTAAATGTACCTGCCCTGTACCTGCCCGGCTGGTATAGCTGGGTAGTTGAACACTGACCCATGCAACAGGAGGTCGCAGGTTCTATTCCCGGTCAGGGTCAGGACACAAGCCTGGGTCATGGGCTCAATCCCCAGTGCAGGAGGGGAGGGGAGGGCAAGCAGGAGGCAGCGGATTGATGTTGATGTTTCTTTCTCATCAATGTTTCCATCTCTCTCCCCCTCTCCCTTCCTCTCTCTCTAAAAATAAATAAGTAAATAAAACCCATTTAAATAACTTATTACTCAAAGTCATTTCCAATAATAATTTAACTAATAATCTCACAAGTAAAAGTCTGAATGGGCTTAGGATTTGGGAAATGTTTTTAAAAAATTTAAAAAAAAAACAGGCAAATGGCATTACTCTACATTAGCCATTCATCATGGAATGGTTTCATAAAGAACAGGGAGTTGAGAAAAATGAATGCGTTTCTTCTTCCCATAGAATCTTCTTAGAAGCACGCCTGTGAAGGTATCCAAGCCATTGCATGGCTCAAGTAATGCGTGATTATTTCCCAACAGCTGGCCAGAGAGGCAGAGAAGCTGCACCCTCTCCCCACCCTTACCAACAGGGACACAAGCTGTCCTTAGCGGTTATTTCCGGAGCGTGGAGCCACCGGAGGGTTTTTAGGAGAGAGCACACTTCCTCAGCCAGAGGTCGGGTTTAGCCAGGGACGCCTCTCCCCTCACTCTTCATCCACTGGGCAGCATGTGCACCGGCCAGCCAGGTCTGCACAGGAGGCTGGCCCAGCCCACCCCACTGCGTAGGCTTGGTCTTGTGCTGAGGACTGTGGCCATCAGGAATCAGCAGGTACCGGTATATGTTGCTTTTGTTAGTAAAACAAACGTAAGCTAGTTGATATAGGATTATGCTACGTGGAAAGGATGCCGGGTAGCCCAGTGGCACAAACTAAGTATCAAGTCGGACAGACCTGGATTGAAACGCAAGCTATCCTACTCACTCACTAAGAGAGTGACTTAAAGTCCCGTAAACTTCCAAAGCCTCTGCTGCTTCCTCTGTAAAGTGGGGGTAATGATATCTACTACCCATCTCATAGGATTATTAGAGAGAAATCAATGAAAATGACATCTATTTAATAGTTAGCCCAGAACAGCCCTCAATAAATGTCAGCAGTTTTCATTATTTTCATTATTAAGTACTTTACAAAACTAGATTTTTAAAGCATGACAAACTTTAAAAATACAAAATTTAAAAGAAAACACTATTTTTTCCCCAAAGTGCATATAAAAGTTAATCAATTTGTAACTTTTCAAAGTGTTTTTAGAGGGATCAAATTTAGCATGTGATCCATAAGTGATTTAAAGGGTACAATTTATTAGCATTAGCAAAGTCACTCTAATTCTATTCCAGGTTGAAAAATGGGTCTATGGCTTGCATTAGATGAAAAGTTATAGCTCTTTCTGTCCACTAACCCCAGGGCCTGTTTTAGGGATTCATCAAAAGGACAACACTGCTCCGCTTTCAAGAACACGAAGCAAGTAGCAGCAACCGGTTTGGCTCAGTGGATAGAGCGTTGGCCTGCGGACTGAAAGGTCCCGGGTTCGATTCTGGTCAAGAGCATGTACATTGGTTGCGGGCACATCCCCGGTGGGGGGTGTGCAAGAGGCAGCTGGTCGATGTTTCTCTCTCATCGATGTTTCTGGCTCTCTATCTCTCTCCCTTCCTCTCTGTGAAATATCAATAAAATATATATTTTAAAAAAAAAAAGAACATGGAGCAAGTAATGCCTTCACACAGTAAGAGCTTCTGAATTAAACTCACCAGAACTGTTAAGAGAAATCGGTTTGTTACTTTCATTTTACACCCTGCCAAAGAAACAATATAAATGCCTTCATAGCTTTCAAATGTCCTTCAATTTCTTGGGGTTGGTAAGAACACTGTTATTCCCACCCTAGTGAAATGAAGTATGTACAGACAGAGTAGTTGTTTCTATTGCTGTTATGGGGGGAGAATCCTAGATAAACACCATATCTTGGTGACCTATGTATTTTATTATATTGACAATAAACACTAATAAGTTTCTACAGGAGAGAAAGGACACCCAAATTAAAGAGTTCTTTATCTAGATGAAGAAAAAAACCCACAACAGACTAGAAACATTTCTCATGCATGTGTGTTTGATTTCTCACATTCCGTTTATAAGGCATGGACATAGGGTAATCTCCACTATTAGCCATATTTGTTTCAAAGCTACTTTTGAGAAAAATTACTCTGAGCTGCTTGAAATGCTACTAAATAACTGAAATGTAGCCTTTGACATTTTAGCCAGTAGTAGTATATATAAATAATTAATGCAATATGCAATGGATGACATGCTAATATTTTTATATACAGTATAAATGTGGAAATAGTAAAATGTGCTTCTGTCTCGAGTAGTGCTGAATTATAATGAGAGCATATACATATATACACATATACATATATACATGTATAGATGTATGCATATACACGTGTGTGTGTGTGTGTGTGTGTGTGTGTGTGTGTGTGTGTGTGAGAGTGTGTGAGTGAGTGAATATGTGTGTCAAAATGTCGGGGTCCAAATGTAGACAATGTCTAAAAAGAAGAAAGTAAGTGTACAACTTAGCAAACTCTTAGCATCTATGTACACTATACGTTTCTGAAATACTACCTGGAAAGTTTTAGTCTTCTCCAGGAATCAGACTGACTAAGAACCTCAAGATTGGATTTATCGATGATATGGGAATCTGAAACGTTTAATCCCCTGAGCAGGGGTGTTTCTGACAGGCAAAGTTCTGCACTTCCAGAGAACTTTCCACGACCTTGTGAAAAGTATCCTAGGAAAAGCATAACATTCCGCCTGCACTTTTCAAGGCACTGCTTTATTTTCTAAGGCGTAACTGGCAGGCATGGAAGTGTGCACAGGCACAAAACCACGACTGGCACCACTAAGGTACTCCGGAGTTAGAATGAGTTTGTTTTCATTTAGTCCATCTATGTACTCCTGGCCTTCTCCTATACATGTGTGCCCCTGAAAGTGCTTAGTAACTGCAGCAGCAAACAACTGATCATTCTCACTTACGTTTCCACTGGGATTCTTCCCACAGCTGCACACGCATGTGCACCAACCCAACTGTTAGTTGCACCTGCTCCAAGTTAGCAGTGTTTCAGGAAGCATAGGCAAGAATGGCATTCCCAAGTGCTAATCTGTTGAATGTAAATCTGTGCTTTCTTTCAGTGGTTGAGGACTCGTGTTTTGTGCCACATGGGAGCCTCCTGTACACAAATGTGGGCGATTGTGGATTTCCTTACTAGAAAAACAAGGCTGCCTTTGACATCTAAAATAAGTTATATTCTTCCATATTATTACTGAGTGGTTTTTTTCAATATTTATATAAAGGACTCTTTCATTCAACCAAACATTTTTTTTTAAAGCTGCAACTTTTTCAAACTGGTGTACGTTGTAAATTAGACTTTAAATTGTTCTTATCCTATACCCGCTCTATACGCCCCTCCAGATGCCATCATGGTTTTTGTGACTACCTGAAATCTTCCGTTTCTGAGAAGTAGGAACAGCAACGATAAGAGGAAAATTGCTTTCTTGAGATTATGAGGGTAAACTCTAGAGTCTGCACGTGCAGCCAATCAGTTTCCAGAGTCACACCCCTCTGGGTAGGAATCACCCCGAAACCTGAGGTTGGAGTACCCATAGCTCAGAGAGGCATGAAATGAACGTTTCGTATTATGTCTCTGTTGTATGAAATTCTAATGTCTTCTTTTATAACCTGATTTGTAAAAGAATGTATATTTACTCACACTTGCGTTCTGCCCAGCATTGACTTAAAAACACGTTTAACAAATTTAAAGCAACGATACAGAAGCTTGACAGGCAGATTTCTCTGCAGGGTTGACCTCTGTTCTTCACTTGTTTAAAAAAAGTGACAAATGAGGTTCCCAAGCTACCCCGTTTTCTAAGATAGTTGCAAGTTTATGTAAATATAAGTATTTCTTTAAGTCTAATGAAAGTATACTCTACTTACAAGATTGGAGGTAAATGTTTTCAAAAACTTAAATTTACTTAAGCAATAAAGTCGATAAAGTTTCTACCTTAGGCTATCCAGGTCTTCCATTCATTGTAACAAACTAGAATTTCTTCTGTACAGCTACAAAAAGACTACATCCAATGTTCTAAGGACCCACGCCGCACACTTCAGAAGTAAACAAAACTAAGTGAACTTTGTGTCAATCAGTGGTACACGCGTCACAACTTATTCTGGGAACCTGGCCACTTATAAAACAATCTTTACTCACAATAGCTCAAAGATTCAAAAGTGTTTACAGATCTATCACGAGCAAAGGAAAACACATACACCCACCCAAATTATTTTGTTGTCTGGGGTTATGCCACTATTAACTCGCAAAAGAATTCTTTTACTTAACATGGACTACTGTACTCTTAATAAGCAACAATTACCAGAAATCTCTGAGGCCCTGTAACTGTGATCACTCCTCTCTATTAAGCCAGTGGGATATTCTTCCTTCCTTTGTTTTTTTGTTCTGCATCTGCATGAACATGGCTGCTAATTATATTATCCTGGTAGCACATATGTCTGAATGGGATAACAAAATCTCACGATCCTTATTGAGCGTAAAATATTTCCTGGGATTCAAATGTACATACTTTCTTAGATTAAGCACTCTGATATTGCAGCACATTCTATTTTGTTAGAGAACTTAGCTTTGATTCCGAATTTCCATCTCATTAGTGATGTAGCACCTTTCCTTTAAAACCCACTGCATGTAGACATGCATATGAACACACACACACACTACACACACACACACACACACACACACACACACACACACACCGTGAGCCTTATCCTGCTACTCTGTGTATTTAGCTTCCCTATTTGCATATTTATGTTTTTCTTAAATTGTTTAAGTTCTTAAAGAGTTTACATTCACACAAAACACCATATAGATCTAATGCCTACATTTGCCATAATAAAGCCCCACCATGTTAAATGGTTAAAGTTAAAAGAGTGTAAGAATGATATGTCCCACCCACTCATTCTCAGTTTTATGCTTTTACACAATACATGTATTCTTTTCCAACTCATCTATGAATATAAAACTGTCTTGAAAATGTTTATGCAATTTGGCATACTTAGCCTAATGCAGTTTAACAAAGTAAGCTCTCTTATTGTTCTGATCAGCTTTATCATTAAGAGTAAACAATCCTTTATTTCAAAATGTAAATTAATGTGTGGTATGGGGAAAAAAAGTGGTTTATACATCATCAAGAAAATAGGACATGCTTAAAATTATATTGATACGTCTATCTTCTTTTTCTTAATTCACAGGTCAAAATATACATCATAAGATAACTTTCCTGGAAAAGATAAACATCCTGAGATAATATATAAGAAAAAAAGCTATTCCGCTAAATACTAAACAAAGCAATAACAGCAACCACCACTCATGACAACTGGTAACAAAGAAGAACACTTAAGGAATTCTATCCATTTCATTAGCAGGTCTTTGCTCTTCTGAATACTTTACTGATTGGACTCTCAGAAATTTCCTTCAGTCTTGCGCTTTCAGCCTTTATGAAACAGTCCTTTGAAACGTAAGTGGCTATTCAGGTTAATATATACTTTCCAGGGAAAGCTATTTTATAACAGGAGCAAGCAGGCACCTCCTACTTCAAATTAACCACTTACAGTGGCATATTTTTTCACCTCTAAAGTATTTCCGGCCCCTCTTTCCATTGCCCTTAGGAAATTTAAATTCAGAGGCATGACACTTCCATTATCGGCTCCTTGCCTCTTTAAAACCGAGCAGCATTCCTCAAAAAGTAGTACATACAATTCTCTGCCCGATAGGATCAAACAATAGCACCTATTCCGGGAGCAATTACATGCATCATGTAAGACAGAATATTTCCCCCCCCCCTTAGAACTGTGTGTAATCATCGTGATCGGAAAGCTCCTGGTTCAGTCCGTGGCAGTGGTGTTGCTGAGTTCCTCTAAGTATTTCTCTTCCATCTAGTACATACTTTTAAAACTCAGTGTGGCTTCCAGATCAGGCTACTTTGAAGCTACCATCTGCCCTCCATGGGGGTCTGTCACAGCATTCACAGCCTTAAGACAACATGTTCCGTGAGGAATAACACGTCGATGAAGAAACAAAGATACTGCACACGTTGGCATGCAGAAGAAAAGTAAGCGTGCACACCTATAGGTATGTATGTATCCCACATTTCTCTGCACTACCTGTTATGGCACATTATATGTGACGACCACGTTACTTCAGTCCTGGGGAGGCACAGCATAAGAGAACAACAGCCCATCTAGCTTTGCTCGGAGACATTAAAGACAAGTTTAACCCACGCCCGCCAAACTGTCTTCGGAGGAGCAGCAGCAGTGGGTGGGGGGGCTGGAAGGCTCGACCTCTGCGCCCCACGGCGGGCGCGTCCCCCTGGAATCCTCCTTAAATACAGGCAACACCTCTGTCACCTTTTCTCTTTTACTTTTTCCCCCCATTCTCATCCCTCGCAGACCCTCTGCTGCCTCCCCCCAGCCCCCGGCCCCCGCCCTCCCTCTCAGCGGCGCGCTGCCCCGAAGGGGACCCGAGCGCCACTTACCAGTTGCATGCCGCAGACGGCCATCAGCGTGCACCTGCCGCTGCAATAGCCCATGGTTCCCGAGACCCCCGCCGCGGCCGGGCTGTCCCGCGCCGGCCACCGTCGAGCCCCCCTCTATCCAATCAGATCGCCGGGAAGGACGCGCAGACCCGCCGAGGGCTCGGGGGCTCCGGGCTGCCGCTGCTGCGGGCGTCCTGGGGGCGGACAGGCATTAGGACCCGCGGGCGCCGCGGCGGCGGCTCCGGCAGCTCCGGCAGCTCCGGCGGCTCCGGCTCGGGCTCGGGCTCCGGCTCGGGCTCCCGCCGCGCATACCTTCACTGGCTCCGAGCGGGGCCCGCGGGGGCAGCAGCCGTGGCCTCGCCGCGCCGCCGCGCCCACGGGCATCTGGCCGCCGAGTTGCGCCCCCGACGCGCGCCAGCCACGCGCTCCCCGCCCGCCCGCCGGCTCCGGGGGCGGCCGCCCGCCCGCCCGCCCGCCTCCCCGCGCCGCGCGGCTCCCGGCGCCCGGATACGCGGGGCCAATGGCGGGGCGGCGGCGGCGGCGGCGCGGGCCGGGAGGGGGCGTCCGGGATCCGCGGTCCCGGGCGGAGGCGGCGGAGGCGGCGGCTGCTGCGCGCGGTGATGCGGGGTCCGCGCCGCGCCTCGGCCCCTCCCCTCGCCCCGCTGTGCCGATCCTCCTGCCACGGATCCCCCCAGCCCGCGCCCCGCACCCCCAAAGGCGTCCACTGCCCCCCGCCGGGGCCGGGGCCGGGGCTGCGCGGGAGGGAGCGGCGCTGGCGGAGCCGGGGTCCGAGGGGCGAGGAATCCGGGAGGGCGGCGTGTCCGCCACTGGCCGGGCGGGCGGCGGTCCTGCGCCCGCAACGCAGCCTGAGTGTGTGTGTGTAAGTGTGTATGTGAGTGTGTGTGAGTGTGTGTGTGTCTGTGTGTGTGTCTGTGTGTGTGTGTGTGTATGTGTGTGTGTTGGGGGAGAAGGGGGACGGGGTAACGGAACGGGGATGCTGCCCAAGCATCCCGTCCGCCCGGAGAGCCTGCGCGGGGCAAGGAGGACCCAGGAGCGGGCGCCGGCTGCCAGCGGCCGGCTACCCGGCCCGGCCCGGCTCCCCCCGGGGCTGCGAGGCCGGACGGGGAGAGGTGCGGGGCCGGCGCCGCTGGGCCAAGGGAGCGGTCGCCGGGGGAGTTGTTGGGAACCCGGGACCCGGGGGGAGCAGAGACTTGCAGAGTTGCAGTTGCTGCTTCTAACGGCTGTGGGTTTGCACTGGAGAAAGGAAAGGACCAGAAGCCCCGTTAGCACTCCAGCCCCGGGGCCGCGAGGGCCGGGGTCCCGGCCGGGGAGGATTCCGGGAGGTGATGCTGCAAACCGCGCTGGTGAGCGCCAGCCCGGAGCTCCGCGGCGGTGCCCGGACCTGCGGGGCCGCGCCGGGAGCCGCTGCTGCCACCTGCGGGCCGGAGTGGGGAGAGCGGAGCGGTCTGTCCCAGGTGGAGGCCTGGGGCCTGAGTCTTCAGGAGGCCAGGGTCCGTTTCCTTGGTAGCTCCAGGTGGCTAGCATTCCTGATGACAGTCCCAGGGGGACGTGGAGATCCGCTAGGAAACTGAGTTACTGGAATGAGGTGCGAGACTGATAAGGAATGAGAAAGGATGGGCAACTAACAAGTTGTCTTCCCAGATCCCAAAGCAGCTTTCTTTGAATAAATGTTACAGTGCATCTGAACCAAACCTAGAGAAAGGGAATAGGACTTAGGGACCCCCGTCCCCAGAAAATGGGTACTGAGTTTTCAGAAATTTTTTGTCAACCATAGAGAATCAAAAAGAAATTTGACCTGTGAAGTTTATGCAATACGAATATTTTACTATAATGAGAATGCATACTCTTACACTCTTTTAAAAAATATATATTTTTGTATTGATTTCAGAGAGGGAGATAGAAACATCATTGATGATGGAGAATTATTGATTGGCTGCCTCCTGCACACCCCCCCACTGGGGACTGAGCCCCCAACCCAGCATTCTTTACTGCAGTGTTTCCCAAACTTTTGACATATGTGTACCCCTTCTATGATTTTCATAACGCTGAGTACCCCTCATCAAAAAAAGGATGTATTTTAATAACAATCAAAATATTTTTTTCTTTTTTTGGCACATACACAAAATAATAAATGAAAAATAAAATTATTCATAATAAAATATAAATAAAAGTTTTATTATAAATACCATTTATTTGCACACCGGGCCATCTCACGCCTCACAAGACTGTCTTGACTTGACTCATGAGAACGTAGAATTAGGTGCAGCTAAGCACAGTGCAATGCATATCCCCACCAAACTCCAGTGCAACGCGTACCCCCACAAAACTCTTCCTGTACCCCTGGGGGTACGTGTACCACACTTTGGGAAACACTGCTTTACTGGAATCTAACCCTGGAAGGACCCTGCAGTCCCCAGGCCAAGGTTCTATCCACTGAGCCAAACCAGCCAGGGCAAGAATGCCCACTTTCAATCACCCCGTTTGTAAATGGACTCTTCTGTGAAAAATACCTTATAATGTTCATGAAATCGCAAAAGCCCAAACCTGCTCCTACCCGCTGTGGGCCTGGTAGGCAATAGCAGCTCCTGGCGAAAGTGAAGGCAGAGGTATCTAGTGGCACGTGTTTCTGTTGGTGGTTCTGTCTTTACGCACAATAGCGGACCAGGAGCTGCTGGAGAGGCAGGTGTCTTGGATAGCCAAGCAAAAGAGAAAGCTGCAAGCTGATGTTGAATATTAAAGAAGCTGTTGCCATCTTGTGAAAAGCATCCTATTATTAGTTAAAATCCATAATTGCAATAATGCGTGTAAGCGGGCCCATCAATAACCCTGCAGTAGCTGCCCTGTTCCCAGCAAGAGGCTGGCTGGTCCTGGGCTGTCTAGGTGAAAGGGAAGCATAGTGCTCTCTACAGCGGACTCTGTGCCCTGCCCCCGGTCTATGCCTCATACTTTCAGTGCGTGCCCGTCTTTCTGCAGCCACTTGGGACTGTCTGCGGGCTTTTTCTAGCCACAAGAGATGCTGGATTCAAGAGTCAAGTTATAGCCCCGAGAACAACTCTCACCCAGTAATGGATGGGAGTGGATGGATAAAGACCCCAGCTTCTCATCCCAGAGACGGGGGCCCCTGAGACATACTTTGGTCTACACAAGGAATTCCCCTACCAGGGATGAGCCCGCAGTGCACACAGTTGCCCACAGTCAGTGGTCGGCAAACTCATTAGTCAACGGAGCCAAATATCAACATTACAACGACTGAAATTGCTTTTGAGAGCCACGTTTTTTAAACATAAACTTCTTCTAAGGCCACTTCTTCAAAACAGACTCACCCAAGCCGTGGTATTTTGTGGAAGAGCCACACTCAAGGGGCCAAAGAGCTGCATGTGGCTCGAGAGCCGCAGTTTGTCGACCACGGCCCAAAGTGATAACCTGCTCGTTCATGCACTCTTAAATGGTTTCCTTCCTTCCCTGCCTCATTCCCCTTCTCCTACCAGTGCTTCCTGGGGTCACTTCCAAAGGAAACCACTGCACTCAAATATCCGGGTCTGGGCTGCTCCTTGAGAAACCGGCATAAGGCAGTCTGCAAGGGCTTTTCTTCCTGACCCCGCACCCTCGGCACAGGGGTTGCAGAAGAGTGAACAGTCCCTGATTTGTATAAAGAGGCGCCATTGTTAGGAATTCAGTGCTGTTCCCTAAGGTGGCTGGACCCTTCTCATGTCATTTCCCGTTAACCTGGAGACTTAGTGGAAAAGACGACAAAGAGAATGTCAACTTTCCCATGGAAGTGAAGGAAGGAGAGACCCCCAATGGGAATGTCGATTGCGCTTTTAGTTAGAAGTCATATACAATTCAGTTATATAAGACTTGAGTTGCCTAGTCTGTTGACCTAACTATTGTTAATTACCTTGTTTCTGTGGGGAGAATGTGTTACATAACACACGGCTCCACCTGGCTGACCTCAGCACCCTGCTGTAAAGCACTCTTCGAGGTTATCTCACACCTATTACCTCCTGTATCTCCCAGGACAATTCATGGAATGCGATAGGTACACAGCTGCCCAGTGAAGAGCTGTCTGCTCTCACAGTCATTCCAGCAACAGCAAAGCTCAGGCCTGGCTTTGGAACAACACTGATCATTTCTCTCTGAGTTTTACTTTGTTCAGTATCGTTTTTAAAAAAGTCAAGGCAGCAATTGTCTTTGCAGTTACAAAAAGCAACACATTTCATTCATTGGAATTTTTTTTTTGGGGGGGGGGAATAATTTTCAATATATGTTTTAATTTTTAAAAAATATATTTTATTGATTTTTTGCAGAGAGGAATAGAGATTTAGAAACATCGATGAGAGAGAAACATCAGTCAGCTTCCTCCTGCACACCTCCTATCGGGGATGTGCCCACAACCAAGGTACATGCCCTGGATCAGAATCAAACCTGGGACCCTTCAGTCTGCAGGCCAAAACTCTATCAATTGAGCCAAACCTGTCAGGGTTAAATATATGTTTTAAAAAGAAAATAAGAATTCATAAATTTTCCACATTGGGATAATCTCGTTTTTTCACAAACCATTTTTTGTCATAACTAGAATTACCTCATACAGAATATATTTTAGTCTGCTTTTATTCCCCACTTAACAATAGATCAGTAATATGTGTTTAACTGATTAACTATCAAACTCATTGACCCTACAGCCAAATTAACTGCATATGCCATGTTACCTTGGGCAAATTACTTAGCTCTCTGCGCCTTGGTTTTCTTATCACAGGGGGTCCTGGGAGTAGTAATGCAGGTATTGTAGGGTTGTTGAGTGGATTAAGGAAATGTCAGTATGTGTAACACTTTCAGAGCAATGCCTAGCGCAGTTAACATTTTAAGATACTTAATTGCCATTATTCTTCATACAATACAGCTTTCATTACCATATAACATTTCAATGTAAAAGTGTATCACAATTGTTTAATGATAGTCTTTTCTTAGACATACAGGTTCTGTGGTGAGCAGAATAACGGCCCCTCCACTATGCCTACACCAAATCCCAGGAACCCATGAATATGGACCTCATGTGACAAAAGAGACTTTGTATGATTAAAACTTTGAGTTGGAGCCCCAACAGGTTTGGCTCAGTGGATAGAGCGTCGGCCTGTGAACGAAAGGGTCCCAGGTTCGATTCCACTCAAGGGCATGTACCTTGGTTGCAGGCACATCCCCAGTGGGGGAGGAGAGGTGTGTGCGGGAGGCAGCTGATCAATGTTGCTCTCTCATCCATGTTTCTAACTCTATCCCTCTTCCTTTCTCTCATGAAAAATCAATTAAATATATTTTTTAAAATCACACAAAAATCTTTGAGTTAGAGAGAGGCCTGGGTTATCTAGGTAGTCCCAATCTAATTGCTCAGGCAATTAGATTAATCTAAAATGTCATGACCTTTTCCAATGGAGGGGGTCGGGGAGAGGATAAGGGGAGAAGCGGACGAAGGGCCAGGAAGATGCCAAGTGACAAGAGCTTGGACCCACCATTGCTGGCTTTGTAGATGGAGGGAGGAGGCCCAGAGTCAAGGAAGGCAGGTGACCTCTGGGAGCTAGGGATGGCAGGGGAACAAAGTCTCCCCTGCAGCCCCGGAGAGAATGCATTCGTGCCCACAGCTTGTGTGTAGCCCCCTGGGACCCATGCCGGACGTCTGCCCTACGGAACTGTAACAGAATTCATGTGTTTCATTCCAAGCCGCTGAATTGCCGGCACTCTTGTTATAGCAGCAATAACACATCAATACAGTTTGTTACCAATGGTTGTAATATTTAATCTTGCAGGTATGTTTTTGCCTATGTTTTGATTATTTCCTTATGATGGATTCCTAGAAGTGCATTTATGTGTCAAAGAATGAGCAAAATTATGATACTTTTGGTAAATGACAGCAGTTTTCCTCTGAGGGGTTCTATCAGTCTGTACTTAGGAATGCGGTTTCCATTTTCCCTATGCCAGCATCAGGCATGGATATTAATCAACTTTTTAAAAAGCGTCTCTACCTTGCATTTTAAGTTGTGTTTCCTTAATACAATAATGATTTATTAAATACCAAGTAAGTGTGTTAAGATGGTCTGCGGTCTCTAGCTATATCACATTGTTTCTCACCTTTCTGGGATGACTGCTCTTGAAAGTTCAACACCATTTCTAATAATATTACTCAGTGAAAGGTATCATACATAAAACCTTAGCAATAAAAGTCCATTCATCTATTTAACCAAAATGCTGGAGTTTCAGAGAAAATTTTGCAGATATGTTGGTAAGCCAGGAAGACAGATTATGCCATGATAATGGCCAGAGCTATAGTAATGATCATGCCTAGCCACTCATATTTTTATACTCAGTACATTTTTTGTTTTTCTAAATTAAATTATTGTAGTTTATATAAAATCAAGTAAAGTGCCATGAATATGCTGGCATCTCAGTAATTATTTTCTGGTGATCAGCTGCATACATTGACTTGAATATCTGTAACATTTCAGTCATTTAATATGAGATATCCTAAGATATTAATACAATTATTTTATGAATGTAAGATGGTTCCAAATATTATTTTAGTAAATTATCTCATATAATACATGTAATTTTCAGATTAAAATCATTTCTCAGAGATTAAGAAGCCATATTTTCATCTTATTTTATTTTTTAATCAGTTAATGCTGTTTTTAAAAACAAAAACAAACAAACAAAAAAGCATGAAGAACTGGTAAATAAATATAAGGATAAGCCTGGTGTTCTAGGTGCTATTGTTGTGTGACAACCCACTTCCAAGCCACATCATGACTGGACACAGTGACTCTATTATGCTCACAGATTCTGTGGGTCAAGGCAGAAGATGGCACAGGAGGGGACGTTTGTCTCTGCTCCACACTGTCTGGAGCTTCAGCCGGGAGGACGCCACGGCTGGAGGTGGCTTAGTGACTGGGACAGAGGTAGCCTAAAGATACATTCACCCACACGTCTGGCACATGGGCTGGAAGAACTTGAAGATATGGTCATGTGATCTACTCTCCTTTGAAGCGTGGCTTCCTCACAGCATGGCTGTCTTCTTGACACAGCAGCTACCACAGCTGAAGGTTCTAAGAACAAGGTTCCAGCAAACCAGGCAGAAGCTGCACTGCCCTTTATCACCCAACCTCAAAAGCCACCAAGCTCCCCTTCAACCATATTCTGTAGCTGTGGTCAGGAAACCGTGGCTCTTTAGCCCCTTGAGTGTGGCTCTTCCACAAAATACCATGGCCTGGACGAGTCTATTTTGAACAAGTGCCATTAGGAGTTTAAGTTTAAAAAATTTGGCTCTCAAAAGAAATTTCAATCGTTGTACTGTTGATATTTGGCTCTGTTGACTAATGAGTTTGCCGACCACTGTTCTATAGTTACCAGCCCACCCTGCTCAGAAGGAAAACCTAGATGCACATCTGTTAATGGAGAAATTTCGAAGGAGTTGTGGGCCATCTTTCCAAAGTTACCATTTCCTGGAAATTAAGTAAAAATTAAAAGTAGACATTAACGCTATTGTGTCACAATAAAAATGTTACCTCTATAATATCCCAGAGGAACCAGCTGATTACATATAAAAGAAAGTGTTGCTCTCCATTATCCACAATATGAATTGATTTATAATAATTTGACTTTGGGATTCATATACTGTGGACAAGGCAAATAGAGAGAGTATATGTTCTCTCCATTCAAATGACTTCACAATCTCAAGACCAAGTTAAAAGTTGGGATTAATTTCCTACCATTAGGAGATGAGAAATAGAGTATTTAAACCATTCGATGGAATGGGACTAAACAAATGATTAGTCTTTAGTGAGGCAAATGTAATATGTACTCTACATTTTTTTCTGTGTAATTAAGATTTATTACACAGTTTCAAAGGATCTTTTCAGATAATGTAGTTACTGTATAATTTCTTTTATTTGCTGTGCTTTCCCCAGTTTATCCTTCTACATCCATAATAAATACCAATTTAATAGAATATTAGAACATGACAAAGAGAAATGTTAGGGAAGTAGATGTAGTGCCCTTACTTATAATAGGATTAATTCAAACTCCTTACACAGTGGTGTGTTTTGAGCTTCTGGAGGGAAGGAAAATAAATCCTTAAACACAGTTGTGTTGGTTTTATAGCTAGACGCTCAGTAACATAAACATAGTATTCTAATCAAATGTTTGTTTTCCCTTTTGGAAAGGGAGGGAGTGAATTCTTTAGTGGGATACTGAACTTCAATTGTCCTTTCTAAATCCAGAGGCGGCTGGAGGAGAAAGGCATCTTGGAGTTTACTTTCTTTGCTATGAGCTGGAATAGGGAACTGTGACCTCCTTGAAGGTGTGTGCAGGCTCCATGGCCCGTCCTGGAACACCCAAAACAGAACAGCGATTCTGGGCTATGCCAGGGAGCTTTCCTCTGGTTCATTGTGGTAAATACAGGTGCTCCTTCGATACCTTCTGAATATGGATGGAGACATGACCCAGGATCCCACCCACCCCATAGTATTTTTGTCTTCACTTATGCCTTTTTGGCAAAACCACATGAGCACTCACTGTGAGTTGCTATAAAGTTCTCATTCGTGATCATTCTGTTCGGCCTGATAACTAACTCTCTGGGCGTCATCACAGCATGGTCATTGTGTGTCTCCAGCCAAACCTTCCCGCCAAACTCAAGAATCCTCTCTGAGGCCACAGACAATCCCTGGGGTCTCTGCTCATCACTCAGGAGTCCAGGGGACACTGAGGAACTCTCCCAGCCTTCGCTCTGACCAAGCAAAGCACATCACTCTGCCAGCGGTTCCTCTGATGCCCCGTGCTGGGGCTGTGGTGGGGAATGCCGCAACAGCAGTTCGCTTTTAGACTTGTTGCCCTCCATCTACACCTGCCATGCAAGAATGGGACTCCACCAGAGCAGGTGGGAAAGAGAAGATGAGACCCCTTCCCCTTTGTCAGCTCCTCCTACTTCGGACACTTTCCACCATCCTTGGCTGAAAAATGCGGGGTTGTCCTCTCTTCTCCCTGTCTGGTCAGCACCCTCCTCTGATTGATGTCTTTTTTCCAAGACAGTAAAAGGGGGTAGGTGTAGGGCAGTGTTTCCCAAACTTTTGACATGTGTATCCCTTCTATAATTTTCCTAACGCTGAGTGCCCCCTCAGGGAAAAAAATGGTTGTATTTTAATAACAATCAAATATATTTATTTTTATTTTTTGGTACATACACAAAATAATAATACACGAAAAATAAAATTATTCATAACAAAATATAATTAAAAGTTATATTGTAAATAACATTTATTTGCGCACCAGACCATCTCACTCCTCACAAGACTGTCTTGACTTGACTCATGAGAATGTAGAATTAGGCGCAGCTAAGCACGGTGCAGTGCATATCCCCACCAAACTCCGGTGCAACACGTACCCCCACCAAACTCTTCCCATAGCCCTGGGGGTACGCGTACCACACTTTGGGAAACACTGGTGTAGGGAAAGAGTAGCCAGGCCAGCAGTAAAGGGACACAGTTGTTACACCTGTTAGTAGCTGCAAGGTGAGTGAAAAACAGATATTGCCTTTGGGGACAAACATTTGGAAGGTGGGGAGGAATTTTACAAATAATCACAGTAAAAAAAAAATAATAAGAGCCATTTCTCCATAGAGGTGAGGGCTGCGGGCCATGGCAGTTCTGGCCAGGGGAAGTTTCTCCGTGTGGGTACATCAGGGACAGAGTATTTCAGCTGGCTCACATCTAGAAAAATCCCAGATCCAGACCCAGCGAGCTGGTCAGTGTGGATGCAATGCAGGGTGACTGGAGGAGGAGAGGGGGCAATGCCGTAGGAATGGTAGGTCTCACTGCCAGTCTGAAGAGTTTGGAGTTTATTGATTAGGCAATAAGGAACCCATTATAGTTCTTGCTCAGGGAAATGGCAAGTTCTGTATTCTTCAGGAATATTCACCGAGCAGCTGTGTATAAAATGGATTGAGAAGAAGGGAGAGTGGAAGTAGGCAGACACCAAAACCTAGAGCCAGAAACCATTGCTCCAGGTTGTGTACTAAAGCCAAAACATCTGGAAGTGTATTTTTAACCTAATGCTATCTATTAGATACATGTATTTTATTTCTGTTTTTCTCAACCCTTGCCAACATAACTGTATATCATGAATTTAATCTAACCTCCTTTGGAAAAAAGTTGAATATGTGAAATCTAATAATTAAGAAGTACACTTTTCTTAGTGGTTGTTATAGTCGCATATGTATCACCATGCTCAGATCCAAATATATCATGAGCTTCATTTCTAAATAAAACATGGAACATTTTTTTTACCTCAAGTTCCTTATGCTTTAAGCTTAAATGAATTAAGACATGTAAATATACTTATACATATAACTTATTGTGTTTTAATGCATTCCCATTAAAATTTGACTATTTGGATGAAAAAATAGGGATTAATGTGTTTATTTGAATGACAAATTAGCTATCCGTGTTGGACTCAAGGGTGTCATGTTAAAATAATGTACTAGAGAAAGTGTTTATGCTGTTTGGGAAAAATCAAGACCAGAAACATTTTTGCATAATTAAGGTACAATAAAAATATTGGGGGTTTTTAGTCCTTAGAGTTGTTTGTATTCATTCTAGCAGGGTTATAGTGATACTGAATATGATAAACTTACCATTCCTATAAAGATGGAATGCTAAGTACTTTCTTTTTCTTTCTCCTACAGGATTTCAGGATTTGATTGCCCAAGTGACATTTATACTGTCACATACTTTTGTGAAATGCTTTGTGTTAATTACAGTTTTCACATTTTCAATGGTGACAAAATTGTCATGTTGTCGTATGCTTTAAACCTTTTTAACTAAAGAGTTATTTTAGTGAAGAGCTCTTAAAAGTAAAACTTTATTTTAAACAAGTAATAACAAATTTTGGACTTTTATTTTTTTTCTTTGCTAAAAGTGAAAATATCACAAGCTGTAAAATGCCTTGGATATTCAAGTGAGAAAGAAAATTTTTACTGTATTGTTATAGATTTTTTTAAAAAAAGCTTCATGAAGAATGGCATTGGTGCTCAGTAAAATTGGGCAATGATGGTGATGAACAAATATATAGTTCTCAGCAGGTTGCAAAGTCTTTTCAAGGTTGCCTACCAAAAAAAATCACTATTTCAAATATTTATTTCATATAAAGCTTACAAAAAATTGTCCTAACAACATATTTTGACATACTTTTGATTAATATAAATATTTGTGATTATACATATCAACATTTTATTTTTTTCTGCTCAAAACTAATGTAAAATTCAGAAGATAGTTTGAAGCCATTTGTTTTAAACTTGAAAAAAAAAGTACTATGGACATAAGTTTGCACTGAGCTCACCACAGTTCTGCTCGTTGAGCACATTCTGTAGGGTGTAGAGGAGAGAACATTGAAGCCAACACCTTCTTTCAGTAATGACCATGTTAATGTCTGCTAACGCATTGGGTAAATAACATAAAGCTTCCAAATGTAGTCAGAATAAGCAATCATTTTTCAATAAAAATGGATATTTTTCTCTACGTTTCAAATGTTAGTCCTGTTATGATAATTCCTAAGGATCATAGCTTCAAAAGCTACTCTTAAAAATCACTAATCTTCCCTAATGGTAAGTTCATCTTGGTCTAGAATAGTAAACAGTATGGTCAATCTCTTTTACTTTCATTTTTAGTGAAAATGTTTTAAAAATGAAAAAGAAGAAAGATCTGAACATGGATCTAATAGAAATAGACCCATTTATAAAAGGCAGTATCAGTGGTAGAGTTGAGGGCGCTTCTTCACCACTCCTTATGCTCAGTCCACTGGTGGGAGCTCCATGACTATGCTGCTGCCCCCTGGCTCCGCCCTCTGAGCGCTTCTCTGCAGGGGAGGGGAGGGGAGGGGAGGGACTTCCTCAGAACGTGTCACACTGGCTAAAATGGGAAAGGACTCTGAAGACATTCTGCCACAAATTCCAGGAACCAAATGGTAATTTAGAAAGATAATTATGTGAGAAGTGCAATCTGACCCAGTACTTCGATTGGAAAATATAATACTGGATTTTAACTAACTTGTTTTTTTAAACTAACAAGCACTTAAATAGCACCTTTTTAAAAAAAAAAAGATAAGAATTGCCTCATACAAACTCAAGCCTATTATACTGATAACAGCAAAGTATTCATTGTACCACTGTAATAGAGTGAGATCACAGCGTTGTTATAAATTAGGTTCTAGACCACTCATCAAGAATCATACACTACTTTTGTATCTGTACCTCTTAAAGTCCTTCTTATTTGCAGTGTTGCTGGAAAGTAACTGAGCAAGGCTAATTAAAAAAAAACTTTATGTAAAAATGTTTGAACATTCAAGCTTTTTTAAAAAAAATTATTCACAGTTGAATGAACGGGGAAGGGGTTCTGAAGAACTGTAAACTGTTCCTGTTTGTCTATAAGGTTCACCACATTCTATTTTAATAATAAACATTTGAAATCATAAAACATATTAAATGGCACATTTATTGTCATAAACATCAAGCAGAGGTAATAAGATAGCACTTCTATTGGGCCTGGCCTACTAGGATGAAGTTGTATGCACAGGTGTGAGTCAGTTTTCACTAACTGATGATGTGATAACAATTATCTCAAACTCTCAGTGTCTTACAACAATGAAGGTTATTTTCTTAGTTATGTATCACCTGCAGGTCAGCTACAGCTTTGGTTCACATTTATGCTACCCGGGACCCAGGCTGAAGAACCAGGTCCCATCTATACAGATTATATTATTATTACTGTACTACAGCCCAGTGCACAAAATTTGTGCACTTGCAGGGAGTGTCCCTCAGCCTGGCCTGCGCCCTCTTGCTGTCCAGGAGCCCTCGGGGGATATCTGACTGCCCTGGAGGCCGGAGAGGATCCCAACACCACCACTGCGCTTGCCAACCATGAGCCCAGCTTCTGGCTGAGCAGCACTCCCCATGTGGGAGTGCACTGACCACCAAGGGGCAGCTCCTGCATTGAGTGTCTGCCACCTGGTGGTCAGTGTGCATCATAGCGACTGGTTGTTCCACCGTTCAGTCTATTTGCATATTAGACTTTTATTACGTAGGATTATCATTATTATTCCAATAATATTCAATTAAAATAAAACTCACTAATGTTAAATACTCTTTGTGTGCTTGCAGGAATAATAAAAAGAAAAGATCAATAGCAAAACCACATGATTGCTGTTAGAGCTTTTGCTAGGATGTGGCAACATAATTTTCAAAGCAAGTCAGGTGGCCAAACCAATGTCAATAGAGCATGGAAGCATAATCTCTTACAGGGAGGGCAACATAAAATAGGGAATAATAGAATTTACCACAGCACATATAATACATCTCACAGCAACCACAGGGTATGAATTTTGATTATGCACTAAAATAGAAATAAGGCAACTCTGATCTAGAAATCATAGAGCAAAAATAACTCTAGTAAAATAGCATCTGCTTATTTCTCCTAACTGCAATGAACAGACATGGGTACCGGTATATATTAAAACACCCTGGCACACATTCAAAGACACACACACACACACACACACACACACAATGTTAATAATCAACAATCTCTAAAGACTCTACATTTTGCTGCATCCCAGTGTCTTTAATTGGATGTCAGTTGGATTAGTAATAATTTCTGAGAATAATGGGGAAAAAATACCATTGAAGGACAGCTGTTATCTGTCATGCCAGGTAGGTTCTATGTTCTGTGTCTAATTGATAACACTGCTTTGAAAGGTGAAACATGTTCCTCTTTGTAAGAGAGTATATTTATTACCCAACAGGAAAAGAATAAGTTATTTCCAAATAAAAGTAAGTTATCATATGTTATTTTTCATTCTAGATGCAGGAATATTATAGATACCAAAAAGTGCACAAAACAGTAGTCAATGATGAGGTCCTTGTAGTTTTTAACCCTAAGAAGTGTCAATCAATATTCCAAGTATTTACTCAAAACAGTCAAGTGGCCTGATATGCCTTCAACGTATGTTGCATCAGATGAAAATGTAATGCTTAAAACTTATAAATAGAAACAGGTTTATGATGAACGTCATGGAAGAGTAGCAAGCAATAAGGAGCTCAAAGTTTCACAATTTAAGTAACAGGAAGTGGAAAAGTTGGTGACTAAAATATATCTTCAAATTACCCAGCCAGAATGAACTTATGATGTGATGAAAATTAACAAAATCTGAAGTTAGTATATTTTTCTCATTAGTCATCTCCGGTTCCATAAAAGAGACAATGAAGACTACATAATCCTAGTTTAATAAGGGCTTGCCAAATATAGCTCTACAAAATTAATTAGCCTACTAATCATAAGAAGAGGATGAATAGGTAGATAGACTCTAACATTGAAAATACCTTGAAGAAGCACCGGATCCATTTTATTTTATTTAACATGTCTATTAGTTTTTATCTCACATGATACTAGTATTAAAATGCTGATTGGTACTCATAAATAAATAATTTTCCTTTTTTTTCTTTAACTAATCTTAATGAAGATTTTATCATTCATGTCTCCAAAGAATCAAGTTGATAATTTTGTGGGATTTTTTTTAAGTATCCTAAAAATAAATAATCAGATCCCAAATATGCAAGGAGCTATTTATAAGAATGAACATCACAATATTCACCCTCTTTCTCATTCATATTTGAGAGGGACCATATGAATAAAGGATCCTATTTCACAGTGAAACTCTAGAAGGCAGTTGAGAAAGGATGTTGAAACATTTGGATAGCAGTGGAGAAAAAGTGACCAATTGTGGGAAGAAATTCAATTACCAGTCCCTATAACTCTCAATATTTCATACTAGAGGCCTGGTGCATGAAATTTTGTGCTCTGGTGCGGGAGTCCCCCAGCCTGGCATGCACTCTTTTGCAGTCCAGGAGCTCTCGGGGGATGTCCAACTGCGGCTTAGTCCCACTCCCCCCATTGAGCAGGCCTAAGCCACAGTCAGACATCCTTAGCACTGCTGCGGAGGTGGGAGAGGTTATCGCCACCACATCTGAGCTCACCAGCTGTGAACCCAGCTTCTGGCTAAGCAGTGCTTCCCCTGTGGGAGTGCACTGACCCCCCAGGAAGCTGCTCCTTCATTGAGCATCTGCCTCTTGGTGTTCAGTGCCTGCCATAGCAACCAGTCGTTCCTGGCCAATAGGGTTAATTTGCATATGAAGCTTTTATCATATAGAATAATAAGAAAGAATATTTTATGTGGTTTACCAGTGATCTTCAAAAAATTATTGATAAAGAAAAGAGCATTAGGGACTTCTTCCATTCCTAAAGTTTTATTTTCTATTAGAGGCCCAGTGCATGGATTTGTGCACCAGTGGGGTCCCTCAGCCTGGCCTGAGGAGATTGAGACAAAATTGACTTTCTGACATCCCCTGAGAGGTCCAGGATTCCAGAAGGAGTCAGGCCAGGCCTAGGGACCCCACAGGTGCAGAGAACACTGGTGCATGAATCTGTGCACCAGGCCTTTAGCATGCATATAAGATCTTTGGTTAACCTCTTCCTGCCCTCTCCCCTCCCCTTTCCCTCTGAGATTCATCAGTCTGTTCCATGTATGTGGTTTCTTCTCCTACATTGAGCATCTGCCCCTTGGTGGTCAGTGGGTATCATAGCTACTGGTCATACGGTCATATATATATATATATATATATATATATATATATATATATATATACTAGAGGCCCAGCTAGCCCACTGCTGTGAGCTGTGGAGGCCCAGCTAGCCCACAGGAGCCACGGACCCCTCCACATCACCATCATGAGCAGTTTTCAGGCTAGGGGAGAGGGACCGAGAGGTGCTCCCTGCATCTCCTGGTGACAGGTCGTTTGGTTGTTATGGTGTTACATGTTATGGGCACAGGCCTTTTATAATATAGATAGATGGTGATTCTTGTAGCCAAGTAAGTGAACTAACATAACCAAATACAAATAACTCATAGAGGAGCTGGTGCACACATGATGTATATGTGCACTCCCACACTAATTCACTCAAGAAATATAGATCGTGCCGCCACAGTGTGCCAGCGAGGAATGCGGTAGGTCCTGGGGTACAATGCCTGTGTGACATTCCAGGGAGCTATTAACCAGAGAGTTGGGATATCCTAGTCTGGAGCTGAAAAGAAAGAACTGGAATAAAGATATAAATTAGGCAGTCATCAGGATATGCATGGTATTTTTAAAAAATATATTTTATTGATTTTTTACAGAGAGGAAGTGAGAGGGATAGAGTTAGAAACATCGATGAGAGAGAATCATCGACCAGCTGCCTCTTGCACACCCCCTACTGTGGATGCGTCTGCAACCAAGGTACATGCCCTTGACCGGAATAGAACCCGGGACCTTTCAGTCCGCAGGCTGACACTCTATCCACTGAGCCAAACCGGTTCCGGCTATGCATGGTATTTTTAAAATGAAAATGAATAAGATCATTTGGAGAGGTAGTAGAGAGAGATGAGGAGAGGATTCAAGCAAGACTTAGAGAAGAGCAGTTATTTAGAGGCTGGTATTATAGCAGAAAGCAGCTCTTGAAGTAGGAGAAAAAAACATGAGGGTAGCATTATAGAAAACAGACCCAAAAAATTCAGGAACGAGGGAGTGGTCAATCCTGTCTAATGTTCCTTGGAGATCCAGTAAAAAATGGACTAAGCAGGAGGGTCCTTTTGACTTAGCGTCAAGGACATTGTTAGTAACCTTGACAAGATCAGTTTTGGTGTCACCATGGGAGAACTAAACACACACACACACACACACACACACACACACACACACACACACGTGATCATAATGTCCTCAGGTACACTGTATCTAGGATGTTCCGTTCTCCACAAAACCTGATATTTGTGTGACCATTATTTATTTCAATAACGCTGAGTGCCTCAATTCAAAATAATAATCCTCTGACTAAAAGGAAGAAACAACATCAATGTTGTGGCCCATGGATTTAAAATAAGCCACCTACATAATAAATAATTTATTTCTTAAATTTCTAAAGATATCCTAAACCTAGCATGTTATTTAAAAACCACCTGTGCAGGCCAAATGATCAAGAGTCTCATGTGTAGATAATTACAGAATTAATCTCAGGACAAAGTCAGCTCTTGCCCACATTATTAAATCTTTTTTTTTTCCTTAACCAAACTACCCTAAAGTGTTTTGATTCTGTACTTACTGAAAATAATAACTGATTTACATATATATACATATATATATATATATATATATGAGTACACATTTATATATATATATACATATATATATATATATATATATATATATATATTTCCTTTTGAAGAAGTATAGCTAAGTTAAATGTGTTCCTAAAGTATTCTTTGCACAATAATCTATCTGCCCTTACCCCCCCCACACACACTGTTTATTCCAGTCATAGATCCCAACCACTCAACCGGGAGAATTAAAATGTATGCAGTAGTTATAATTCATGCATGAACAACAGTGACCTCATGTGGCTAATACTTCATGTTGGAAACTATTAGGCTAAGAACAACAAAAGAATGGTCTGGCTATCCATCAAGGCTTGTGTCATTATGAGTGATGATTGGAGTTGCCCATGCCGTGCAACGTAATTTCTTTCTGAAGGCCTCTAATCACAAGGCAATCCCTTCCCAGAACCGGTGTGGGTTCCCGCTATGTGTTTTAATGCCTTTAGATTGTTCAAAGGTTAATATTTTGGAAGAAGGCATCTCGAGAGCCAGGGATTTAAATCTCGCTTCTTTGTGTCACCCAAAGCACTTAGTGTTGGTCTTTGCACATTGAAACAACTTTCCAAAAGCCTTTTGAATTCCACCCCATGGGACACTCCTTGTTCTTGGATAAACTGTTAAAAATAAATGCCAAAATACAAATTTAGGACATGTAAATGCCTAAATGGAACAAATACCATTGGAACTTCATTTTCCCAACTCTTTATAACTAGTAGGGGTATGCCTGTATGTTTCTTCTGTCTGAACAGCTCTCTCCACCAGAGTGAACTGTGGTAATAATCAGGACATCCTCTCAGTGGTTGGCTCCAAGTATTTTACTGCAGTATCATCTAGAAGACCAACAGTTTCAAACCATTTAGTAGCATGAAAAATAAAATAACTTGTGGCTATCTGTTCTTTATAATCAAGGGTAAATATCCTTTATCATCAGTTTCAAAGAACAGCTATAGTTCAATCATAGGCAAGTATCTAACTGGCCAAATACGATCTTAGGTAGGAAATGCCCATTTAAATCTAAATTCCCAGGTAACATCATATACAGAAAGTGACCGAATATGGCTCCCAACACTCTGCTCATAATTTACTCATTTCATCTCAAAGCACTAATACTATGACTCTGGTGTAAGAAAACCTGGTTGACAATTCTGACATTCATATGGTTTGGGGCCATTCACTCACTATCTTCTTAGACTCAGACTACCCATCTCTGAAATGCCAGGGGATATTAGCATCTACCTGATGAGTGATCCTGTAGAAAACATATACATACAATTGGAAATGGTCTGAACATCTCCTCAAAATTCATATGTTGAAATCCTAACTGTTAATGTGATGGTATCAGGATATAGGACCTTGGGAAGTGCATCATAGGTCATGAGAATGGAGCCTTCATGAAGGTCATTGGTGGTGCACTTATAAAAGACCTCTCTAACCCCCTCCACAATGTGAAGATACACAGAGAAGTCTGCTACCTGGACACAGGTCCTCCCCTGCCACGCTGGCACCCTCATCAGACTTTCACTCTCCAGAACTGCGAGAACTAACTTCTGTTGTTTATAAGCCACCCAGTCTGTGGTATTTTGTTATAGCAGCATGACTGAACTAAAATAGCATTTCACAGTGTTTTGGCACATAGGAAGGACTCAATATTCTGAGCTATAATTTTTAATTAGACCTATCTGTTATTTATTATTCTTGCTTCTCTACATTTGAACTAAAATTGAATTATAATGTATAGCTCATTATTTTCCCCAATCTTTTCTACCATTTTAACCTAATACTCTGTATTTCTACACTTTATTTTCTTTATTCTTTCCCTAGCCCAAGGAAGCGCCAGTTAAGTAGTATAAGCAATTCTTGCTACTAAATTATTCTTACCTCGTTGTTCCTTGGGAAACTAAAGTATATTTTGATAATATCAATAGCTAGGGAACTTTAGTCTAAAATTCTGATTATCTAGAAAGACCTCATTATAATTAGACAAAATAAGTTTGATATTACATTTACTGCATAAAGGGATATATAGTAAAAAAAAAAGTCTGTCTGTGAAGGACAATATTTAAAATTTTGTCTAGTTATTATCTTGATGTTTAAAAAGATAATAACTAAGAAAAAATATATAAAATATTTTCACTTTGTCCAGTTATTATCTTGATGTTTAAAAAAATAAGAATTAAAAAAATAAAAAATATATAAAAATGCATGTCATAATGTAGTAAAATACACCTATATAAAATTTTGTACATTTAATTTTCATTCCTGAAAGAAAGTTTTAGTTCACTATTTTAATTACCATATATACTTATTTTTATTAATTCAACAAATACATGTTAATATACTGTTATGTGCCAGGCACTATTTTTGGCATGCAAGTCGAAGAGTCTATAGTAAACAGAATAGAGGTCAGGTTTTTAGTGTTTGCTTTTTTTATTTTACAATAAAAAATAAGGAAAAAAGAAAATGAAAAAAATTAATGTACACCAGTGGAAGTAGGCATGATGGTGAGAAATAAGTTAGGATAAGAGGGATAGAGAATGATGGGGTATCCTTTATCTAAGGTGGTTAGGAAAGATAACTCTTATAAAATAACACTTAAAAAGACTGCAGAAGTTTTAGGGAAAACCATTTCAGGCAGAGGAAATAGCAAAAGCAAGGCCTTGCGGTAGAGGCAGACTTGGAGTGTGCAAGAAATGCTATGGCTCTAGTAAAGCGAGTTTTGGAGGCGATTTCAGAGAAATAGTGGGGCACCAAATCATTTAAGGCTCTATCATAAAAGTCTCATTCTGGTTTTGGGGTGCATAATGGACTGTGGGGGCCAGGAGAAAGGGAGATGAAAGACCAATTAGGAAATTTACAGTGGAGGCAAGAGATGATGGCATTTTGGCCTGGATGTTTGTGGTAGATGCAGGAGAAAATATCCATATCTCAGGTATGATTCAAAGCAGGAATTTAAAGACATTTCTGATTGGATGTAGAATGCAAGAGAAAAGAGGATTGAAGGATATCTCAAAAATCATTGGCTTAGCAGTTGGAAGAATGAAGATCTCTTTTGTGGAGATGTAGACTGGATAAGCAGATTTTTTTTGGGGGGGTAGAGGGGGCACAAAGGAGGGAAATGACTTCAGTTTTGAGCATTTTGAAATTGAAATGTCTTTCAGATATTCAACTAGACACGTGGACTAGGCAGTTGTATATTCTAGGCTGGGGTTTAGGGGAGAATTTCCAAAAAGAATTTAAAAATGCAAGGGCTATCGAATTATTGATGCCATTTAAACCCAGGTGATTAGAGGAGATCACCTGGGAACTGAGTTTAGCTAGAACAGTGTTTTGAGAGGGAAGGCCTGGGGCTTCCCAGTGTTTCCAGGCTGATGAGAAGGAACACCCAGCAGAGACTCTTAAGAAATGAACTGTAAACTATGAGATGACTAAGAGTGTCCTGGAGGCCAAGTGAGGAAAAATTATTCAGAAGAAAGGAAGCGATTAAGAGTATTTAGCTGACAGAGGTGACTTCCATGAGGGCAATTATAGGGAGAAAAATGGACTAAGGGCATAAAAATTATGAAGAATCAGGGACTTCCGCATGAGAGACATCTTTTAGTAGTGAAAGGGTCTGGGGCATCCTGAGACATCACTCTCAGGGTAAAGAACCAAGTGTGGCATCCTGCACCTCCCACCACAAGAAGGAAGCACAAGGCCTCTTTGAACTTGGAGGTGGCACGTTCCTCACCTAGGAATTCTTCTCTCCCCTCATTACCACGTGACATAAAAAGCGGCCAGCTTTCAGTGGGACAGACCAGGAAAATTCCCTGTAGTAGATCCAGGCAACAGTATGAGCAGACCTGGCATGTGAGCCACATGACCCAGTACTTACCTATCTTTTCAGAGGCATCTGTGATGGGAAGAGATGCCATGTGGAGGTTAAAGAAAGTCCCAGTAAAAGAATTACAATGCAAATACTAATGTCCTGAAGCAAGGCCGTGCCATCTACAGAAAATAATTATATGCCATTCAGAAAGAGGCCCTGGTTTGCTGCCGGGTCCTCAGACAGAGCACAGATCATGGGCATAAAGGGACGATGCTGCAAGAACTGCCACCCATCTGGATATGGTCAGATGCATCAAGGCGTGTCAGGCCAGCCTAGTAAAACAGAAAGGGTCCAGCTAGGATCAAGCACGAGCAGGGCTGGAAGACAAAGTTGCACAAATAGGTGGCCCAGACTCCCATGTCAACCACCAGGGTCCCACTGTCACCTCTCCCTATAGCCACATGGGGAAGGAAGGAGGGCATCTCACAAAATCCCTGGGCTGGCGGGGAACAGCAGAAGGGCCAGGTTTTTGTGCCATTGGCCAGGCATTGGCCTGGCATCCGACCCCAAAACCCTGAGGTCCTCATGCAAGGAAACTCTGATTCTAACCAATTTCTTTTCCTCCTGTTCCAACTCACCCTCAGGTGGGAACATATGCACAGGTAACTGGGGTCCCTCAGCCAGAGAACTGGACTTATACTGGTTGCCCACAGTACTTAATTAAAATTGACCGAATATAAACTAAACACAGAAACAAGAGTTAAAATGCATGAATCCCAAGGTTTATTTATCAGAGTCCTGGTGGTTTCCAGAAGCCTAGGCAGGTCACCTGGAGATCTGCGCTGACACACACACACACACACACACACACACACACACACACACTGGACAGGAACACATTTCTGCAGCGTCTCGGTCAGGAACGAGGCCTCAGAAGTTTGGCTCACAGGCAGAGTGACAGCTCACTCGGGCAGAGCTTCATGCAGTATTGCGAACAGGGAGAAGAGAGTGGGAGAACATGTCGGGTAGAGAGCCCCTTCGTGGTCTCTGACCAGTGCCTCTAGGTCCCTTCTCTTATGGCCAATTCTGGGCAGTCCCTCATTCCTTCTGGGTGCAACCAATGGGTCTTCAGTGTGTGTTATCGGGCGCTCTCCAGGTACCTTTTGCCTCAGTTTCCAACTTTACAGATAAACACTTGTTAGGGTGTCCACACAGTTACAACTTTCCAGATAAGCACATGCCAGGGTGTTCACAGTTAGGGGCTCAACGCCACTCTTAAAACTCAAGTTTTACAAAATGGATTCAAGTCACACTAAATGGAGTTACTTATACTAAGCCTAAAACACACTTCAAATAATTTCTTTTACTTAAAATAAAACCAGAATAAGATCAGAAATACAATTCACACTTAAACTATAAGTCACTCATAAAAGTAAATGCTTTCACTCCTATTATAAATCACAGAAAAAATTATTCTCACACTGTTTTTAAAACCTTAAAATATAAATCAAACATCACATTAATATAACTATAGCACCTCCAAGTACAGTTCCTTATAAGATTTAGTGTTTCTGCTTTATTTTTCCTAATTGAGAATTTACTCCAAAATGCTAGTTATATAAAAAGTTATTAGCACAGTACTAGTAGAGGCAAGGAGGATAACACAAACAAAACTTTTGTCTATTTCTAAATCCCTTATAGGAAGTTGTAAAAAAGATTCATGCATAACAATGGAATGTAAATTTAGGTAATGATTTGGATCTTTTCCAATGGAGCCTCAGCCTTGGAGACAATAGATTTCCTTAGAAATTCACTGCAGCTCAAACATAAAATTCTTGTTACACCATGGCTAATTGACATCGCACAAGCATATGTAATGAGTTTTTCAATAAAGAAATAAATATCTCTTGTGTAGAGGGAGAAAAAGGCCAATATGGGAGAATATTTTAGTCAATTAGTCAAGACAGGAATTCGGATGTTTTTAAGTCGTTTCATTGATATTTGCATTTATATCACTGAACTGTGAAACTCCCAAATGAAAAAAGTTGCAGCACTCCATGACAGAGGCATCCTGGGGTAATTATGGGGAAAAAACCCTGAGGTCCCCGTGTTTAATGAGCATAAAAGCATTAGCCTTGCAAATTTACAGTTCTCATTTCTTTATTTTCTAAACCCAGAAATATGGGGCAAATAATAACTAATACTTAATGTAGATATGAAATGAGTTCAAAACCCTTGCTTTCTCAGCCCCCGAGTTTATTCAGTTTATTATTTTTGAATCACTTCTTGGAATTCTGATCGTTTCCAGAAAAGACTTGTCATGGCTTAAAAAAACTAAAGCAAGCAAAGTAAGAGGGTAGGTACGGGAGTGAATGGACATAATAGAGAACAAAACGAGAGAGTGGAGAAGCTAAACCGAAGCTAGGCATTAGATGAGCATACTCATCTAAAAAAATGTTCTCATGCTGAGAAGTACATGTAATAGAGGGCTGAGGGCTGCTAATTTTGCCTGAACTCTCTAGCAGCCAACAAAAGTCTAACAGGTGGATTAAAATAATGAAATGGCTGAAATTGGTTTGGCTCAGTGGATGGAGCGTCAGCCTGCAGACAGAAGGGTCCTGGGTTCAATTCCGGTCAAGGGCATGTACCTTGGTTGCGGGCGCATCCCCAGTGGCGGTGTGCAGGAGGCAGCTGATGGATGATTCTCTCTCATCGATGTTTCTAGCTCTCTATCCCTCTCTCTTCCTCTCTGTGAAAAATCAATAATCAATATTTAAAAATAAAAATAAAAAATAATGAAATGTCTGTTGCTGGTGGGAAGAGGGTCCCTGCACAGTCACAAGAAAAACATTGCAGTGACCCGGGCATGGGACCAGGAGGTGCAGTGGTAAGATGTATCGGAGTAGAAGTAAAAGGCTGCCCCTGAAACATTAACGTGGGTGGTGCAGTGGTGCGTGGGCAGGCTAAATAAATAGCCATATCAGAGGGTGATTAAAGAAAATAGAATTTATTTAAGGAAACGAGGATGGAAGATGGGGATATCCAAAGGGAAGGTCAACACAGATAAAAGGGGGCCTTGGACACCGAGGTTCAGGGGGCAAGCCTGAGATGAGGTGCCGCTGCCCATTGCTCCCCTGGTTGCAAGTCTCATGGGGTCCCTCGAGGTTGGGGGATATGTGCCTATGGGAATGGCACGGGCGTGCTCCTCGGAGGGAGAGCACTCACTGGGACCTTTGTTCTGAGTGTATTTATCTCTCTCTTGCTGGTGGAAATCTTAGGGCAGGTCTCAGGGGGGAGGTCTTTTTTAAAAAATATATTTTATTGATATTTTACAGAGAGGAAGGGAGAGAGATAGAGAGCTAGAAACGTCTATGAGAGAGAAGCATCGATCAGCTGCCTCTTGCACACCCCCTACTGGGGATGTGCCTGCAACCAAGGTACATGACCTTGACCGGAATCGAACCCGGGACCTTTCAGTCCGCAGACCGACGCTCTACCACTGAGCCAAACCGGTTTCGGCAGGGGGAAGGTCTTAATATTCATCAGCTTCCCAGGTGTGCTCTTTCAGGGTCCTGGTCTCACTGATTGGTTGGTGCCAGGGCAGGGGGTCATTGGTCAGTGCAGCTGGTCCGGAGGCAGCCACAGGGTCACTTGCCTGGTTTTGCTGCTCCTCTGGGCCTGAAGCTGAAATACAGTTAAGGCCTCGATGTATTTGATTCCAGTCACAACTTCATTGTTCTGGGTGTTTAATGCATAGGATCTCTTCTCAGGCCTCCTTTTTATTCTCATGTCCCAGGGGTCTAATCTTACCTGAATGGCTAGCAACATGCCAGGGAAGGAGAGGTCAGGGTAGGGTCTGAACTGCATGGACATGACAGGAGTTATGAAAGGTCAGGGGTCACATCCACATGACTAGTGATATGCTAGGGGAGAAAAGCTAATCTGAGAATAAAGTCTTTGTGTTCCTGTGTGTGCCCACTGCTGGGCACCGCTGGCTTTCTACCCTGGTGACCTTTGTGTACGTGGGCAGTGCCCTTGCTCTTCCCATGCCTGCCAACTACATGTGAACGCTTGTGTCCCACCTGTCTTTGCTAGACCTGCATTGTCCAGTCTTAATTAGAATTCTGCTAAATCGGTCTACCAAGAATCCCCCTATCCATGATAGTTGATCAAGCTCCTCATCCCCTACTTGTATTGGGTAAGTCTTTGTGACTGACCTTTAGCAAGAATCCCCTAAAGCCAGTTTAGCAACCTGACTTGGATGTCTCCTCTTAGTAATTTTCTATCCGACCCCCATCTCTTGCTCCATATCTATAAATCCCCACTAGCCCTTGCTATATTTGCCCTTGAGCCCCATCTCGGGAATACTCCATGGCAATAGTCTTAAATAAAATCCTCCTTATCATTTTAACAAGTGTCAGAATGATTTCTCCCTTTAACAATATCTGGATTAAACTTTAAATCTTATTTGCTGACCTTGCTTTTCGATGTGTGTCACCGGCTTGAGCTGAGGAGCATTCTGGAAACAAGGAATTGCCAAAGAAGCAAAAGTCTTCCCTGGAAAACTTTAACAATTTTTATATAAAAGGTAATTGAAGTTGTGGGGTTTTGTTTAATTACATTATAGTGGTGTCTGGGGGAAGACTCAGGAGAAATAACTCTCAGGTCTCAGCAACAGGGAACTGTTGGTGTAAAAACCTAGTTAGTCACTAATAAGGGAAGGGAGCAAATGGAATCAGACATTAAACCTAATAAAGTGGGGAGCTGAATCGATATTAAGCCTGATTCACTAGGAAATCACAGCATTCACAGGCTCCCCAGGGGAACGCCACCACATCCTCCACCCTCCAGAGCCTAATTTCCTAAACTGGCAGGAGAAAGCATTTCTGAAAACAACCAGCCGGGTACCTAGAAATTCCTTTGCTAGGCGCATGTGCAGTAGAACCCAAGATGGTGACCATAAAGGGGAGGCGTCTAATCTGGGAAAAAGACCAGATGGATTAGGGAGAGGGCCAAGCACAAGCCCACAAATGGCTAGGAAAGAGAACTGTTGATTTTTGTTGTTGTTGTTGTTAATCCTCATGAGAGGATTTTTCCCCCATTGTTTTTTAGAGAAAGTGGAAGGGGGAGAGGGAGGGAGGAGAGAGAGACATTGATGTGAAAGAGATACATTGATTGGTTGCCTCCTCTACTCATCCCAACCTGGATAGGGAAGGAACCTGCAACCCAGGAATCAAACCTAAGATCTTTTGGTGGGTGGACCAGCATGCTAACCATTTGATCACACAGGCCAGGGTAGTTGCTATCTTTTTAAAGCCTCTTTTTCCCAAGCCTAAGGAAATATAATCAAAGCTTAACTAAGGCCTCTCTTGGTAGCGGGCTTTTGTCTGATCTTTCATTTGTTCATTCCCTCATGCTCTTCTGCCCTTCTGCCCTCTCCATGGCAGCCATGGGCCCAAGCAAGAGCTTCTAGTGAACCCCAAGCACGGGCCAGGGATTGTTTAAGGAGAGTTTCAGTCATTATCTGCATTAGCTAACATTGAAGACTACCAAGCTCTGTTAAAAAATAAGTTTGCTGAATATTTATACTTTTGGTAAGTACATCCACATCTCAAAAAAAAAAAAAGTCTGGAAACAAACATCTCCATTTAATACCTTATGTTGAGAATTAGAGGAACGAAAGACAATTACTTTCACTCCTTATGTTTCCAAATGAAGAATATTTCACAAGATAAATGGTCCTCAAACTTTTTACCTCAGGACAACTGTACACTTTAAACTATTATTGAGCACACCAAAGAAAGTTTGTTTATATGGATTATATACAAAGACCTAATAAATTTTAAAGATTTAGTTATTAATTCATTTAAAAAATTAGTAATAAACTTTTCACATATCAACATAAATAGCAGTTGCATAAAATAACCACAATTTTCAAACTAAACTATTAGTGAGATGATATACATTATTTTAGCATATATATATATAATTTATATATAAATTATTTTATTTTTATGCAAATCTCTTTAATATCTGAACTTAATAGAAGATAGCTGGGTCTTCAGAGTTTCCTCTCATTCACATTGTTTTGGCTGAAGTATATGAAGAGGATCCAGTCTCCTACAGACATGTTTGGAAAGGAGGACCTAGCATACCCTTCAAAGGAGGCCCAGGGATCTTCTGACCGCACTTTGAGAATCACTCCTTCAAAGAAATGTTCCACCCTGGCCAGTTTGGTTCAGTGGATAGTGTTGCTAGGCTCCTCCCCAGCTACTCAGTCTTATTTGTCTATGGTGGGGTGGGGGTGGGGGTGGACAGGGGTGGCAGGACAGTAGCATTCTGTGCGTGGGAGGGTTGGGCAGATGGAACAGGGAGCAGGGCTCATTAAGGTTTTTCCTACATATTCCAGCAGCAAAATCACAAGAAAAATAATAAAATAATGATAAGAATCAAAAGAATAAGGGAATGGATTAAAAACAAGAAAAAATATTATTTCAGAGGAAAAGACCCTCCTCTCTGATTGAACTTGACACTCATATTCTTGTAATCTTAGGGCACTGTATGCTGACGCACTTCCCAGGAGTCAAACTAAGTGCTTATATCCCACACTTTAGTAGATGTCAGGTTTCCCTCGCCCACCAACACTCAGTGGGCTGCTCTGCCAAGGGAAATCCCTTCCTCCCCCACAGCCAAACCCAGCACCAGAAGATAAACCATGAACTGTCAAATCTCTGTCACTGTAACCACAGCCCACTAAATAGACCATTTCCCGCATGCTCAACATAAAGACAGCGACTGTGACAATAAAGGATCAAAATAGGACCCAGAACCTCTTCACATAGTGAATCTCCACATAATAGACTAAATGCCCAGGATGTTGTTAAAAACAATCCATCATTCCAAGAACAAGAAAAATTACTGTGTGAATTAGAGGAGATAATCAAATGACACAAACACTGAGCTGAATCAGTTGTTGGGACTATTTGACAAGGATTTAAAATCAGCCATCATAAACATGTTTCAGAAGTGAATTACAGTTGTATTCTGAAACAAATAATTAAAAAAAAGAAATCTATGCAAAGAAACAGGGGAGAGACATGTATATAGAAGAATGCAACAGGATAGAGAACCTAGATATAGACTAGCATAACTTCCCGACCTACTGAAGTACATATGCATAGTAAGGTAAGCAATAATAGGTGAAACATTTATAAGACCAAAAACAAAAATACATAAATATTTAAAATTTTATAGTGGTATGAAATAGATTTTTCAATCCAACTGTTCATGCAAATTATGTCATCAGTCCATATTCTCTCTCTCTCTCTCTCTACCAACCTTGAAGAAAATGAAGGCTTTAAGAAAGTATTTCTGAATATAACCAAAACCAAAAAGAATACATTGCCACACTTCTGAAAACAAGAAGTGCTCATTAGTCTTTATTTCATAGCCAAGAAGAACATAAGTTGAAACTAATTTTAAAAAGAAAGAAGAGAAAGGACAGTGAATACTGACTTTCATAAGTGTCTACAATCTACATCTACAAGCAAAGCAGCCAGTCTTTTGGTTTATGTGGCATCATATCAATATTTGGCATAATTTAGTATGACACAAATTAAGATCTTCATATTTTCCTCTTCTGAAAAGCCTCTATATTGTTTAACTATCATGTTTAATTAGACTGTACCACTCTCTAAATGAGCCAAGTGGTTCTACAATAGTGCCACTGAATGTAGGCTTCCAAGCAAGTGCTAACTCAGCATGATTTCTGAATAGTTGGCAAATGAAGCATCAGAATGCTGGAGTCTTTTAATGAAATCACTTTCTTAAAAAAATCTCAGAATTACACGTCTATCAAAATAACAGTTCTAGCCAAAATACTTTGGTATTTGAAAAAGAAAGAGCCAATATTTCATTAACTTTTGGATGAAAAAGTAATGATCAAATATGTTCCATTAGTATAGCACTATGTTACTTCCAATGGTAAGTATAAAAGAAGAATATACTTAAAGAGGTCACCTTGAAACCGTCTTCTAAATCAGTGGTTGGCAAACTACATACATGCGGCTCTTTGGCCCCTTGAGTGTGGCTCTTCCACAAAATACCACAAAGAACCTTAATTCAGTTAATAACAATGCACCTACCTATATAGTTTAAGTTTTAAAAATTTGGCTCTCAAAAGAAATTTCAATTGTACTGTTGATATTTGCTTCTGTTGACTAATGAGTTTGCCGACCACTGTTCTAAATGATGTTTAAAAAAACAAACCAAATTACATACTTAACTTATTAGTATGAGGACAGGATGACAAGGCATCGTTCCTGTACTCCTTTAGTGACAAGTCCTTCAAAGAAGTTATAAAATTCCTTCAATCTAGAAAGGAAGTGATCTGATCAATTCACAGTAAGAATTCCTCTTTGATGACTTGTTTTATTTTTAAAAACTGGAGGAAATCATTAAATCATGATAATGAATCTTTATCTATAAGAGATATCTAGTGTCAGGGGCTCAGTAGTTGAAGGTGTGTCTGACGTATGTGCTCCAATGAATCTAAACCATCACTTCCCTGGCAGTCAACAGCTAGCTCTGGAGGGGCTGGATCCTGGTGGGGAGAATCAAATGCTTCCTGCTACCACAACTTAACATTTGCAAGTCACAGGAGAGAAGCATGTAACTTTCTGAACCATGACAGGAAGTAAAATATAATACAGTACGGAGATCTACCGGTTAAATATGCCATCCTGCTTTGTCTTTTGTGAGAATGTAAACATGCAAATCTTTCACCTAGAAGGGATCTGCTACTGTCACAACAATGTATGCCTCTCCAATCAAAATACCTCTACATGCCCTCTTTTGGTGTATTTGTGTGCACGGTGCCCAGAGGGTGTGACAACTTGTGTGGAACCTAGGTAAGTGCCACTATTCATACTCCAAATCCATTGACCACCCCCAATTAAGTGGCTTCTTGGATCAAATAGGGGCAGAATGATTAGCTTTGCCCAATAATCCATTCCCAGTAGAGTTTCTGATGAATGAAATAATTGACAATCAATACTATATTTGAGGCACTGTACTAGAAAATACGAAGACGAATATGATATGACTACATTACTGTGTTGTTTGACATTCTCAAATTCTGGCTGAGGGTAGACACACTAGAAAAACAACAACGTTGAAACAGATAGTGGGAAACAATAAACATATTCAGATTGAAAGAACTAGCCAATTTGTTTAGAGAAGTCAGGGACACTTAGCAGAGGAGGTGAATTTTAAGAAGACTGTCATAGAAGAAAGATAATCATTTGGTATGCACTATACTTTTGTAGTAATTTCAAGTTGTTTATTTTGAGTGCTTCATGAAAGTCTGCCAACTAAATTATTTATGCTCTGTAAGGGTATCATTTTTCTTTTGAAACTGTCTCAATTGCTAACATATACTTGGCATTTACCAATTTAACACTTGGAGTTTCTATTCCTGTGAATAGTAGGCCTGTGATATGTTCTCACTTGTGATTTTGATGAGGCACATTTTGAATCACAGCTTTTCGAGATGAGTGTGTGGGAATGACTCATATATAGCTAGTGGGTGAGACTGGTGACCTCCCACTCTCCACAGTCTGACATGGATTCGTTGTACTTTGTTATCTGCAGCATCAGCAATAACACTTGTACTGTGAAAAAAATGCACAACTTCATCTAGAAATACTAATAATAGAATGAGGTATATAATAGTGCCTACTTTATTTTAATAGGGAAATTAACCTTAACTATAAGCTCTTCTGAATTTGTTGAATCAGATGCCATTTCTTAGCATGTTCAGTTGTATTTTAATGCGTATTTTAAGGATAACAGTTTTATTTTGTTTTATCTTAAAATCTTTTAAATTAAATTTATTAGGGCATTATTGGTTAATAAGAGTATATAGGCCTCAAATGTACAATTCTATGGTACTTCATCTGTATATTGCGTTGTGTTTTATAGGTAATAGTATGATTTTCTCAGACAATGTAGCATGTATGCTATACTTTGCAAACCATAACGAATCAATATATTCTTGCTAACTGGGCAAGATAAAAAGAGAAACATTTTCCTATTAATAATTCCTTTATAAACAATCTTCATAATTCAACTAATTGTAATACCCAATAAAGATTGTATTGACTTAAAGTAACAAATTTAAAACAAACAAGCAAACAAAAATACTAAGAGGCAAACTAGTTGTCAGCAATGAGTGTAATTTTCTCATTTACACTAGATTGTAAAATGTTTCATAAACTTTGGCACTTAGTAACTAGCTGGCCTATTATTTCACTAATGATAAGACAATCACTAAAAAGAGTTTCCATTTGCCAGTATTTCACTGTAAAAATAAAGGATTTTGAAACTTACCATTTAATTTTAGTTATCAACAGTCTGTAAAAGACTGACCAGCTAGATTAAGATGAGGGGTAGGGTTTTTAATTTTTTGGTTTGTCTTTTGTTTTGATTTTTTAATTTTATTTTGGGCATCAATTTCAATCGCTCTTATTTTACTCACAGGCACACACAAACAATGCCAGGCTTTGAGCCTACGTCATGGGTAGGATTACCTCCCTGGTGTTCATTAGAGACCAAATTTAGGTTTTCTACTATTCTTTCTTCCTCTCTCTTCTGCCAATCAAGGGAAAAAGTTAATCTCTCAGAACTTAAAAGCTATGCAATGCTATGCTTCCTTTTAGCTTTTCACTCAATTTTAAAAGAATAATTGTGACCAGACAGAATTCCTTATAACATGGGAAGGCTGATTCCACAGGTTTCTTTATAGTGAAAAGTCATTTTTTTTTCATTCACTAATATTAAAAAAGAAGAAGAAAAGAAACGCTAATTGATAAACTAGTTGTTCATGACACACTGCTCTGTTGGGTTGTCACCCTTTTATATCAGTGATCTGTGGAAAGGGCAGATACAATATACAAAGGATATGGAGGATTCAGTCAGAAGGCTATAACTGTAAACAAGCAGTTTAAACGAACTTTGTTTTATTTCCAACTGATCAGGTAGAAAGAAAACTCACTTACGTTCAAGTCCAAGGAGACCATGAGCTGTAACGGAGTGCTTCCCAGATTTACAATCAGAAAACCAACCAGTTCCACTTCTGTCTCTTGATAACTGTGCAACGTCGGAGGTACTTGGCCTCTTGGAGCCTTCAGTAATTGAGAATAAAAATACTTGGGCCCAACAGAACAGCGTTATATGGTTGAGAGTGCAGATGCTGGAGCCAGCCTCTCTGAATTTCATTTCTGCCCTGCCCTACATTAATTGTGATGTCAGGCAAATTGCTTCATTTCTTGATGTCTTGGCTCCATCCTCCACAAAATAAAGATGACAATAATAGCCCATTTCTTAGTATTATGATAAGCACCGAGTTAGTACTAGTATATGTAAGGTCTGTGACATAAGTACTCAATGAGTGTCACTATTTTTTAATTTTATTTCTATTCAGGGGGTGTAAGAATTAAGCAAAACAAACAATATCCTAAAATCAAATCATTACAAAAAATTAAAGAAGCACTATATGATTAAGTAAATTTAGCATAGCTACTCTATTTCTAATATTAAGAATCTTTGATTGGGTTTACTTAAATAATTACAGCATCACATACTAATCCCTTAGAAATTTGTTACATTTTATGTTTTAATTTTCACCTAGCCTCAAGGAGTTAAAATAGTTTCTTAAAGCACCAACTTTCTGAATTTGGCACCATTTTTCAAAACTTATTAATTCACAAAAGTTGGCAATAGACCATGAGTTTCTTCAGAAATAATTACAAAGCATGTGCATTCAACTGCCTTAAAAATAAATTCAACTTTCTTCCTAAAGAGGGAGGAATTTATAATAAAAATTTTCATTTTATCTTAAATTAATTTGTAGACATTATAAATTCTGTGTTTTAGGAATCAATCAAACATAACACACAGAAATCTCAGTAAATAGAAATAAACTTTTGAAAATTATCACCTTGGTCACAATAACAACGGAAGAAATCCTCATAGAATGAGACATGTCCCTGCACAACATTGTAGGTTTAAATATACAACTCAGATTCCAGAACTATTATTATGGTCTCAAAGTCTGAGAGTGAAACTGAAAGATGCACTTCAGCTGCAAATATGTAGCAATTATCATGAAATGAACTTTATTCCACATTTGTGCTAATCACCATGGTAACCTGCATTCGATGGATTCTTTCTGGGAAATATTCCAGACTCTATCAGACATTTTTAGTTTAGAAGGTTAGAATATTTTTACTTACTTGGTTGCTTATTTTGTTTTTAGCAATGTATAATGGCATTATAAAAGAATGTTCTAGAATGTTGAGACTGTTGGGTAATTGCAACCAACGAAGGTATACTGAGAAGGATCTTGTGTTAGAGAGGCAAGAAGAATGTTAAATAATAATAATATTTATTAATAATAGTTCATACATATGCTAATGAATCCACGGGCTAACAATTATTTTTAGTATCTTGAGTGATTTAAATTCAACATATATTTCAACTGTGAAAACAATTTCACTTCAGCACAGTTTTAGATATTAAATATATTGCATATAACATTGAGTCTTATCAATAAAATATTCTTAATAATTTCTCATTCTGCCAGAAGGGAAAAAAAAATGTCCATTTTGGCAATTTAATGTTTAGAGAACTGTATTATCTTAGGATGCGTAGCCAAAGGATGAGGAGTGTTGGCTCCGGAACAGAATCACCGTTCTCAAGCCCACATGCAGGGCTTGGGAGGTAATCAGCAACAGAGAACCAGCACACAAAAGAGAGAGTATGGACTGGCAATTCACATTTTCCTTATTTCTTTATGGATAAGATGTATTTTTCTTTTGTATATTTTGTATTGGAGACAATATTCCTTAATATTGTCTTCCTTTTTTTGTTTTGTTTTTATTGGTAAATTAGAATGCAAAGCATTTATTTTTAAACTTCTAAGCATTTAAAAAAAAAAGACAGCCTAGGTTAAATAATATAGTTTTCCAAAAGCTGAATATGCTTGCTTGGACACAGTTTTTTTCTACTTAAAGTACAAAGACAACTTTCTAAAACTCCTAGGCAAGACACTACGGTTTTGATTATCTGTGATTTAGATAAAAGGATCCAATCGTAGTGGGTAACATCCTTTTTTCCTCCATTGGTAAGGGTTCAAAAAAATTCTAGAACAGATGCATTTTTCTAGTCTTACACTGACAATTCCATTCCAAATGTCTCCTGGGAGGCGTATACCATACGTGGGAATCCATCTTTGTCCGTCTCACTTTCATACACTTCCGACGGGGGTGTGGACACACTCACCATGTTGTGCCAGTCACTAACAGGAGGAAGGCTTGATGAGGGCTGAGCTGTAAGCACCTTCTAGTTATCTTGATGAGTTCATTCATGTTGACACGGTCAGGTACAAGCAACTTGGTTTTATCCAGGACAGGAAGCTGCTTCTCACACTTGTATGGTTCTATTACCACAGAGATTTTATTGTCTTCTAATAAATTTACTGATTAAAAAAATAAACATGGTCTTTAATACATCTGGACTTTGTTTTTGGAGAAAGGTGAGAAATGATGATTTACCTTACTTTTAAATGGACAGTAAATTATGCTAAATTGATTTATCAAATAATCCACTGTTGCCTGCTGATCTCATGCATCAATTTTATCATCTAAATTTCCACGTGTAGAGAGTGTTACTTATAGTCTTCATTGTGATATCTCAAGAAGACATTTTAATCAAGAAAAGAGATCTGGGGGAGATAAGAGATCAACCGAAGGAATGGTATGCATGCATATAAGTACAACCAATGGACACAAAACTCTGGGGAGGGAGGGCATATATGGCGGGGGGGCAATGGTAAGCTATGTACACATATAATACCTTAATAAATTAAAATAAAAAAATAAAATAAATAATACTAAATTTAAAAAAAAAGAAAAAAGAAAAGATTTTTATCCATGAAGAGGGAGAGAAACTTTTAAAAAGTGTTTTTGCTTTGTTATTTGTGTGTTTTTTTTGTGTGTTTTTTTTGTTTGTTTGTTTGTTTTACAATTTTTGTTGTTATATATTTCAATTGGTATTTTGGGTAAAATTTATAAGAAAACAATCAGGCAGGGTTTCATGTTAGAAATAGAAAACACCCTAAATACTTAAAACAAGATGTATTTTAATACAGGATCTTAAGTGCTTAGCAAAAACAGTTGGATGAGGTAAACCAGCTGTTTCTAGTTTGAGGCTCTTGGAATGACTCCAAGAAAATGATAAAAGTGACCATCTGGGGCCACCTCATCTCCTGTCACCACCAGTTGTACCAGCTAAGTCTACTGTTGCGGCCATTCTCAGGACAGTCTCCAGACTCAAGGCAATTGGAGAATGGGCGACAAAAGGTTAGGGGTCAGATCAAATCACTGTTTCTGCTACTATTTCTTGAAAATGAACAATGGCAACTACTACAGGGAATCCATGACTTTCCATACCATTGGTGAGAGCCAGAAGTCATAGGATTTCCTCTGCCTCAGGGGCACTTGCAGTTTTGTGACATTGCATCTAATTCAGGGGTGGGTAAACTTTTTGACTCGAGGGCCACAATGGGTTCTTAAACTGGACCGGAGGGTCGGAACAAAAGCATGAATGGAGTGTTTGTGTGAACTAATATAAATTCAAAGTAAACATCATTACATAAAAGTGTACAGTCTTTTTGTTTTGTTTTTTTAATTCAATAGTTTTATTCACCGGATCCGGCCCGCGGGCCATATAGTTTGTCTAGCCCTGATCTAATTGGTAAAATCTGAACTACTTGAAAGTATGGAAGCTGTAACGTGTAGCTTTCTCATCTCCTCAGATAGAAGATGAATGGAATAAAGGCCGAAAAAGCCTCTGATTATCTGCCACCGCAGATTAAAAAACACATTTTAGAACAAATTATGAAGAATATCACAATATATTATCAATGTTATTTTAAGTTAAAGGCAAGCAAAGAATTTAGTTTTGATGTGTGGCAACTGGCATATAGTTAGAGGGCAATACATTTTTTCCCGGAATAATTTCATTTATAAATAGTTAAGAGAATAGAAAGAAGAAAAATGTCATGAATAAAAATAGCTTGTTTTTACATTCCATTTTAATTTTAATGATTTTAGAAAACTCTTATGTTTCTTGAATCATAGAAGAGGTATTTAAAAACTTTTAAGTGAATAGAATACTAAAGACATCATTTCAAGTGAATGTACACAAATGGTTGAAATGGCATCACAAAATTAAAGTGAAATATTTCATTAAAATACACTACCCCAAATTGATCAATTTTTCTTAAGATTTTAAGCAAATGAAGAATGTTTGAAAATTTGAAAAAAAATACTAAGGATGTATAAAATTAAAATCTTTGACAATTTCTCTACCATTATAGGATACTAGATGCCTGGTGCATGAAATTCTTGCATGGGGGAGAGAGGGTCGCTCAGCCCGGGTTGCAAGATGGTGCAGGCCAGGCCAAGGGACCCCAATGGTGCACAGTTAGGGACAGGAAGGGATGCGGAGGGTTGGCCATCTAGAGAGGGACCTCAGGAGAACTCCAGGGCATGTCTAGCCCATCTTGCTCAGTCCCAATCTGCTGTACCCCAGCAACAGGCTAACCTATCAGTCCCAGGGTTTTCCCCCTGGTGGTCATTGCAAGTCATAGCGAGTGGTTGAGAGACCTTAGTATATCATTCATATCATTCACATATTATGCTTTGATTGGTTGAGTAGAAAACTGGACACTTAGCATATTGGGCTTTTATTATATAGGATTTTCCTCACGATTGCTCTTTCATTTTAACTATTTTTTTAAAAATTATGGAATATCCTGTATTACAGTTTTTTTTTTCACATTAGCAACATCGTTAAGCATTTTTCATAATATTAAAGTTATGCAAGTAATAAATTAAGAGCTGCACAATAATTCTTTATATGCATAAAACATAATTCATTTGTACTCATTGTCATCTATTTGTCCTTATTGCAATTTTTCACATTATAAAAAATGCTCCTTCATGACCATTTATTTTAACTAAATATTCTAATAGAAATACTAAACATTTCTCACTACTTTGCTTCTAAAGATTTCTTACCTCCTGATACTTGTAAAAGCTATTCTTTCTTTAAACTTTAAAATTTCATGTACCTTAATCAAAATGTAATTTATCCAATCAAGTGAGTTATGACCTAGAAAAAAAAGGTAGAATTTATAAAGATGCTGGTTGAGGGCCTGAAGTGAAAGAAGTTAAGGATTTTATATTTGGGAACCTGAATGGAAAAAATAATTGCTAAAAAAATTGAAGTTTTTTACAGAACTGAGAGAAGTAGAACTGGTTTTTGTGTGTTTTTGAGAGATTAAAGCATTAGTCCTGCAAGCAAATGCTAAATTCTGTTTGGTTTTGAGTTGGATCAGATAACAGCTTTCTTAGATCATTTAAGGACCTCAAACTTTCAAATGATAGTTTCTAATTTTCATCTTTGCATTAGCTTATGGAAATCATTGCCTTTTGTTATATTATATTATGTCTTTCAAATATATCTTGGAAATATGCAAATAAATGGCCACTGTGTGTGTGTGCATTATATCAGCAGTTCTACCTGCCTTGTTATTTCAAGATTAAGTATAATTTTATGTTTTTTGCTTAAATAGTAACTACATAGTCATAACCTTGCATAATAATTTATGTTTGAGGATTTACAAACAATAGTTACCTTCTTAGTCTTTGCAACTTGCTCTGAGGGCTTAACGAAGTAACTCTAAGCATTTCTGATTTATAATGGGGAAAATGAAATGGGCAGGTGATATTATTTATTTGTAATGGATATTGACTGAGCTGGGAATGAAGCCAGGACTCTGGAGTGTTGTTCATTCTCTAGTCCCGTGTCTTGGTTATAGAATCAAATGATTAATTATATTAATTGAGTTGCAATAACATAGCAAATTACCTGACATTCTATCAAATAGAACCACATACCTCCAGTCCTATAATCAATGAGGTCAATAGCAGCAGCAGCATCTCTAAGATACTTTATATGGAGGGCTTTCTAAATCTAAACTAAATCTATTAGACTGAAACACTAAATGACAATTGTCCCCAGAACATTCTGCAAGGCTTTATTTATCCTCTCTTACCAGCGATGTAAAAGAAGCCTTTTTAGGCCTCAATTTCTTAGCAAGTTTTTCTACCCTCTTTCTTTTCTTGACCAAAACCTTCTTAACATTTATGAACTTGAGAGATAATCTTGTCACTGTTATAAATCTATGCCAGACAATGTTGAATTGTCAAAGCAGACTAAAATGAATAAAACAATTTTGCCCAACACCAGACTCTTCTAATAGTTAATAGATGATGTAAGCAAGCCACAAGCCCCATGGGAACAGACTGAGTTGCACATTTCTGGTTCTTTCCGTCTATCAGGCTGCTGCTCTGGCCCACCTCAGTCTGGCACAGTTAGGCAGCACTTCCCATCCAGACATAACATAGTCTGCTTTTCCCAATGCCCTGTTGTTGCAGCTGCCCTCTCACACTGTCACTGTGTTCAGCAGATATGATTGTGTTTCATGGTGATTGGCTGCTTTTCTATGAAGTGGCACATATCAATTCCCTAGAGCAGTGTTTCCCAAAGTGTGGCACGCGGACCCCCGGGGGTACGGGAAGAGTTTGGTGGGGGTACTTGTTGCACCGGAGTTTGGTGGGGATAGGCACTGCACCGTGCTTAGCTGAGCCTAATTCTACGCTCTCATGAGTCAAGTCAATTCTCATTGATCCAAATAAATGTTATTTATAATATAACTTTTATTTACATTTTATTATGAATATTTTTCTTTTGCTTTTTTTAAATTAATCTTTATTGATTATGGTATCACATAATTGTCCTTATCCCCCATTCCCATCGCAAACCCCTCTCTACATATGCCCCCACCCCCCTGTTGTCCGTGGCCACTGGCTAGGCCCATGTGCACGCACACAAGTCCTTTGGTTGATCTCTTCCCTTTACCCCCACCCTCCCCTACTTTCCCTCCGAGGTCTGAGACTCTGATCGCTGCTTCTCTTTCTCTGGGTCTATTTTTGTTCACCAGTCTATGTTTGTTCATTATTTCCTCTAGATGTGTGAGGTCATGTGATCCAAGAAATACCCTTGTAAGAACATCATGTAAGGAAAAATATCCTGAGAATAATTTACATCTAAAACATTTTTTTTGTACTTTAGAAAATTAACCTTTATTTGAAATGCTAACAGCAATATACCAATAAAAATACACACATGGTGTCAAAATAAGCCAGAGGAAAATTATTTGGGGGGGGGGGGTGAAAAAGAAATCCAAGTCAAATTTAAAGAGAATAACCCTTTATTAACTTTTTATTTTTTGTTTATTAGTATTTTGTGTATGTACCAAAAAAAAAAGAAAAAATAAGTACATTTTGATTGTTATTAAAAAACATCCATTTTTTTGACGAGGGGTACTCAGCGTTACGAAAATTATAGAAGGGGTACACATATGTCAAAAGTTTGGGAAACACTGCAGAGAAAGCAACTCTTTATTGCTATAGGCCCTTTGCATCTATTTCCTTCTTCTTTTGTTAGTTCTTCAGGGGGGATATTTCCCTCTTTTCCATGTCCAGTGCAGCTAGAGAAGAGTTAGGTTCCTGAGTAGGAGTGGGTGGCTGGAGATTGAGAAAATGAAAGAGACAGACACAGAGATGGAAGGAAAAGGCTGGGGCCAGGTGGGACCACTGTCCTCTGACAGGGACAGGGACCCTGAGCCAATAAGGCCTGTTTATTTTATACAGTGAAAAAAAAAAAGTTTTTACTACAAGTCAAGACAAAGGAGATTATGTGCCTTCTTGGGTGGGCCCCAGTGGAGTGGTATTCATTCCTGGTGCTTGGCTAGATTTAAATAACAAAACTCACCCGCTGGCACCTGGGCTGAAGGTCAAGCTGACAATACTCTTGCCTTTTGGCAAAGAGTGTTTCCAGGAGGTGGCTTTGCCAATGCCACTGGATTCAGCTGACAGTAATTAAACAAATGCCCATGTGCCTTCCCAGGCGCTCTCCACACTTTAGTATTCCTAATTCCTGAATTTTTGGATCTTGTCTGTATGCATGTCAGGGAATAGAAATCACTTAATATTTTTAAGCAGATAGGAATTCAATACCAGAATTAAGGTGCTTACAAATTGTGCTGGAGAGGTCAGAGGTCAAGAAATGCTACTGCCATTCACATGTGCCATTCACCCACCTGCTGAGCACTACTAGGTAAGAATACAATTTTACCTATATGTTCCCAGAAATTCTAGTTTAGCACTTCTTAGTTGGGATTCAGGAATCTGTATTTTAACAACTCCACCAGGTGATTCTCATCATGAGAGAAGTTTGGGAAACATTGGTGTAGACAGACAGGCTGACTCTAATGTAAAGAACATCTGCTGCATCCTGCTGATTGGCTGCTCCACTAAATAACCAAAAATAGCCTCACCTCTTTCAGGTCCAAATTTTCATTGACATGAATGTGTGAATCTCAAAGGTACAAGATAATCTCATGCAGAATCCTAGTTGCAAGGACATGTGGGATATGTAGTCATTACCACACAGCCGCTGTGATACAGGGGGCAGGAGCATAAAATCAGAAAAAAAGTAGAACACTTCATTGAGTGCAAGCTGACAATGCCTCACACGTTTATTTATCACACTTTCACATTTTCAGAAGCTCATTTTGTAACTTCAGTCCTGAGTCCACACCTGACATGACACATCCTTTCTCCCTCCTCTCAGCATTCCTCTGTTTTATCTTCTCAGCAATTCACATACTCGAAGAAGCAGAAGATAGTTGTTAAAAAAATTCATAATTTTTTAAAATTAATGATAACAGATTGTCTTCTGATGTAGCATTTGTAGTATCACAGAGGCCTTCTGTAATCATTAATTTAATTTTAACAATATTCAATTGGGAATTTTAGGTCCCATGTCCAGCCGACATGGAAAAGGTATTATTAGTAAAAATTTTGAAGCCTCTCACTTTAGGTCATCTATAAAATTGCCTTTTTACCTCTGTCCCATTAGCTAGGCCCAAGCCATGATAGTGTAATATAATCAATTTCTTATTTTGTGGTCATGAAATTAATAATAATGCACAAAATAAAAGGACTTTATTCTTCCAATATTTCTAGAAGACTAGAATGGTTTATTATTTATAATAGTGTTAAAAATAAAACTATGAACTTCAAAAGTGACCAAAAATGTTTAAAAATAGTTTGGAATTAATCTCCAAAAACTGTTTATCTTGGTCCCCTCTATGTTTTAGTCAGTAGGAGCAATCTCAGAATCTTATCCCTTCAAAACCTTTCTTTCCTACCTCCTTTCTAATAACTTAGAAAGTAATTTAAAGTTTCATATTTGGAACTTCCCAGTTATATGATAGAAATGAAATATACCATGGAATAAAAAATATTTGAAAATGTCTCAATATTGTATGCCTCATGAAAATTATATTCTCAACTTTCTTATCATTTATTCCCTTGCCCATTCTTTTATCTTTCTTCTTCTGACTCTCTTTACTTATTTCACTGTACAGAGTAAAATATTCGCTATTTTCCTTCAACCAGTACTTTATTATTTAAAGAGCATTTTTTCATTGCCCAAATAGTCTATTTTTTCCCAGTGAATTAAGCAACAAAGCTGATATTTTTGATAAGTGTAGGGTTTTTACTGTAATTGTACAGCACACCAGGATAGGAACATTATTGAAAGCAAAATGTTCAACATATTGTGACAGGACAAAAGAAGAGACCAAAAAAGAATATAATGTTGTGGGGTTTATCCTTTTCTTTTTTTTGCCTTTGGGCAATGAAAATTTGGTGTTACTGAGGATGCTCGTTTTTTACTGAGATATACTATTGACTATTTCTTAACAAATCCTTCTTGCTAATTATTATCAGGCAGCGTAAACTACAGAGGATATGAAGTGAAAAGTTTTAATCAGCCACCAAAAACAAATCAAAAAGTCCCCAGATTTGTTCAGAAAGTGTCACAAAGATGAGTACTTGTTGGCTTTACTAAATATTTGAAATATGAGTAATGTTTAGATGCAAATTTAAACTCCATGCACCTATTATGAACTCGTTGAAATCTGTGCTACATACTAAACCACAAATTATACACTAACATGACTGAGATAGTGTATTTGTTTTTTTGTAATTTTCTCTGAAATACACGCACACAAATGACATCATTTTAATAATAGCACTTTAAAATGTTCAAGGACATTTTAATATTTTGTTAGGTGGTAAGGTCTAAGTTATTTGTGTGAGACAGGAGCCCCTGTAGCATTTTTATAAGCTGAGAATAAAAAAGGGCTGGTGAGCACAGGGCTCCATTCCAAATGTCTTAAAAGCAACCCCATCTTAATCATGCCCACACCTAGTGCTGCACACAAAACAAAGTGTCCCTCAGCCATTGTGTATTAAATGAAAAGCAGGTGCTACAATAGCAATATGAAATAAAATGCTCATTATAAGTAGATTATAGCTTATCATTGGGAATGATTTGGATAAAGATTCAATATTTATTTACTCTTACTTTGTGCCCTCCACTAATCTCCTTTGCATGCATTATTTTATTTACTTCTTTCAGCGATCTGAGCATGCAGTGGGAGGAGGGGATAAAGAGAGTTCATTCCACAGCAATTTTATGGCATTAAGATGCAAATTAAGAAGAAACCATCAGAAGCATATCACAGAAGTGATCGTTGTTATCAAGCCAGAAATTGTCTCATTTGTCAAGAAGCAAAGGATTCTGTCTGAGGAGATACTGTGCCTTCGGAGGCATGGCCATGTCAAGCATACACTGCGTGTACCATTGATGTGCAAGCAGTGGCTACTCGCAGGGCACTCGGAAATCCTTGTTGCTGGGGTCCAGCAGTCAAGATAGGAGTCACCTTAAGGGTAGGGGAAATCGACCCTCAGGAGGAGATAGGCTGCTCTGACAATTGGAGTCAGAAAGAAGAATCCACTCTGACAACTGTGGGTGCATGTAAGTGTCAAGAAGTCACTGCCCTCAGAAATGAAGGTTTAAATCATGTCACCGTGGGACACCATGCCCTGTCAAGGTGCCAGCAGAAGAGGGACTCTGAAACAAACTGTGGAGGAGGGAGTGTGGAACAATAGCAGCTCCCAGAGCAACTGCAGAGATTGGGTTTAGCTATGGTTTCACAGACCTTCCTACCCAACGTTTGAATTCTTGATGGTGCCAGCGTTTCCCTCGGGAAGAGAAGCCCATGGGAACAGGGAGAGCTTTCCTTTGCCCAAGTGTGTGAGAGGCAGAGGGTGGACTGCTGGTCATGAGGACGCCCCTCTCAGGGTGAGAGCAGAGTTCACCGAGAGCCCAGCTGCTGTCTTCTGACATCCACTGGCGCCTTTTTCATGGCGGTCCCACTTCCCACAGGCTGTTCTTGCTAATGGGTGAGGGTGGCAAGGACTCAGAGGCAGTCCTGTCCCTGGGTTCAACTCCCGTGACAGCAATTGTGGCTCCCCTACAGCCTTGCCAAACTTCCCTCTGAACTTGAGTCCATGATGTGTCCACCCAACATGGCTTCCTTTCGGTCCTCCCTCCTGCACTCAGAGTCGGATTTGGAATGTGGTTGATGGCTCTCCCAGCCCCCCTTGGATCTCTCCCCATTTTTCTCCCAGCTTGATTCTCACAGGCCCCGGGCTAGCTATCACCCTTACTGACTCGGGGGGACCTGCCCCCCTTTTCACTGAGCAGCTTTTGCTCGAGAGTTTCATAATGAGCTGACAGCACAACAATCTTATCTTCGAAGGCTGACAAGCCTCCTATCTCCCCGAAATTAATCAAATTTTCAGGCCTGTAGAAGAGACCTTTCTAGTTTTCGCTGCTCCTGCAGATAATTATCTTAAATTTTTGCTCATTTCTTTGTTCAGTTCAATGTGATGCTTGGAGGAAGAAGTGGGTAACAGCATTTGGGGAGAGAAAAGAGGTAATAGCCTTATTAAATTGAACACACCTCTTTTAAACCTTTCACGTTCATTTCAGCTAAGTTAAACTTTGCTCAGTTTTAATGGCCTCTTTTCCTACCTTACCACAGACATTTTTTACACGTAGTTTTCATATGTTTCCTTTTATTTCTATTTCCAAATCTATGCTTATCAGTCTCAGCACTATTCCTCCCTCCATTTGGATTCTTCCCCTTTCAAATGCTTTCTTTGTCTGTTGACTCCTTATATCACTCATTCATTTTAATCACATTTACTGAAAATCAGCTGGGTAGCAGGCAAGGAATGGAGATGAAGAAATGAATATAATGTAGATTTAGACTCAGGAAACGAACATTGTACTAAATACAAAACAGTCTAGAGCTTTTCAGTGGCTAGGAGCTACTTAAGAAGAGCAATGCTGCCTCCTTTTCAGCAGAATTCCTGTTTCTGCTTTTGCGGTGAGTTACCTAGGGTCAAGTGACCATTCAGGGAAGGATGTGCAACTACAAAAAACAGCATAGAAAGTTAACAATTTTGTGCATTAATGGATGAAAATTGGAGATTTTATGTAACTGCCACACAAAGGATGCTATAGAAAGCACATTTTTTCCAATCAGAACTTTTTTTTTTCAGTAATCATGGAAAACTGCTTATTGCTAGCATTTACTACCATTTGAAATGATTCTTTAAGGAAATGGTCTAATTTTGAGCTATATCCAATTGGAAGCTTATCATAAAGCATGATTATTTGCCTTAATGCTTTATATACAGTAAAAAAATATACAAATATACACTGAGTGGACAGGCTATTATGATCTCTGAATGCATAATAATCTAGCCACTCAGCACACACACACACACACACACACACACACACACACACACATATATATATATATATATATATATATATATATATATATATATATTAGAGGCCTGGTACATGAATTCAGGCAAGGTTAGGGCCTGGCCGGCCTACCCAGGGGGAGGGGACATGGGCAGTTGGTGGGCCTGCATGCTGGTCGAACCCCTGGTTGAGGGGACAATTTGTATATTAGCCTTTTATTATATAGGATATACCCTGAGTGGCCAGATTATTATGCATTTATTTTTTTATTTTTAAATATATTTTATTGATTTTTTATAGAGAGGAAGAGAGAAGGATAGAGAGTGAGAAACATTGATGAGAGAGAAACATCAACCAGCTGCCTCTTGCACACCCCCCACTGGGGTTATGCCCACAACCAAGGTACATGCCCTTGACCAGAATCGAACCTGGGACCCTTCAGTCTGCAGGCCGATGCTCTATCCATTGAGCCAAACTGGTTTTGGCGATTATTATGCATTTAGATATCATAAAAATCCGGCCACTCAGTGTATATTAATAAGTTAAAAATCTGTTCAAGTGTTTATGAGATGCTGGGTTTAGAAGACCTTGGATGCAAAACTGACAAAGGCAGTCCTGGTGCAGTTCCATCCTCGGAGTCCGTTCTGAGGAGCAGGAGTCCTTCATCCCCATCCACCTTCTCTCCCACCTAAGTGATGCTGCCACCCATGGAAGATTTGGAGGGCATGGGCCTGAGCCCTCTGAACCCCAGAACTACCTTTTCAGTTGTGGACTAAAGGCTGACAAAGGTTATCACTTTTGAGGTGGACAGTGATGAAAATGAACAGTCATTATCTGAATGAATGGTCAGTTTAGGGGCTGATGCAAAGGCTGAGTTGCCCATTGTTGAAGCAGAAGCAATGCTTTATGAAGACAGTCCAATTAAAGTAGCATTGCATCTTGAAAATGTGTGTACAGTCGGTGCTTTGCCTCGGTAGCTTTGCAATAGCACCACCTGAGATCTTACAGCTGAAGTGTGGTTCATGGCCTTGCGCATTAGTGTTCAGCACTTAGTAGCTGTGGTGGGAGGTGCAGAGTCAGAAGATGAAGAGGAGGAGGATGGGAAACTCCTCGGTATGTCTGGAAATTGTTCTTTCCCGAGAGTGCCAGTAAATTTTCACAGAAAAAAGTAAAACTTGCTGCTGCTGAAGATGAGGACAATGATGATGCTAATGATGCTGATATGATGCTGATGATTTGGAGGATGAGGAAGTGGGGAAAAAGCTCCAGTAAAGAAATCCATATGAGATACTCCAGCCAAAAATGCTGAAATCAAACCAGTATGGAAAAGACTCAAAACCATTAACATACAGATCAAAAGGTTAAGACTCCTTAAAACAAACAAACAAACAAACAAACAAAAAGGGGAAAAAATGCCTAAACCACCAGAAGAATTTAATTTTGTGGAAAACACAAACAGAAATGCAGGCAAGTATAGAAAAGCATATTCAACAAGCCTGAGCACTACTGGTAAATTAAGCTCAAAGACAGAGAAAAGGAGAGATAAGTATAGTTCATACTGAGTATCACCCACAGTCCAGACTGAAGTCTTCTGTTTTAATCTCAGTCCCCTTTCCTGGTTCGCCATTCACCCATGCCCCCTTCCAGACTGGAAGAAATCGCACTCTTAATCTCCTACAGCACTTTTGACTGCTGTGATTAAGTGAACTTTTCTTTCTACTTATTCATTTGCCTCACCTCTTTAACCATGTTTCAAACACCTTTGTATCTCCCTAGCTGCTCAATAAATATTTGAATGGATTATAAAATGACAAAAGCATACTCTCAGAAAAAAAATCTATGGTAAAACAAAAGAAACCTACAATAGTAGCTTCTGTGCATGAGTGTTCCTGAGAATTTCTCCTGTCTTTGCATTCTAGTTTAAATTTACTACCTTCAAACTCAGATTTTATCTTGGAATTTGATTTTCACACTCATCTTATAGATACAACAACCTTTCTTGGCCAATCTGGTATCTGACTTCAGTTTATTGGTAATAACTTATAGAGCTATATTTTATTAGAACTCTCCCTGGTTTTCAATTTTGACCGGGCCAGCCCTTTTATTTTCTTCTTCAAATTTTTATTTAAAAAATGTCAAACATGCAATACCACAGAGATTGATAGTTAATCATACTGAATTTACCACATACATGTATTGCTGTACATCTAAAATTTGTTATTTTTGATGCATTTCAAATTAGTTGCAGACATGGCACTTCAGTGTGCATATCATTAGCTAGAGTTCAGTAATTCTCTATTGTTCTATTTGATTTTTTTAGGGGTACAAAGGGTACAATGTATAAACAAGGGAATGCTTAGATCATGAATATTCTATTTTAGGAAATTTTTGAAAAAAAATGCTTTGACTTGTGAAACTCAAACGCTGTGGACATATTTATTTTATTGTTAGAATTTCTAGGAGCTAACAGCTCATAGCTCACAGACACATTGATATGCGAATGAATTTAGCTGGAGCAAGAAAATCCTTATTGGAAGATAAACTTGTTTTAAAATCAGAGTCATCTTACAAGTGGGCCCAACTAAATAGTACTATGTAATGTCATGTATTACATAGTAATAATGGCAGTGAACCCCTGTTACGTAGACTAGAAGCTCAACACTAACAGGAAAAAAAATGTCACTTGTCTTTCATTCCTAACACTTAAGAAGAATAAATAAATTCGTATGCATTACTGAATAAATAGAAGTTACATATCAACCTACACAAATGTGTCCAAACTGATAATGCATATATGTATCCTTTTCTTTTCAAGTAGATTAGTACCTGAGATTGAATAGCAAGAGTTTGGACTACAATGTATATACATACATGTTTGTGTATTTTAAAATCTGTATGATCTTTATTTCCTAGATATATATTCTGCCCATCCAAATACTTAATGGTTTGACCTCTAACGTAGATCAGAGAATCAAAGTCTCACCTAGATGTGGATATTTGTAAAATGCTGGCTTAGCATGGTTTGCTAGCCTAGTAACTACAGGGGAGAGACTCTTACTATGAGGGACTGACTCTATTCTCCTATTACATGTCAGCAGGGCTGCTGCAAGTTAAAAAATGCAATTCCAAATTTCTATAGACTGCATTATTTGACAGAAAAATAAAATGACGATAGAAAGAACCAGAATCTTGAGATGTTTAAGAGTTCCCATGAGAACGGCTGACTTTATCCCAGCAAAGACTATTCTTAGCATGTCCTTAGCAGAGGTATCACTGGGAATAACACCCTCTGAGAGGCATTGCTAGATTTTATCAATTGCTGAGAGCACGTAAACCAACACACATTATTTCATGTTTTCAGAATTATTCATGTTGCAAATAATCATCTCTGTGAGTGCTCTGCCCCTGCACTATTGCACAGCTTTCCTTACACCTTCATCATGGCATTGCCCCATGTCCTCGGATGGCCCATCACTGACTATTGTACCAGCAGTAACCTTCCTCAGCCTCCCTAGTGTACAGAAACCTAAAACAAGGTTACCTCAAGAGAATGAAAAAAAAGGTGAATGCAGATATGGGCACTGTACAGATTAATGATAAGAAACAACCAGCCGAAACCGGTTTGGCTCAGGGGTACAGTGTTGGCCTGCGGACTGAAGGGTCCAGGGTTCGGTTCCGGTCAAGGGCATGTACCTTGGTTGCGGGCACATCCCCGGTAGGGGGTGTGCAAGAGGCAGCTGGTCGATGTTTCTCTCTCGTCGACATTTCTAGCTCTCTATCTCTCTCCCTTCCCCTCTGTAAAATATCAATAAAATATACATTATAAAAAAAGAAACAACCAAATTTTTGTAAGAAAGAGGCAAATCAAGCTATCAAGTCTTAACATGACCAAATCTAACTTAAATCAAGTTAATAAACGAATGAGTGTGGAAGCTTGCTTCTCAGCAGGCCTATGGAAACAGACTCCATAAAGCCGTTATGCAAGCTGACTGTGATATACTAGGTTCTCTTAGGTGCCTGCACTAGTCTGCATTGAGTCTTTTCTTCTACCTGCTGTGACCCTTACATGTTCACTAATCTGTCTCTTATCGTTCTGGACCCCCAGCCTCCTGCATATTCTGCCTTCTAACAAAGAAGGCATGTGCTATTGTGTCGATTAACTTTACATGCTCTGGTACTCCAGATAACCTTTTGCTAGGATGTTCCTTTAGTCTTGGCATTTTAAGCTACCAGCCAAGAGCATTCTGCCGTGTTATCATGTAACCAGGACGGAACTGAACCATAATAGATTTTTTAAATCCATTTATTTATTTGGATATTTATCAAGACTCTATCAGATATCATGCCATTAACTAAGATCTGGAACATAAAATTAAATACAATCTGGCTTCTGTGCAAAGTCATGATATGAGAGAATAGAAACATAATCAAGAAATAATTACAAAACTGTGAGATAGGTACAAAAATACAGATATGTATTAGGTGCTTAGGCATAAATTCCCTGTACTTGGATAGGAATGGAAAATGGTAGAGCAAAACAAATAGACTGTCTTTAAGAATGAGAAGTTTGCTACTGCTGGGAATTTCAGGCAGAGAAGTCTAAGTAAATTGATCAGAGTTGTACAGATAATAAATTGTAGAGCCAGGATTCAAATGTAGGCAGTTTACATCCCCCCTCCCTCCTTGATTTTAATTTAAAAATATTTTTAAGGTAAAATGTACATATTGCAAAATTCACAAATTTTCTGTGACAATCTGTGAATTTTTGGATGTGCATTTGATATTTATTTTTGTGGTTCTATATAACAAAAGCCTAACATGCTAAGTGTCTGGTAGTATGGTTGTCTGTTCAACTAATCAAAGCATAATATGTTAATGATATCCTAAGGCCTCTCAACAGCTAACTATGACATGCACTGACCACCAGGTGGCAGATACTCTGACCTGTAGATTAGCTTGCTGCTGGGGTCCAGCTGATCAGGACTGAGTGAGATGGGCCAGACACATCCTGAAGCCCTCCCCCAGTCCCTCCCCAGCTGGCTAACCTCCCATGTCCCTCCCCAGCCAGGGGGAGGGACTGTGGGCCCATTGTGGGTGGGGCTGGCCGAGGGAGGGGTTTCAGGAGGTTGGCCAGCCAGCCCCACCCCCTATTGAGGTTGGAGGGGCAATCAAGGGCAGGGCCAGCCAGGGTGCAGGTATTCAGACCTATATGGGTGGTGTGGGCCTATTGGAGTGGGGCCACCCAGGGGGAGGGGTTTTGGAGGGTTGGCTGGCCTCCTCACCCTGGATAGGGGTGGGAGAGGACGATCAGGGGCGGCGCTGGCCAAAGGAGGGGTTATGGGAGATTGGCTGCTGGCCCTGCCCCCCAATTGACCAGTTCGCTGGCCACAGTGGGCATCAGACTGACGGGTTGTTACAGCATTCCAATTGCTGGCTTTTCATATAAATAGATTATGACAAAGTCCCTGCTCGATAGTTCCAAAATGTGGGTCATCTCTGAGTTTGGATTTTTTATTTGCAGTATTTTCCCCTGCTTTTTTGTGTGCTTCATCATCATTTGTTACTTGCTGGGAATCAGGTATAAAGCAGCAAAGACTCCAGTAAATAACATTTATACCTGCAGATGCTCACCCTTCTTCTTTCAGACCATGATGGCAAAATTCTGCCTTGTATCTGTGGCAGCTCATATGTGGAAGAGTGCAATCTTCCTCTTTTTTAGACATATTAGAACACTGGTTCCAGAACTCCTTTCTGCTGCTGTCTCTGGGATAGAGGGTTCTTCTCTTCTGTCTTTCTTACCCTGTCAGTGTGCCTTTACCTCTACCCTGAAGATGACAGGGTTTGCATTTCTCCCTCAGTGTCCTTAGGCTTTTGCTATGTGACATCATTACCCGGATGGACACTATGAAAAGGGTAAGGGCATAACTTCGCCTCCATGGTGTCTGATCTCCTCCAAGTTTACACCACCTTTGGGGGCTCTCTCTGCTCTCCCATATTATCCCCCAATCTTTCTCAGGAGCAAAAAGGGAAGGTTCATGGACAAGGGACTATGAGAATGTACAAATTTCATCCAGGTCTAGTTCTCATAGTAGTTCACTCTTGACAATAAGAATTCATTTTTTAAAATATATTTTTATTGATTTCAGAGAGGAAGGGAGAGGGAGATAGACGAATCAATGATGATAGAGAATCATTTATCAGCTGCCTCCTGCTCTCACCCCACCTGGGATTGGGCCCGCAACCCAGGCATGTGCTGCAACTAGTTCTCTGTGACACCCCTCTGCCACCCTCGCATCCCTGCTCATAGGTCCACACACAACCACTAAGCCACACTGGCAGGGCAAGAATTCATTTTTTAAAAATTTTACTTGATTTATTCTTATCCACATGTGACAGATAAGAATTTATTTGAGATAGTGCCTCTTCCTCCTATGCTATTCCCCTTGTGAGAAAATCCTTGTGCTACATCCCTCCTTAAAAAGGTTTGCTTCTCCTGGGGATCCAGCCTACTTGATTGCCTTGCAATACCAACTGATGAATTCAATAAAAGCTTTGTATTTAATCCAGATTTCTCTCATTATTGAGAAGGAGCAATGCTCATTTCAGCTTTCCACATCTTAGACAGAAACCAGACTGCTTTTAATCATCACATGAATGTATCCTTCCAAAGTAGCTGCGGATTAGATAATTTAGGGCTTATATGTATATGAGATTCAATTTTATCCTGAAAAGCAGATAGATACAATAAGATTTTAAACAAGGGGATAACATAATCAGATTTGAGATTTAGAAAAAATAACTTCAAAAGTAGTATTAAAGGCACACATTAGAAGCAGAAAGAGGAGTTAGGCCAGAAATATTCTAGGAATAAGATCATTGAGCATCTAAATAACTAAAAATAGGCCTGAGAAATGCCAACAAGTTTTCCACACAATTAGTTGAAATTTAAAAGATAATTATAGCATAACCCTATTTTCTATTTGGCTGGTATACTGAGTGTCCATTTCACTATCATTTTCTCATTTGAATGAAAAATTAAACTATATTGTCAATTCCAGAAGAGAATGTCTGCAAGGTTTTAAATTTGGGAAACAAGGGTATAGTCGTTAACATGGTTGAGATATGCTTTGGAAGGAGGCAATATGAAAGGAAAGAGAATAGACTCTGGATTTCCCATCAGGCACTCTTCAACCAAGTGCTGGATATTTGGGTCTGAAGATCAGAAGAGAGGCCTAGGGTGGAGACATAGGTTTGATGCTCATTAGTAGCACTGGGACTCATTGATATAAATGAGATTGTCCATAGAAGCTAAAGTTAGGAGAATCAGGAAAGGAGCCTTGTAGAGAATGACCAGAGGAGAATGAGTGTCAATGTAGAGAACTGCCTTGAAAGACAAGAAAGTAGAGTGTAAGCATGGAACGGTCAATAGTGTCAAATAGTCATGGAGTGGAGAAAAGGTAAACTTAAATTAAAACAATGGATTTTTTTTTAACCCAGACAACAGAGGAAATAGAGACCAAAGCCACAGAATGCATAGTATACAGATTGTGAAATCAAACAAGCTCTCTCCCACACATATTTACATTTCTTATCTCATATTATGTCTTGAGCAAAAACATTATATTTGGAAGAATAAAATTGAATGTAGTAATGGTATGTTTCTTCAGAAGATGGTACTCATTTTTCCTCATATTTGTAACTTGATGAAAAATTTTCCAAAGTCACAATAAATAGAACTATAAGTTATCTATCACAATTTATTCAGCTGATTTGATGTTTTATCAAATTTTATGATTTATTATATTTCTTACTGTTACAAACACTCTCTCTCCAGAATGTCAGACTATGCAATATATGGGAAGGGGTTTTTGAAGACCAGAAAAAGATTTTAACCAAGACCAAAAGAGTCTGGGTGCGTGCGCATGTGTGTGTATGTGTGTGTGTGTACATGCGCGCGCACATGCACTACTGTTTCACTGCATTAAAGAGTGTGATTAATTGATAAGTAAAAATTCGAATCTAGTCCTAGCCAGTTTGGCTCAGTGGATAGGCATCAGCCTTCATACTGAAGGTTCCAAGGTTCAATTCCGGTCAAGGGCACATGCCTGGGTTATGGGCTCAATCCCTAGTTGGAGGCAGGCAGGGCAGCTGATCAATGATCCTCTCTCATTGTTGATGTTTTTTATCTCACTCTCCCTCTTTCCTCTCTTCTGAAATAAATGAAAATATATTTTTAAAAATTCTATACTGGGAGAGTCATTTCAAATTGCTCTATTTAGAAGATTGAATTTTTAATATTGAAGAGTCAATGTTTGTCCTCTGTGTCCACTTTTATGAGTAATTTTAAAATTATTCATTTTTGTCTTCCTGCATAAGACAAAGTAATTTATCTGGATTTATGGCTTTTTCTCTTGGCATTTTTTCCTTTGCTTTAGGATTTTTTATTTTTATTTTTTATTTTTTTGCAAATTTTAAATAGCATATTTTTTATTTTTGCAAATTTTAAATAGCATTTGCTCTTTCTCCACCATTTTATAACTTTAACCAATATCTATAGTTAAAACAAAAAATATCTTTTTCAAATAGCCTTTCTTCATGTTCTTCTAAAACAATCATTTCTAATATCACATTAAAGGTATCTTCAATATTTTAAGACATGTGTTACACACCACTTTTATGAAAGACCTATATTAGTTACCATTTTCTAACAAATAAAATTGAAAAGGATTTTCACTTAAAACACACACACACACACACACACACACACACACACACACACACTAGCATTCAGCATTAGTCTTGCTTTGAGCTGTTAGGGAAGCAGTGGCACCAGCAGTGAGAGGGGCCCCACCCAGCTCCTTCCCCTGGAACCACACTCAGCATCCAGCTCCATCACTCTGAACTGTGTCTGTGAGCATTTGTGCTTTATCTTGATTTATGTGGTGCATTTGTTAGCAAGATGTGTCCTGAAGTATTAGAGAGCTCAGAAGGGCACTATCTTAGTGTAATTCTGGACATAATTAAGCATTTCAATCCTAGTGAACAAAACAACAACATGTGTGTATTGAATTCGCTTTTGTCCACCATTCATACTATTTACATGAGAGAGAAATAAATCGTGAGAGCTGCTAAAATTATATTTGGTTCTGGTAGTAGCAAAGTGGCTTTTTCATCAATATCCAGTAATGGATTCAATGGAAAATTTATTATCTGAGTGGACTGATGGGTATACAGATGCGGTGTTTTGTTATCTTATACTTAAGTAGAACTCATTCTTCTTAATCAATGAAACTATATTGTACATACATTAATTCTACTTTACACAGTGTATTTATCAGATTAGTCATGGTTTTATTATATGTTTATGTTATTTTAGGCCTAGTGTGTTATATGGTTTGATAGGGGGTCTGGGAACACTCAAAAATTTTCCTTACCCATTAACAATAATTGCTTCTTTGTTTTATGCCACTTTAGTTTATGAAAGATTTTATAGGAATGGCCAATTTCCAATGGGGCGGGGGGGTGGGGGGGCTGAGCTCGGCTATTGCAAACCATTTTATTCATTTTCTCCTTTTGTTTCTGATTATGTTTCGTGTAAACCTTTTATGACTTGTCTAGAGACCTTCCCTCCTTAATAGTGTTGGCAGTGATTTTTCTTACCCTTAATTGTGCTCTTGACTTTGATTTAGTTTGTCCTTTTCTGCTCTGGGCTTCAAGGTTTATCATTTCAAAGTATTCATCCGTCTGTCAGTCACTTTTCCCTCACTCTTTCCGTGGGCATTCATAAAACTCTCTCTTGTTATGCTCTGACTTCTGATCTCTCTCTCCCTGGGGCTTAGTCTGGAAAGAGAAATGGACTCTAATCCTTTCATTATCTTTGGAGTGGGAAGCATGGCCTGTTCCTTTTACAGCATCTGTTTGTAACCCATCTAAAATAGTTTCCCCTCGATTCCACTTAAAGGCTTCCTATTTTTTGGCAGGTTTTGAGGAAAGACTGTTCATTTTCATTGATTTTTTTCTCTCTTTGTCCCAACAATGCTTCTTTCTTTCTATTTCTCCCTCCATCGGTTATATGTAATTATCTATTTTTCTTCCTTCTTTTTGTTAAAGTATCTTTGCCCCTCCATTGTCTTTACGCCTCAGTGGTGTGTCTTTCCTTGTCATGACCTTTATATCGGCTTCCACTGAATCTACTTTGGGAGTTGTCAGCTCTTCCTGCACGTTGAAATTACCCCAGGACTTAAAAGAACAAACCAATTTCTGGCGCCAGAGCCCACAAAATAAATCTGACCCTCTGGGGGTGGATTTAAAAGCTTGTCAGGTGATTTCAGTGTGCAGTCAGGAATGAGACCATTGATCTACTTATTCTTAGCCGATTTGTTTTCACTTACCTCCCTGTTTCAAGTGAGAAAACTCATGGGATATCCTCGCAGAGTTTTTTATTTAGCTGGTAGTGAAAATCACATAGCATTTGCAAGCAGTACTGATAATCTCTACCCAAACAGATATGACACTTACAAATTACACCATATTCACTGTCACTGGATGAGAACTAGGTGAGGCAGGAAAAACAGAGAAGAAAATAAGGGAAAAAATATAAGTAAGTTGTGGAATGACACAGAGAAAGAAAGTAAGGAGGGAGGATGCAAGTGTTCCTGAAAGTGTTAACATCACCTAGGGATGCTTGTGACATATGCAGATTCCTGTGCATTCCTAATGGACTATATCAGAGGCTCTCTACTTTAACCATTTTTTAGATAATCATATGTCTATTGAAGTTTGAGAACACTAATACTGGCTAACAAAAAATTGACAAATCTCACTAGAAGTTACCACTCTTTTTTTTTTAACACTTACCAGGTAATAAACTATGGACATAAAAATAATTCATTGAAGGATCATCTATAATAAGCCAGAAATACTATGTGTGTAAGGATGTAGGGGGCAGATAAATGGTACTAGTGGTTGTACATAATAACTCATTTTGCTTTATTCCCCAAAATTTTAAGATCACAAGATTATGTGGCTCACTTGTTTAATGTTTACATTGCTGAGCCCCTCAATGGGGACAAAACAAATATTTTGATTCATCAGGTTGGGAGTGGTCTTCAGAAGTGTGTGTGTGTGTGTGTGTGTGTGTGTGTCCACAAGTTCCGTAGGCGATTACTAGATAAGGAATTATTATGTACTAGAGGCCCAGTGCTGCACTGGAGGGGGCATTCCTCAGTCTATCCTGCCCCCTCTCACAGTCCAGAAGCCCTCGGGGGCAGGAGGTGAACCAGCAATCAGGCGAAGGCAATGCCCCATCACACTTCTGCTGCTGCCACTGCTGGCAGCACAAGCCTCAGGTGGCCCTGGTTACCTGAGCCTCAGGCCAGCCCTGGGTGGCTGGGGGGATGAGGGAACTGGGGGACACAGGAGGCAGGTATGTGGAGTGGCCATACCCACCTGGGGGAAGGCTTGGCCATGCCATACACTGGCCACCCGAGTCAAGCTGAGGGAACTGGGTGCTTCTTTGAGGGCATGACAGTCAATTAGCATATTCCCTCCTTATTGGCTGTGGGTACTGCCATCTTTGAGAGAGGGGCAGTCAATTAGCATATTCCCTCCTTATTGGTTGTGGGTGCTGCCATCTTTGTGGCAGAACAATGGGCAATTTCAGAAAATTGAGAGGACACTTTTGAACATCTAAAATAGTCTGTTTTCTGCCGAAACCGGTTTGGCTCAGTGGTGGAGCGTCGGTCTGCGGACTGAAAGGTCCCGGGTTCGATTCCAGTCGGGGGCACGTACCTTGGTTGCAGACATATCCCCGGTAGGGGGTGTGCAAGAGGCAGCTGGTCGATGTTTCTCTCTCATCGATGTTTCTAGCTTTCTATCTCTCTCCCTTCCTCTCTGTAAAATATCAATAAAATATATTTAAAAAAAATAAAATAAAATAGTCTGTTTTCTAATGCCAGAAATGTGTTTATAAAAGGTCACTCATTTGGTAGATAAAAGGTATAGATAACTGGTACCAGATTAATTTTTATGATTTATTTTTAAGCAAATGATAGAGTAAGGACATACAAACAATAGAAACATGCTTTGCTATCTCTGAACGTGTTTTTTGTAAAGTGAATTAGAGCAAGTAGCCAGATTGGTGTTGTGGGTGAAGCGAGCAACTCTGGGATTTGCATCTCCAGAAGGGGAATGTTGACAGTCCAGCTTCTCTTTCAAGGAACTGTGTAGAGAAAGTGGGAAAACTATTCCCTCTTTGTCTTCAGCTTTACTCTTTAATGTCCATTCCTCCCTAGAAGTCCCCAAATTCTGCTGAGCTCTGCTCTGCCCCTCTGCCAGCCCACCACATTGCCTGAGAAACCTTCCCCAGAAGGGGGCTTCACTTTCTTTGGAAGTGTGTCTGATTTTTTAGCCTCAGGAAGTATGCAACTTCTACCAACTAGTATTCCATATATGAGGAAGGAGAGAGAATCCTATCTGGGCCGCCAGTTTTGCTATGGGTAATGCAGTTCATTAATTGCTCAGATGATTCTACTTCAACACCTGTTCTCTTTTTCAATTATACATTTTACTATGAACATCTTCAGATCTGATCTTACTATGAATCTTTCTAATGGATTCCTCTTGAGCTTGTTTTGACTTTATGTGTTTTTCTACTCCTGTCAATCCAGTGCCATCTATTTTCTCTTCTAATGTTTCTCTCAATTGCTTTGATGTTGATCACATCTTTTATTGGTTTTAAATGCTTTCTGTAATTTTAAAGAATTAGGATAAGAGGAGAGAAAAATGAAACCAAAATGAATCAAATATTGTATTAGTCAATTAGAAAATAGGAACAAAAACCACAGACCTCTGATTAATTTGAGCTGGAGTGAAATCTATTGAGAGGATATTAGGAAGCTTGCATAATTGCCCTAAATCCAATGCACCTGTGCTCTGGAATCAAAAGAGGCCGAGGAAATGAACCTGTGAAGTGAGATTTTATGACAGAAAGGAGGCCTAGGTCTTTTTCAACCTTAGTCTATCAGTCACCTTCTGGCTTCACTTTCTGCAAACACTGCTCAACTTTCCAGTGATGTACTCATTACCACCTTAAAATATCCGTGCATATTTAACCTTGCACTGTGTCAACTTGCCAATCTTCAAAAGTGAATCACTCCACCATCTGTTTTTTCAGATTTTATTCCCAGGTTGACGGACTTTGCTGGATAAATTCTCAAAATTATGCTGACTGAAAATTCATGCTAACTTAATTCTGAGTCATGGTTTTGCCCGTTTTTCCTTGACCTTTCTTCATTCCTTTCCTCTGTTTGTCCATGATCAACTCTAGCATAAATGAAGGAGTAGAAAACTAGCATGAGAAAACCTGATTTTAACTCTAGGTCTAATTCTTGTTGGTTGTATGATTTAGGGAAGGACTCTTCATTTCACTCTGTCTCAGTTTTGCCTGTGACATGAGTAAATACATAAATTATACCGGTAGGATGCTTGTGATGAATAAAAAAGATATACCTGTGAAATTAGCTTCCAATTTACATTACATCCACATAGGTTAGCTATATGATGCTTCAGAGGTAAAGTAATCCAAAACCTTTATTAAACACTAGTGGTCTGGTGCACAGATTCCTGCACATTGAAGGAAATTAATTAGAAGAAATATTTTAATTTTGCTATTCACCCTTTCACTATAATAGAAGTGTCAGAGATGAAAGAAAATTAGTAAAATGTATATTAAAATAATATAGACATTGATTATTAAATAAATAACATTATATAACAACAAAGACATGATATAAAACAACATTGATAAAACAATGACTGATAAATTGATTAAACTTATTCTAATATCTCCTTGTATACCACATGAAAAGTAAAATACTTTTATTTATTTATTTATTTTTAATATATTTTATTGATTATTTCAGATAGGAAGAGAGAGGGATAGAGAGTTAGAAACATCCATGAGAGAGAATCATGGATCAGCTGCCTCTTGCACACCCTCTACTGGAGATGTGCCCGCAACCAAGGTATATGCCCTTGACTGGAATCTAACCCGGGACCCTTTAGTCCACAGGCCAACACTCTATTCACTGAGCTAAACTGGTTTCGGCTTTATTTACTTTTAATTCCAAGAGATTCTACAGTTACTTCACAAGCCTATTAGATAATATTTGCAAAACAAATATTACATTTATTTCTCAAATCAGATTTTACGCCATTTGTGTATTTGTGTCCTTCAAATAATCATTGAAATATCCATACATTGCTCCATTCTAAGAATTGTGTGTAAAATTCTGGAATCATTACTTCCGTGGAAGGCCCCTCTGCTGTCCTGGGCTGACATCAATGTGTATATGCAGAAGACCTCTCCACCCCTTGCAATCCTTGCTTCCAAGTGTCAAATTGTTTGAAATGTCTGATCCTTCCTAAAATCCTCTCATTAAACTCAGGAAGAAGGATTCTTGCAAACCAACTGCAGACGCAGGATTGGCTTTTCTTGTGCTCACAATGGAGAGGTAAAAAAATCTACTGTGGTGCAACACTGAGCCTTTGCTCTTGGGAGCTGCAGGTGGAAGATGCAGCTGCTCTCCTGCAATCAGCTGCCTCCCACCCGGCCTCTGTTATTCATTTCCCAGGGAAAGTTCTTCTTTTCTAAGTGTATTTTCCCACACAATCTAAATTATTTTCATACAGTCAATTCTTGAGTTTCACTTTTAACACTTTAAGATGACATCCAAACTTGCAGTTCTCTCTCCCTCCCTTCCTCCCTTCCTCCCTCCCTCCCTCCCTCCCTCCCTCCCTCCCTCCCTCCCTCCCTCCCTTCCTTCCTTCCTTCCTTCCTTCCCTCCTTCCTTTCTTTTTTTCTGCAAAAAGCTTTATTGTTTCATTTGGTCCAATGCATGGGAGAGGGCTTCAGGGTGGTTAAAAGAATGGCTAGTAGTTTCGGGGAGAGGCTCAGGAAAAAGCCAGACACCAGGGGGATGCAGAGGGGCCCCTCAAAGGCCTCTGGGCTCCACAGGCTCCTAGTCATGCTTGAGGGTGAGCTTTTCAAACAGATACTTGCCTGCCCAGCCCGGGCCAGCAGCCTGTGGAGGTGAGTCCCACCTCCTCACCCCGGAAGTGGTTCTGCAGGAAGTCGCAGAGATGAGGGTCTGCGCAGGTAGAGCACAGGGCTGCAGCTCCATAAGGGCCTTGTTCAGGGTCCTCTCCAAGGCCAGGGCGGCTCCCATGGGGCCCTGAGTTTTGCCCACTCCTCTTGGGGAGGCCTCAGCTCATCTTGGAGAGAATGCGGCTGTTCCTCACGCTTTGTGCCCTCGGCTTCTTCTCCACGGACTCGCAATAGAAGCAGGTCAGGCCCTCCAGGGCCACAGCGTTGGTGGAAACAGAAGCCCATAGAGAGGTAGGTGTGGGAGGCCACAGAGGCAGGCTGGCCAGGCGATGGACCGCAGCCTCCCCCTCGGTGGAATAATTGATGAATTTGGGAGCTCATGGTTGTTTGGCAATAAAAAAGTTAAGGTAGAAAAAACAGGGTGTGTTGGCTGGTCCCGTAGGTGGTTCTGTAGGTGGTTCTGAAGGTGGTATTGGATGAAACGCAGGAGAGTGGCCGGAGGCTGGGAGGAGGGGTGTCCCTGAGTCTGTTCCATCCAAACACTGTGGAAGCAAGAGACAGATCAGAATGGCCGAGGGCACTGCCTTACTTACGCTGAAAATTGTGAAGTAATTGCATTCTTTAATCTCAAAGCAGTGAGTCTAGGATTTCCTGGCTGTATTGTGGAGTGATTTCATAGTAATGAAGTCTGAATAATATTCAGAATTGATACAATTAATAGTTTTATTTGTCAGAGATTCAGATTCATAAATTCTGAATAGGATATAAAAATAACTAGTCCATCTTAATGGTTGAAAAGATTACTTTGTAAAATCAAGTACTTACATAGATTTTTATGAAACAGGACTGACACCATTTTGCCTTTAAATAGGATTTGCTTAACATGAGTGGCTCATTCTTATATTCACTAGATATTTCCCACTGGGTGATGTAATTTTAAGAGGAAATTTAATCAATTTGAATATATAATGACAGTTCTTTCTCTTAAAATTTCCAAATATATGCAGTATATATTTTCTGCTTGGTGATTGTATGTGATTTTTCTGATAAATATTATATATAGCTATCTGTCTTTCCTCTATCTATATTAACTGGAAAAATACTTTTTTCTTTTGCTAGCTTTGCCTGGGTAAACATAACATTTATGGTGTTTATTAATAAAGAGGCAATAAAAACATTTTAGAAAAACTGAAACACCATATGAATATCCTGTTCTGTAATCTCTAAAAATCTGCTTAACCTAACTACATTTTTTTCTCAGGGATGTTTCATACATAAACCTTTAGTCAAAAATAGAGGTAACTAGTTAGGTCCGGAATATGGAATCATTGAGATCCACCTGGTTTATGTTATAGAGTTTTGTGTAACTTTAAGAGGACATATACCACTTCCATCACACTTGGCACAGCATGCATTTTAAAGTAATTATTTGCTTAAAGAAAATTTACAGGTGACAGCAAAAGAGGAGGGAGAAGCTGGGATGTAATGTCATCATTTGAGAGCTGCTGTCAGTCTGGGTCCTGGACTTGGGAATGGGTCAGTCAGGCTACAAACATGCGCTGTTTCAAGGGGTTGGGGGCACAGACATAAAACTAACTGAGAGGGATGGAAAGTGAACCTGACTATACAGAAGATGATTTCAGAAACTGAAAAATGTTACTAAGAAGACACATAATAGTAGAGAATGGCTCTCTACCCATGATGTTCTGGAAAGAACTCTTGGACCTTCTACTAAGATCTGAACGATGAGAAAGGGGCAGCTATGTAAAGACTCGAAGGGAGGGGGTTTCCAAGTAGGAAGAACAGCAAGTGCAAAAGCCCTGGTCCAGGAAACAGCGCGATGTGTTCCAAAGGCAAGGGGACAGGCCGGTGGCTGGAGCGGAGTGGCTAAGGGAGAGGGTGCAAGGACACGAGGCAAGGAAAGCAGCCCCAGGAAGATCACAGGGGACCTGGTGGGGCATGACACAGATTTCAGATTTGTATTTCATGGTAACTGGTAGCCCCTGAAGCTTTAAAAAGGTAGTGACATTATATGACCTAACACTTTAGAAAGATAATTCTGGTGGTTGTGTGGTGGATATACACTGGGGATAAAGGCAGAAAGAGCAAGTAAGTGGAGCTACTGAAAATCCAGGGAGAAACAATGAGGGTTTGGATTAACAAAAAGATTAACTGAGGCAGCGAGGAGCTGCGTATTTGGAATATATTCCGAGGAAGAGCTGACAGGACATACTGATGGGTAGCAAATAGTGTATATGAGAAAATAATCAACTATTTGCCCCACTTTCCTCTGAAAATGTTGTTTTTGTTATAAATATAGTGGAGCAACTCTTCCTTCTCTCCTCATCCCCCTCCCCCCCAATTTCTCTCTAACTGGTTCCATGAACTTTTTTTTTTTTTAAACCTGTATATTTGGACGTCATAGTATAGAATTCAGAACAAACAAAAAACCCACAACAAATAAAAATATTTTTTCTACTATCAAGGCAAAGAAAATCATCTGTGCTCATCAACATGTTTTCCTTGTAAAAGCCTTTAGTGCCTCTCCTCTTCTACAATGAATGAATCATGAGGCTCAAGGACAGAGCAGTTGCACACTTAGCATCTCCTGTGTCTGTCTAATAACAAGAATGGAAATGGGATATTACATCCCTTTTTCAAGTGAAAGCTAATTGTTGGCTGGAGGCTAAGTACAAGAGAAATAATAATGGCAATTATATTGTGAGTGCTCGCTCTGGGCCTGGCATGGTTCCTCATGCTTGTTGCATGTTAACTAACTTAACCCCAAAAAATCCTGTGATGTATTTTAAAGGTGAGAAACTGAGGCACTGAGGTGGACCAACTTAATCAAGGTCGTAGAATTAATGCGTGAAAGAGCTGGTGTTCGGTTTTAGGCAGCCAACTCCAGAGGCTGTGCACGCTCCTGGCATGCTGATATTCCTCCATATCTTGGTGCAGTTTTAGAAAGAATGGAAGAATGGCTGCTATTTTTAGCATCCTCTCTTCTGTAAAGATAGAAGCAACGTAGGTCTCTCAGTCTCTGAGGCAAGAGAAAGTAGCCTAAATGCTCATTGACCTCTAATGATGGATAATACAGGCAACCATACATGCTAATTATGTATGGCTAATTATTAAAACACCTCTATTGAAACACCTGCCTAATGTTTTAAAAATGAATTAATTATTTTATAGCATGAACATTCTCCAGCAAATATTTGAAAAACATAGGTTGGTATGGAAGGAAACACTGGTATGCTTTTTGTATGTTATCACCTTGAAAATCCACAATTAAACTCATAAGCATTTTTAATCTGGTATTATGATTGGGATTTAAAAAAATATGACCTTGCCCATGTCATACAGACAATGTACTCCAGATTAAAATCCCCATGCAATTTTTAATACATTGGTAAATTATAAGAGCCAAAAGCACTTTTGCCCAGTTTCAGATATCATATTTAAATGATAATGTATTGAACTGATATAAAAGAATACTTTAGTAATGTTTTGAATACAAAAGGACTTTTATATAAAAATCTATTATAATCTTTTATATAAAAATGAGAAGGACAGAGACTGAGCTGGACTAACCTTTAGCATAGAGTAAACCGAACTCCGGCAGCTTTGGAACCCGGTGGATGCCAGGCCAGTGGCACAGAATCCTTGGACCCTAACCTTTCTTCTGAGCTTTGTGAAGACAAGGCCAGACTTTTTCCACGGTGGGACTGAGCTGAGCCACCTGAGCCACCGAACACCTGGGGATAGTCCTTTATTTCTACTCCGATTAAACTTACTACTACACCTCTTCCTCCCAAGCATAGTCCCTGAAATGCTTTTCTTGCAACTCTGTTGAAGAACTCATTTCTACTGGCAACATCATGACAATAATTTTACCAGAAACTGATTGTTGATGAAGTTACAGGCTAAATATGTTACTGGTATTATGTCATCTGATAATTATAAAATCTTGTGAGGTTGATATTTTACTCCTTAATTACAGATTAGGAAGCAGAGTTTTGGGGAGAATAAATGACTTGTCAAAGGTCATTGAATAGGAGGTAGAGTCAACATTTTAACTTACATCTGTAACCCCCAAACACTGATCTAACCTCCACACTTTCTGGGCTCCCCCTACTCAACATTGCTCCTCCCTTGATTCAGCTCCATTAAGTATGGATATAAATAGTACATTGATTCCGGGGTAGAAAACCTCGAAAAACTAAACTTTGTATATCAGAAGTGTTCAGACAAATCATGAGTTAATTATATATTCGAAAATTATGCAAATAATCCTTTTAGTTGTGAATTAATCAATGTTAATCACTTGAAAAGCAGCTTTTAAGTTTGTTTTTTTCTTAGAGATGTGTCAGAGTAGTTGAAATTCTCTTAGTAAGCTTCCTTTTTTAAAAATCCCATTTTTCCCCCGGCAGATGAAGACCACTTGAGTTATTTTGGTGTTGAACAACAGTCACAGTGGGTGATTAAATTAGAGACAGGTGTAAAACTCCTAAGAGTCACCAGGATTCTGTTTTCTGATCTCTGGAGTTATGGATCAGAAGTGAATTGCTAAATTGGAATGCCTTTCTTTTGTTTGAGAGAAGATACTAATGTGACCTGCTATTTAGAAAGGAGAGTCAATAAAGGAAGATAATGAATACTGGATGAGGAAGATATGGCTCATCTGTTTATTCGAATTCAAAAGCAACACATTTTCATCTGTGGGTATTTCAAGTGCATGTTAAGAGAAATGCAAATAGAGCAAATGAAATGGCAACCCTCTTTCCTTATCAGCAAACAGTAACCTAAAGTTACACTTCATTCATTTTCAAAAGACTTTAATTGAGTGGTAATAAAGTAAAGTTTCTAAAGGTCCTCTGGTAATGCAGCTCATTCTAATATATTATTGACCTTTATGATTTTGCAAAAATAATAGAACTGCAGAAATACCAGTATAGCATGCATACCCACCCTGACTGAGGATGGAACTTGCAACCTAGGTATCTAGGCATGTGCCCTGACTGGGAATCACACTGCATCTTCTTGGTGTAAGGATGACGCTTCACCCAGCCAGGGCTAAGATGTATTTTCAATCTGCATTTTGCTTAATGGATATGCATTTTCCCTCCTAAATAGGAGATAGAAGCACCTGAAAGATTTGGTTTATTGGAAGAACATTTTGATATGCCCTAAATTTAATTACGGTGGGTGTAGGGTAAGAGAAATAGGTATCAGTTAACAGACATGGGTCAACTAACTGTAGACTGCTCACATTCCTTAATGTTGGAGCTTTGAATCAACTTCTATAAAGCCACTCCGTGTCCTGCATACACATAAACGTTCAGGACAGTTGCCCACCACCAATCAAATCTATTTCTTCCTTATGGTCTAAGTGTTATCAGTGGGGTGCCCTCTCTGTCCCCACCCACTGCCAGTTAAAGTTGAATTCTTGCAAAGTTGCAAAGAAAGGAATTTCCTAAGACTCAAATGGGAGGATGAGTGATCTCTATTTCCATGGAATTAAACTCCTGGGTTTTGAATGTCCCGTTTCCCTCTGTCCCACCATGGAAACAGTCCAATCTTGCCTTCAGCAGGGCTAGGATTAAAGCCACTTCATATCCCAGAGCCTGGCCCTCTTCTGGTTAGTATATGGCTCAGGAAACCCTTTCTTTCAGAAAAGCTTCCACTGAAAGCTTTTGTTTAACATGGCTATCAGAAACTATTTTTAACATGAAAATTCCTAAAATTTATTGTTCTTAGGCATCTGATAAGTTTTGGCATGTCTACGAGTGTTTCTATTTCCAAATACTGCATTACTTCTTTCTTTTTGTAAAAAAGTATGCTTTTAAATGTAAATCTTAGTTTTTAATGGTTCTTACATTGTATAACTCTTAAATATAGCAGCTTTGTATGGTTTGAAAGGCTGAATGTCAATAAGATATGGTTTGATTTCTCCACTGGTTACTTATGTATTGGATGTATCTAGTTTAGCATTTTCCTGGCTCAGAGTGAATTATGGTGATGGACTACAAATTAACTTTTATATCTAGTACATAACAAACATACAATATTTGGGATCCCTTTTCCCCCAGAGTGGTTAAAGAGGAAACGTTTTTACCTGTCAAACTTTAACTGCTGTAGGAATGACTGCAAATACATTTTCTTTTTAGATAAAATCTTACATGAATCTTTAAAATAATATACTAATGTAGTAATATTCCAGAATTTCTTATTCCTTGCAATCACAAGTGTTTTTTTTTTTAAAGTGCATTTAGGTTCCAGGATCATAAAGTTATGCCAGGTAAAATAGAATTAAAGTTAGTTAACTAATAAAAATATTGAGATTTTGGAAAACGAGAGCCACAACATGTATTTTCTAGTACTTTATTTCAAATATTGACACAACCTTGCTTAAAATGTTGGCATTATTTTGCATGGTAATCTGTTAAAAACCTTTAGAGAGGAGAATTAAGTTCCAGTGAATACTTGATGTTATAAAATGAATCACAAAATGATATATTTTAAAACATCTAGATATGCTTTTAGTTAAAAAAGTATGTACATTACACATTTCCATATTTAGATGATTAATAAAGTTTCATTGATTAATGTTTGATGGTAAGAAGTGTATTTAGTAACCTAGCAAATAAAAATTCATTGTTTTTTTACATAGTAGAAAAATTCCAATGAATAGAGAGGTGGGTATTATATTTTCCCAAAGCTATACTGATTTTTGTTTGTAAATCTAAAGCTTTACCAATCATTTTAACATTTTTTTTTCATGTGGCTAAACAAAAAAGTATACTAAAATAAAGAGGCAAGACATAGAATGTTTGAAATCTTAGTTCACCTTTCATTTATCATAGTCATCTCACTTTCATAGATTATGTATAGATTTTTTTGTTTTGTTGACAGTTTATTATGAAAGGAAATGGAATATGAGAAACTGAGAGGCTATGGTTGTTAAAAGAAAGATAGCTTATTACTGCTTTAAAAGTGCTTAAATATTTAACAATAGTTTTCTTTTTAGCAATAAAATAGAAGCAAAAGGAACCTATCAAAGTATAAGTTTCAGTGAAAGTATTTATGGAGACTTTTCTGGTCCTCAGAGGTTGAGGTTTGTCAGTTGCACAACTATGTTCATTACCGAACCTCCTTACTTATTGCTTTGGTTGCACAGGACACCTCCATTCATTCTTTCCACCATCTAAGATGCAAATCTCAGCCTTGTCTTTTGCTTCCACCAGGAATCTAATTATACTAAGGAAGGCCACAATGTAAAGTATTAAGTAACCTCAACCTCGCTTTTAGTTTCTGTAAATGTTTCCAAGGTGACCAACTCATGCAGATTTTCCTGGAACTACTCCAGTTTTAAAACTGAAAATCCCCAGCCAGCGTGGCTCAGTGTTTGAACATTGACCTAAGAACCAGGAGGTCATGGTGTGATTCCAGTCAGGGCACATGCTTGGGTTGTGGGTTTGATGCCCATTGTGGGGTATGCAAAAGACAGCCAATCAATGATTCTCTCTCACCATTGATGTTTTTTTTTATCTCTCTACCTTTTTCTTTCTCTCTAAAATCAATTTAAAAAATGTATAAAAAAAGAATAACATTTAACATTTTAGATCTAGGGAGCAAACCAGAATGATTGATCAACCTAGAATCCTATAGTCTCAGGGGTCATCCAAATTACAATACTCCTGTCTTATAAAATTCTGTGGTGTTCAGGTATTCTGCCTTCTTCAGACACTCAAGAATTTGGGGGACATTTACTTTTAAATCTCTTTCTGAGTGAAAAATAAACTCACACTTTCCCTACTAAGTTTTGCTTTACAGATATTTATTGAAGGCATAGAACAAGCATGGCATTTATTTGACATTTTTTTGACTTGTGCTCCTCCTGAGTGGCTGGGCAAGGATTTTCTCTGCACTCACTGTCTGAGTGAAAATACCTCCTAGTAGCTTATGTTGTGGGAACAACCATGCCCAGCCTATGGTGTTATCCACTCTTGGCTGGTCCATAAAACTCACGGAGAATTCAAGGAGACTGGAGAGTGTGCATTTGTTCTATCACGCTCATCAGTCCATCTTAAAAGGGATGTAGATAACAAGCTGGATTCTTATGTCCTGGCCTCACTTCTGTCATCACTTGACACAAAGCCCCAGCCCTTGTGTTTGAAGAGACATAATCAGATGGATGTCTTATTGGCCTTTTGCTAAGGTAATGTGATGCTGTGCTGGGTGAGCACAGCATTTTTTTTAAGCTTAAACATAAAAGGGTATTTACTAGTATTTGTTCACATAATTGAAAAGTCCAGAGGATATACTGACATCAGGCCTGGGTGGATCCAGGGTCATAATCATTGTCCTCAAGACTCAAGTCTCTCCATCACTGGGCTCTGTTTTCCTCTAGCACTGGCTTTGTTCTGACTGGCTTATTTGATATGGTTTGAGGTGTGTGTGTTTTTTTAACCCTAAAACCCTTAGTAAATAGAGTTTCTGAGCTTCTCCTCTTCCACAGCTCAGTAAAACTCCTAGGGTTGAGCATCACTGACCAATCCACCTAACATCTTTAGAGTTTCAAAAACGTATACTTATGGCCTCCGCCATATGGCCTGGCCTTAATTTTAGAACAAAGAAAAGAGATGACCTCAGAAAAGAGGTTTATTCCAAGATGGATCTCTAGGCCCAAGAGAACGTTTGGCATAAAGACAGAGACTGGGGTCCGAGCCCCTAACCATTCCCTGAATCCCCGGGCTCACAGCTAGGTCAGACTTCCCAGGCTCCCTTGCAACTGAAAGTGCTTATGTGTCTGGGATCCAAAATATTTATTCAACTCAAAGAGCTATAGTGGTTTTTCTTCTTATTAAGAAATTTAAGTACCTCTGTATAAACAGTCTATCCTTCGGGTGTCTCTGTAACTCATAGTTACAAAAGAGCTTCTTAAGATTTCTCAGGAATATTCTCAAACACTTCAGAAGTTTTCTTCTACAAAAACTATGCCAAAAAAAGGGGGGAAATGGGCTTTTCAAACACATAATAGCCTGTGTCTGCGATAATGAGACGGCTACGCTGGCAAAGGCAGGGCAACTTGAAAAAGTGGGTGTTCCTCCCTATCTTTTCCCGCTTCTCCCAACTCTTTTGGGAGTGTCTCTAAGAGCATGCTGGGAAAATTGATAGGGCACATGAAATGCAATAGTTGGACCAGGGAGAACAATTTTCACAGTAGTGTCACACTTAAAATGTTCTGCAGGATGCATTAGATTTCAGTCGTTATTTCTGCCAAATTCCCCCTATGTCGGTGCATAATTTTAATCCTAATAAAAAGGATAAACTAATCATGGGTTTCTTTCTAGATACAGTTCTGGCAATTAATATTCATATTCACCTTAGAGATATTTTGCCCCCCACAGGCAGGCATTTGCTGACATTTCGACTGAGAGCTTTGCAATTATAGAGACTTGGTAAGTAAATGAGTTGTGACAGGTAAAAGAAAAACTACTGTTTTAAAATTTTCCTTCACATGCCAAATCACTTCATTACTTAATTTACAGTGACACATTTAATGGCATTTTTCCCCCATCACAATGAAAGTAACACAATCCGGAAATCCATGGTCTTTTGACATGTCATGTTTTTGTTTTTGTTTAACATAAATTAAAAAAATCTATTAATATTTTAATTCATACCACATTATCGGTCTCTAGCTCATTTTATTTTTGGATGTCTACAATCTATAAGGTGTCCTGAAAATATTTAAGAACTTTCTGACCTTTCTAAAACAACATGCTTGATGGTTATTTATTTTGTAAGGAGGTTGAGAAAAGTTTATTTACTAGACTTCCCCAGAGGTGAGAGAAAATATGGACATTTGAAAAATCCTCTGGCTGCACGGATGTCTCCAGGGGAAATGAATCGCAGGGTACAAGCTTGACTACAAATTCCGGCATTATGTGTGGCAAGAAGGGTTCCACAGCAGCAGTGGGGCTTTCTGATGGTGATAAAACTGTGCAAATTAATCGGAGACATGCTACAACAGAGAGGCAGCAAGATTGGAGGTAACTAGAGGAAGGAGTTCACACACTTTGCAAGCAATTCTCCCTGCTACCACTTCTTGCAAATATTCACTGAAACCACAGATATCACCATTGTGTTTGCGATAGAGTTTCTGTGGAGGTCAATAAGAGGCAGATCCGGTCAGTGGATTTGAACTCTGGAATAGAATCACCTAGGAAGCTGAGAAAATAAAATGAAATTGGGGCATGTCCTTGTGAAAGGGTGCCTCGCAAAATGCACTTGGCATAGAGGTCAGCTAAAACTGCCTTCTTAGATAGTGATGTTAAGAAACCAAATATTCAAAATGTTTGGCCTTCCCCCTTTCCTGCCTAAGAGATTCAGATGGGAAGACCTGACCTGGGGGGGAAATCTGAGCATGTGCACTTGAGCCTAATTTGAATTAAGTATGGTAGAAAAGAAGGCTCCAGGCAGGGAATTCGTAGTTAGATCACCCCTTTCTCTCATTGAAACAAAAATTTATTTCTCCTGTATGTTCGGCTTTTTCTCAACTGCCTATAAATTGCCCATTCTCACTTCTGAAATCTAAGACCACAGTCCCAAATTTGCTCCTTTGTCTGAAATGTCTTGTATACCTATTCTTGCCGCACTGTCTTTGGAATTTTCATGCTTATGTGAATTTTCCCGTCATATGTATTAAAATAGAAACTTCTCCTATTTATTTGATTATGTCCCACCTAGAAGAACTTAGAAGGTGGGAAGAAAAGTGTTGTTTTGTTTTTTGAAAGTCTCCACAGCCTCCAGACACTTGTTTCGGTCTAGTGAAACTGAGCTCATCCTCTTTTCCTCCAAAATGGTGAGAGAATCAATATCTGTTGTCTTAAATAATGTGTTACTACAACCCCTGGGAACTATTAATCTGTCGTCTATCAACTATTAATCTGTCGTCTATAATTATCTCATATTTTTACTAATCAAATTTCTAAAGGCAATTTACTATGATTCAGAATTTTCTTTTTGAAAACTTCTTTGCCAGTTAGATAAAGAGCAAAGAACGAGAATCTGATATGATTAAAATGTACCAATATGTGATTCTGTTTCATTAGCAGTATAAGAATAGCCACCTCAAAATAAATAAAGTCAAGCTACTATTAGTATCTACTATAAAATTACATACTAGTACATACTATCCAGACCAATTTAATTTTTATCATGCATCAGAGATTCTTAGCTTTCATAAAATGTTTTATATTTTTATGGAATATATTCAAGATTATAACTTTAGACACATTTCTTTTTAAAATGATAGAAAATAATATGTATATCTTTCAATATATTCTTTTTAAATAAACCTAAATAAATCAACTTCATAAACACATTTTTAAAATATAACTGTAGTTTCACTAAAACAGGATTTGGCAGAAACATAATACGATGTTTATTTATAAATGTACAAAATAATTTACAAAGCAAGCATTTGTAAAGTTTACTTCACTTTTTGAAAGATTTTCCATTCAAAATAATAATTGGTGAGTTAGGTTGATAGTAAATATTGAAATATTTGAAGTAAAATTGTAAAACTGAATAAAAAACACTAGAATAAATGTTTAGCTTTTATCACTCTAAGTAGTCTAAGAAGTTTGAATATAAATCTTTGCTTTTGAACAGATAATGTTTTAATATATTGAAGAATTAGTTGATATGGACTGCTGGTATATGAAAAGAAAATTCAGTGCCTTATTAGAGTATTTACTGCATCCACAAATACAGAAACTTTTAAATAAAATACTAGAAAATAAAATTAATTGGCTTATTATAAAAATAATTATACATGAACAAAATATTTTCGTAGGAGTTTAGATAATTTTATTCCAAATGAGAAATATATTAAGAAATAAACCATAGTTAAAAACATAAATAGATAACCTGAGGAAAAAAAAGCAGTTACATAATGAAAGAAATAATCACTAATTATTCTTTAAAGATATAAACTAAAGCACATTTTTCTCTTTATTTTTTTCCAAGTTACTTATGATTATTTTTATTTTATTGTGAAAACTCAATGACAGCAAATGTGTCATGAGATAGAGCCCTCTCTCACTTATCAGAACATAATTTAAGACAACACATTTATAAAACTTTTTGGCAATAGTTTTCAAGAATAATAAAATATTTACACTATTTGACCTTATAATTCTATTTCTGGGAGTCTCCCCTAAGAGAATAATTTAAAATGCAGATGCTTTTTTGCTCAAAGATATTCATTACAGCATTATGAATTTTGGAAATAACTTTATGTGTTGCAAAACCGGGAGATAGTTGTTTGCATCGGGTAGAACCAGAAGAATAGCTCAGGTAAAGCTATGGGTATGAGCATAAGAGGAACAATATAATAATATCAGAGAGCAAAACTGTAAAAGTAGTACGCAAATTATTTTAATTTGTCCATTCATGTTAACAAGTAGTTCGAGTTTGAGAAGAGCTTCCTCTTGTTACCTAATCACGTTTTACATATTTGCCACATCAGAACATCTGTTTGCATAATGGCTTTTCCAGTGTTCTTGAAATAAAATGTCAATTGGCAGGTAACATTTAACACTTTAAAATGTCCTGAAACTTGGGATTTGTTAATTATCGCTCCACTTTTTGTCTTTTTCTCTGTTTTTTTGCAGCAGTTCATTTTCCTGAAGGCTATCTAATTAACGGTCAGGCGTTGAGTGCATGCTTAGCATTAGAGTGACACAAAGTCTATTAATTCTGACAATAATTCCCTAACATTTTTATGCTAGTGCATAAACTCATGAACTCTGACTGTGATTAGGATGAATTTGCTCTAACCTTTTTTAAAAATATGCTTATATCTCTCCAATCAAGAGTTTAAGTCCCAGAACTGAGGTGCCAATTGTCCCAGCTTTGGTTAGCTGTCCACCATGCCAGAAGAGAACAGGGCACAGAGGAATTTGGGGGAAAGCCCCCGAAATGAAAAGGGGTTGCTGCTTCTAAAACAAGGGACATGGCCACTGAGTATTAAAGGCTACAAAACACAAAACATGTACCTGGGACTTCCCTGGATGAGAACTTGCTAACAGACAAGCCCCCAAGTTAGCGTCAGGTATATTATTTTATTTTTTTGTTAACAGAGTTTAAAATAGAATTTTTGAAATTGCTAGCAAAATAAAATTATCTTTATTTTTTTAAATTATTTCTTTAAAAGTAAACCTTTCTTCTCCAAAGTAGAATTGTTTCCATCTGGGATCCTTTAGATGAAAGCAGGGAGAACCCCTCAGAGCTTGAAAGAAGGGTTGTTACCCAATGGGTTCTGAGTCACTTTCTGAGAGTCTACAGCAGAAAACAGGCTATTGGAACAGACAAATGAAGGAGACAGAGTGCCTGCAGGATTAGGAGATATTAAATAAGCACACAAACAGGACCTAAGTTCAGGTCCAGGTAAGTGCTAGCAGCAGCCAAACAGGAAAACGGACAGACTAACTGGAATCCAGGGCAAGGGGAGGAGAGGGCATCGCTTTCGTTTAGAGTAGTGTTTCCCAAACTTTTGACATATGTGTACCCCTTCTATGATTTTCGTAATGCTGAGTACCCCTCGTAAAAAAAAATGTCAAAAAAATGGATGTATTTTAATAACAATCAAAATATATTTATTTTTTTGGGTACATACACAAAATAACAATAAACAAAAAATAAAATTATTCATAATAAAATATAAGTAAAAGTTATATTATAAATAACATTTATTTGCACACCGGACCATCTCACGCCTCACGAGACTGTCTTGACTTGACTCATGAGAATGTAGAATTAGGCACAGCTAAGCACGGTGCAATGCCATATCCCCACCAAACTCCGGTGCAACGCGTACCCCCACCAAACTCTTCCCATACCCCTGGGGGTACGCGTACCACACTTTGGGAAACACTGACTTAGAGAATTGCGAAGTGAGGTTTCAATGGCAAGGAGAAGGCAGTAGCACAATGGCCTGGAGAAAAAGATTTCCAAGCCAGAAGAACTAACTACAGGTATCCTGGCAGGAGAACAAGCCAGGCATGTTAGAGGGCAGAGCTGTGGCTCTCCTGACGGCAGCAATGATCAGAGGCATGAAAAGAGGAGTTCGGAGAGGAATTCAGGGCGGTGTCTCACAGGTCCTTGAAGGCATGGAAGACATTTGGGTTTTATTCCAATTGTGAAATCTCATTGCGGGGGGTTTGAACCAGACAGTGATCTGGTTTGATCATTGGTTCATTAGTTTATGGGAGGTAAGAGGGCTCATATGTTTTCACAAGTTAACCTCTCTCATTTCAGCTTCTTGCAGGTGTTTTTTTAATTTTTTTATTTCTTCTCAAAAACAGACTCTGCTGTATGATTATATTAATAGATTCCCTGCCTTCCAGGCGTGAACAAGGCCGGTGCTCTTTCACAGGCCAGAATCTCTTTGAAGCTGGGACAGCACATAAGTAGATCCCCAGACCTAGTATAGTACCAGAATAGAACTCGATTACCATGGGTTGAAGGAAGAAGAATCTATGGAGGGAATGGAGAATTTCATCCTTCTCTCCCTAGGATGGTTGGTTCTTGATGGAATCTACCTGTATGCCCCAGTGGCCATACCCATTTCCTCTAAAGAGTGCTCCATAGCTCCCTGCAGTCTCCTGACATGCAGGCTAAATGCCATGTCTCCTTGAAAGATTTGAGCTTTCATCCCTTGAACTACAACTAGGTGAGTACCCCCTATTGCTTGCTTGCATTTACTTAGATTCCAATGCAGAAAATAATTAATTAAAACGAACCCGAAGACTGGATTGAAAAGGGATAAGTTTTTTTTTTTTTGTTTTTTTCCATTTGCATTTGAAAACGCAAAGGACGGGATCCAGAGTTCTAAGGATAGGGGGGTGATTGACAGTAATGAGTAACAATTCGGAAGGGAGAAACATGTTGCTAGAGTCACAAAACCTCTAATGCCCCAAACATTTCTCCTCTTTTAAACACTGGCCTTTTTTCTGCATTACTTTTTTTTTTGTCAGCAGAATTGTAGCTGCCATTCTTAGCTCAGTTTCTTTTGCATTTATGCTCACAAAGAAACAGGAGTGCCAAGCACAAAAGCTGTACGTTTATGTGTTCAGATGAAGGGCTGAAATGCCAAACACAGAGAGCTATTGACAGCCCTGACAGATCCATCTCTGGCTCTCACCCTCAAAGATGGTTGCGTGGAAACACTAACAGTCAAAAATAACTCCTTTTGTCACCAAAAATAAATAAATAATATTCATACTGAGGAGGAGGTGAATTGAAAGGCTTTGGGCCCCAGGTGAGTATCACAGACATTCTTCTAAAATTCGGACCTGACATTTGTCTATTCCTTTTCATTCTAAAATTTTCGAGATGAGCCTCTGAGAAATTTGCTTCGCAGGTTGCTAATTTGAGTTTAGAATAAAATACTGTGGCTTTAGAATAAAAAAAAGGGACATTTCCACAAAGGCTCTTTAAAACATTGAAGTCTAAATTTTCCCTACTGTGGTTGATACGCTGAGCCTTACCTGAACTCTATTGTCACCCTCCTAGATCATTGCTGAGGGTTCCAGCTCCGCTTTCTCAGCTCAACTCCCATCATTGTCATCTGCAGAGCATCCTGCAGAGTACATGTTTCCCGGTGATACTTTATGCCATGGTTTGGTATAAATAGAAAATAGGATGGCTAAGAACTTACAGGCAATTTCGAAGATTCAGGAACTAGTTCCATGAAGCCATTAAACCGGCTATTGAGGAAAGATATTCCAAAGTGGCTGTTTAATGAAAATGTTCATGTTCTAGTGAGATTTGTTGGCAGCCTATATCACAATCTTATTTCTCAAAAAGTTCGACTTGTCTGGAAAAAAAACACACCCAAAACTAAAAACCACAGCAGGGACATTGTCACAGTTTAAGAAGGATTGACATTCAGCAGAACTCGTTTCCCCATGTCTATAAATAACTGTTTATTGAAATGCACCTTCTCACAAAATGTTTCGTTTCTATCTACAAAACTCTGCCCGAAAAGGGCCCATCTCTCATTAATATTCATTGGAATTATTTAGCTCCCTAATTTTTTCTGTGTTTTTTTTTCTCCTATTCTCCAAGCAAATTTTGTACCTTAGGGGAAGTAAGAGTCCTAAATGTTTGACCCACCTTTGAGATTTAAGCTGCTTTGTGCACTTTTACCAAACTGATTCTCTGACTTGTGTTTCTGGCTTACACTGAGCTTGCTTTATTAGAAGACAACAGTCTAATTGATGACATTTGGTGAATGAGTTTGTATTTCAGAAGGCAAATAAAACTTGAGGCCATATAATCACTTCCTAAGCCCTCATCCTTACAAAAGGGCATCAGATTTTTCATAGTTTTCTAGGCTGCTTTTAGAACATACTGTGACATAATTTTTGAATTAATAAAAATATCTATACTTTTTTACTCAACTATATCAAATATTAAGTTTATTGGACCTAACCTTCTGAAGAGTGCCAGAGTGGCAGGAATTATGGTAGTGAGGCATAATAAAAGAGTAATATGCAAATTAAACATCACTCCACTCCACAAGCCACACCACAAGCCAATTAGAGTAAGTATGCAAATTAACCCCAGCCAAGATGGCTGTAGCCACAGAGGCTTGGGTTTCTCTGACAACGGAAGAAGCCAATCTTTCTGCCTGCCCTAGCAGCCTAAGCCTCCACTCTAGGCTACAAAGTTTTAATTATAGAAGGTAAGGCTGCTGATACAGAGCAAGCAGGAGGCTTGGCTCCGCTCCAAGCTACAAAGTTTCAATTGTAGAAGGTAAATAAATTCCAGATACCTGGGCCTATACTTAGGTTGCTGGGGGGTGTGGCCAGCCTGCAAACCACCACAGGCCCCTCGCTCATGCCACCCCATGCCCCAACGGACCCCCCACCCTGATCCAGACACCCTTCAGGGCAAACCAGGTGGCCCCCACCCATGCACCATGCCTCTATCCTATCTAATAAAAGAGTCATATGCAGATTAACCATCACTCCAACACACAATATGGCTGTCCCCGTGTGGTCAAATATCTTGCCCCCATGTGGACACAAGATGGCTACCACAAGATGGCTAGCAGGGGAGAGCAGTTAAGAGGGACCAGGCCTGCAAGGGAGGGCGATTGAAGGTGATCAAGCCTGCAGGGGAGAGCAGTTAGGGTTGACAAGGCCAGCAGAGGAGGGAAGTTGGGGGCAAATGGACTGGCAGGGGAGCAGTTAGACATCAATCAGGCTGGCATGGGAGTGGTTAGGGGATGATCAGGCTGGCAGGCAGAAGCGCTTAGGGGCAATCAGAAAGGCAGGCAGGAAGGCAAGCAGTTGGGAGCCAGCAGTCCTGGATTGTGAAAGGGATGTGCGACTACAATCAGACATCCCTCAAGGGGTCCCAAATTGGAGAGGGTGTAGGCTGGGCTGAGGGACAACCCCCATCCCCCCGCCCCCATGCATGAATTTCATGCACCGGGCCATATATATATATATATATATATATATATATATATATATATATATGCAAAATAGAGATTTATATTTGGGATATGGGAAGTGTGTGTATGTGAGTGTTTGCACTCATATGCAGAATTAAGAGGAAGCATATCTTGGTCAGCTTTGTACACCTTTTATCATTTTGTGAAAATAGCATCCTGCTCTTTGGGAAATTGCTTCTTGCTCATCTTCTGTTCCCCCTCAACCCCTCTTATTGTGGAAACTTCTGGAAAGCCTGCCAGTCATTGTACTGAGCCACTCAGGCCACAAGAGATTGGCTTGGGCCAAAGTGCCTCATTCTCCTAGTCACAGGTATTGATTGATGTGTTTGTGATTTAAGCCAGACCAATAAGGATCCATTCCTATAATTTTTATATATAGTCATTGGGAAAGGACAATTCTCTCTTTCATCTGGGGGTCATCATCTTGATTAATCAGAATGAACCTGGGGCTATCTACAGCCATGCCCATAACTTGCCCCTCTATATAGAAAATGTCTTTATAAAATAGGAGAGAATGAAGTCAATATATAGATAAGAACAGAGCTGGAAAATGGAGAAAGTACTGGTAATATTGTTTGGGTCCCTGAATTCAAAGACATGTAAAACTATCCATCTCTGTTTAAGATTCAGAATAGACAGAAGAGAATTGGGGTTTATGATAAATGGGGTTCTTTTTCAAATCCCTAAAGATTGGATAAATTGGATAAAAACAATAACCCAACAAAGAGTGATGTCAAGAATAGTGGGCTGAGAATCAGGACAAGTGGCTTCTAGTTCAAGATCTTCAATAATAATTCATGTACATGTGGACAAGTTAGCCTTTTCAATTTTTGGTTCTCTCCTCTAAGATGTTTTAACTAATTCTCAGATCTTTAAACTATACACATGCATGCCTCAGGCACTTCTAAGCTAATTACACTGTGAAATAAGTGCTCCACCTTTAAATAGGTGCTTACTAATTGTTCTTTTATAATAACATTTCCCCCCTTTTCTTTAAGTTTTTAGTTAAAAGAAGTGTGATGTTGTTAGAGTAATCCAGTAGAATATGAATGTAATCAGAGACTAAATCAAAAGTGTCTGCAATCCACAACATCTCCAAAGGAAAAACAAAATTATATATCCTAATTTGAACCAGCTGAAGTAACTGCTGATTTTTATAGTTTCAATGAAATAGTGAATTGTTGGAATTGATTGTCTCTGCAGATTATAATGCTGAGCACTCATGTACAGAGGGAAGCAGCAGTCCCTGCACCAACTTTAGAGTTTGGTGGAGTTTGGCATTGGAAATGCTCCTCTTTGTCCTTTCAGCGGGGTCTCTGCTCTCTCTATCCATCCTCTGACTGCCTTCCCGAGCTCATGCAAGTAAATTCATCACCAAGGCCAACTGGAATAAAGTCAGGGGACGCTGTGTTGGAGAGGGTTTTTAGACTGTATGTATCCCAGCTCGTGGGAGAGGATGCTGTGATAAATAAGTGGTGTCTGCAAAGGAGACAATCCTTGAAAAAGTGGGCATCTGCCGTTCAATTGTGAACTTGATTTTGTGCTCCAGATATTTGCCTTTTATAGAAAAATTTCACATTCAATTTCTAAATGATAGGACCGAGCCATTGATTTGTATATAATGGCTTCCCTACTGGGTGATACATTTTGGGATGAGGGAACTTTCCATGTTATTCTTTAAATCCAACCATCTATTCTACTTACTGGCCGTGCAAAGACAGCATACATTTATATCTTTGGTGCCTTACACGAGTCCAATTTGTTCCCAGGGTGAAATACCACTTATATGGGTTTGAAATTCTATTCTAAACGTAGAGATGATGATTTCTGTGTAGAATGTAACGCTGACAAAACACATACTTTTTTTTTTCCTAATGCAAATCTTACATGCATTGGCTTTCAGGTAGTTAGGCTGGCACTTTTGGGGGCGTGGAAGACAGAAAATAACTCCTATTAAACAAAAGGGTGAAGAGTGAGGAAGGAGGAACAGATCTATTTTGTTAAATGTCATTTTTGGAGACACAGACCACATGGTTCTGTTTTGTTTTGAAGGAGATTAAGAATAAAAACCAGGTATCTAAAATGAGAGTGGGCATGCCTTAGGAGGTTAAGGAAAAGCTGACAATCTGCCAGTTGTGACAACATTTAATAGTATTCAAATTAATTGTAATATTGAAAATGGAGAAACCTGACTTCAGATGAATAATGAATAACAAAACCAGATACGGCTCTGAGGTGAAATGTGATTTTCATGAGGACGGGAACATTTAACATTTATACAGCGGTTCATATTCTCAAAGCCATATATCAGTGACAACTGTAAAATACATCTTTAATTTGAATTGATGAAATACTCTGCAGCGTTACATTCAGGAGATAGTACACTTCCCTCCCTAAATAAACCGAGAGCAAAAGAGGGAGAGGATTTGGGTAAACACATGCTTTAAACGTGCTTATACAAATGTAAGCCAAATGCTTTGATATCCAATCATTTGAAGATGTTTAATTCTTGGTAGGTATATTTTTGTTATTCATTCACATGAATACTCAGGGTATGTCATAACTCATCATGTGCTTCGAGGTTAAGGGTAATCCATATTCTGAATGCAAAAGGATTGGCTTATAAATATAAACTATAAAGCATAGACAGTATTTTAAATAAAAGGATTTAGATTATCTATTTTCTCCAAAACTTCCATCTATGCTCTGCTTTCCCCATACCCTTGTCTTGCTTAAACTTAGCTAAAACTTTTCTTCAACTTTGCACATGCCCAGTAATTTCGGCTCAACTAGCTACTTCTCTGCTCCAATACTCAATCTATTATCATGGCTATGGAGAACTCAAAAGCACACCAGTGATTTCATCCCTAGTGATAGTGTTTTAGTAAGATGTCACTGCACCCCCAATTCTACAGCCTTGCAGTTAAGTAGAGCATGGCCAAAATCACATCATGGAATAAAAGCAGCAGTGTTCCATGTCACTTCCAGGCCTGAGCCACACAGCCTGCAAGCCTTTCCCCCTTTGGCGGGCTGCAGGGGCAATAACAAGAACAACACTGCAAGTCACATAAAGAGGGGAGAACCGCCATTATCCTGGAGCTCTAAATGACCCCGTGGAGCTTAGCTGCCCACTAACCTGGAACACCTCCCTGGATTGTAAACTTGAGGAGGATGTAAGTTTTATTTTTCTGGAGGTCTTTTTGTTTTTGCTTTTTTTAAAAAAATTTTTATTAGCCTAGCTATTGTAAGTCTAGATTTGCTGCTATAAACATATGGTTTCCACACCCACCTGGCCCCTCAGTGAAATTCTGCAATTCTTAAGAAGCTGCCACTCTCTCTGCCTCTACAGCTTTTTGAAATCTTCAGAACTCTCTTCAAGATGTCATTCTAGCCTCCAATCCTGCCTTTCTCAGCAGATAACATTGACTCAGAGAGAAAATGATGCCATCAGGCATGGATTCCTTTAATTTCCCCCTTTCCCAACTCAAAAAGTATTTGTATGTCCGAATCGGTTTTTTAAAAAGTATATTTTTATTGACTTCAGAGAGGAAGGAAGAGGGAGAGAGAGATAGAAACATTAATGATGAGGGAGAATCATTGATTGGCTGCCTCCTGCACACCCCCTACTAGGAATCGAGTCCACAACCTGGGCATGTGCCCTTGACCAGAATTAAACCCAGGACCTTTCAGTCTGCAGGCTGACACTCTATCTACTGAGCCAAACCAACTAGGGTTCAATCTTAATTCTTTTCACTTTATTAAGAATTTTGTCTTTAAAGGTACATTTGACATGATTTTTAATTTCACCCTTTAATCTGCTTAAAGCTTTCTCTATAGTTCTTATTTATCTCTCATTTCTGTATTTCTTTCCTTATAGTATAAATAAAATCCTCCCACTTTACTCTGTGCCCCCCCCCCTCTGATCCTCTGTCCATTCTCCTTTGCTTTTCATGTAAATTGCCTTGAAATGTATTTCACTACTCTTTTCATTTTGTGATCTCTCATTTACCCTGCATTCTATAACCAGGTTTCTATTGCTGAATTGTCTTAAGCAAAGTGTGAGGATTACTTTGCTAAGTCCAGTATTTTCTAAAAGGTGAATTTGATCATCTTATGTTCTTTGTTAAAACACTTTAATGTTACTATCTATGGGAGTTAAGCCCAAACACCTTAGTATGCCTTATAAAATACTTCATTCAGTCTCTGGCTCTTGTTTATTCTCCTGTTTCTTCTTCTATGGCTTCCTTCTAAATACCCTGACTAGTTCAAGTTAATTATGTTTACATCTTTATAACTTTTTCTGAGTTATTTTCTCTACTTGGGAAGTATGCCCTCAATGAACTACTTATTTAAATAACTTCTGATGCTTTAAGACCCAGCTCCAGTATTTTCTTCCTCTTAAAGCTTTTCTTGTTACATTGCATCTCCTTTTCTGTCACCCAGTGCATGGTGTTTACTCTGCCCAGAACTTACCTCATTATATTGTCTGGTATATCCTATTTACTCCCCTACCAGATCATGGAGGCAAAATCTTCATTCATTTTGGTATCACTAGGAAGTAGCCTGGTGGTGAGGGCAGAGTAAAAAGCTAATATATTTACTGAGCAATTGAATTAATGATTGTAAGTAATTTTCTTATTTTTAAGTAAGCTCACAAAGTTAGTGACTCTAGATCAGCCATGGGCAAACTATAGCCTGCAGGCCGGATCTGGCCCATTTGGCAGAAAGAGTGGAGGGTTCTCTTGCTCTCCCCTCCGCTCCTTCACCAGCAGCCCAAGATGAGAGTGCCAGCATGGTCAGGTTGCTTTTGTTCTGGCCCTCTGGTCCAATTTAAGAACCCATTGTGGCCCTCGAGTAAAAAAGTTTGTCCACCCCTGCTCTAGATGGTATTCATTAAATGATATAGGAGATACAGCAGATTACATGGTTGCTAGTCTAAACATCTAAATGTAAGAACAAAAGGCGGACATTAGAAATGCCCATTTAAATTATTTTTTGAGAGGAAATTTGTATCTAAGAACTTATCAACAGGTATTTTTATAAGAAAAGTCTTCATGCTTTTGTAAGAAATTTTTGAAAAGCATAAATGATAAATTGCTTTGGAATAACAACTAGGACTACAACTGTTCGTATCTGATGGACTTCAGAGCAGAGAGCAGTGATGTCAATTGCGGGCTCCACAGGGGCCACCTGCTGCAGGATTTGCCGATCTTCCTAAAGAGGACAGAGGGAGTGGACAGAAGCCAGCTCCTCAGAGAAAGGAATCTCTAAAATGGAAGGGGCGTCATTGCTTTGTTACTGAAGACTGGATTGACGTAGGCAGATTTCTAAGAGAACGCCTGACAATGCCAAATGTGTGAGAGCAAAGAAGCCTGATATTGGAGACTCAGGTATTCATGAGTCAGAGTTAAAGAGAGGAAAGTTTTTAATTGCACTGGAATGCCTTCTGTCATTTGAAACGAGCTGGGTTACAAAATTTCTAAATAATCAGATGGTAAGCCAAACCTATGGAAGGACTTTCAACCATTGGTTAAAGAAATGAGCACTGGCCACTTAAAGTAATGAGGACAGAATGAGATTTTCCAGGACACGAGGAGAGCACCAAACAATTGAAAATGAACTAGACAGCAATGCTGAGATGAAATGAGATTAATGAACTAATAGTTCAATTGAGGCTTTTCTTGTGATTCAGAAGATTGAGTTTATCAAGTAAACTTCAGAGGAATTTCTAGGTCATGTAATGAGATTTCCAGGTCAGATGAAAGCAAATACAATCAAATGCCCCCCAGGTTCACTTTCAGTGTTTCTATTTTCTTCTAAATATCTTCATTCTAAAGTTTAAAAAGCCAATATTATTTTTTCTCTATCAATTTGTTTTGACAAGTTTTTCTTCACCTGCAGGGCTAAAAGCAAAGCATTTTTCTTTTGTATATCTCTCCTGGTAGGTTACTTCAACCAAGGCAATAGAACAGTAGCTTGCACTTAGCATAAATATAAAATATTCTTATATTTTTAATATTCTGTTCCCAACCTCTCCCCCTTTTCTCTAGTTCATTTCCATTAATTATTTATCTTTGTGTTCATTAAAATAAACCTGAAAACTTAAGCTCACAAAGGAATTGATGGTTATTATTATTTTAAGATCCAAGTAAAGAATACTTTTGATAAATATGTTTTTATTGATTTTTTTAATCTAGAGGGAGGGGAAGAGAGAGAGAGAGAGAGAGAGAGAGAGAGAGAGAGAGAGAGAGAGAGATCTCCACTGGTTGCCTGATTGGGAATTGAACCCATGGCTTTTCTGTGCAGGGACCATGCTTAATCAACTGAGCCACACAAACCAAGGCAGGATCACTTTCTATCCCAATTAGATAATCCAAATATTTACTTGCAACCTAATTGTATAATATTATACATTTTTTTCAATTTCTTTATTTATCACCAATTTATGTATAAGTCAATCAGATATAAGCTGTTTGTGTCTGTACATTGAGAAACAAAAGATCTTGAGAAGTAATCTTAAAATTTTATTTTCTCTAGCTACCTCCAATCCTTGAGAAACAAAGACTCATGATAGGTAGCTATTTACTCCGAAGTGTGTACTTTTCATTATTCTATCTTAAAATTGTTTTAAAAATTATTGTTTTATTTTATGATTTTCTAGTGAAAACCAAAAACCATTGAAACTTCTCTGCTTGCCTCCTGAACCTTTTATATTCTTACATTCAGTGTGGGTGAAGTATCTTGCTCATGGCCAAGTGCAGTAGACATTTTCCCGATGGTTGGTTTCTGGTAATAACTGATAGAGCAGCCAGCTTTTTAAAAATTGCTCTATGTTCCCTGGCTGGGTGGCCCAGTTGGTTGGGGCATTTTCCTGAACACCAAATGGTGGCAGATTCAATTCCCCACAGGGGTGCCAGCAGGAAGGCAACCGATCAATGTTTTTCTCTCACATTGATGTCTCTCTCCCTCTAAAATCAATAAAAAACAAAATAAAATTGCTCTAAGGATGCATATTTTTGTCTGCTAACTTGAATATTTAGAATACCTGGTAAAACTCACAAGGAGTAATGATCAGTATGAACAGGTTGGAGAGGGAGCTGGATTTAATAACACATTTAATAGGAGAATAAACAATCAAGATTTACCATTGGCTTATACAGTTTAGGTCAGTTAATAATGGTAGGAACAGTTTTTGTATGCATATGTTATCAAGCAGAAAGAGTTGTCCACCGAGCTCCAGCAGAGCCAAGCACTAGACAATGAGAACTGCAGTGGAGAGATATTGGCTGTTTTATTATGAATGGTAAGCTAATGTGCAATGCTGGAAGATCCTGAAGGATGGCTAGTAGGGAGCAGATTATATAGGGCAAAATTGAGGACACCATGGGTTAGGGTTTCAGGGTCTTGCTGCAAGCTGATTGGGGAGGTAAGGGTAATTCATTTCTTCAGATCTTGAGGATAGCTCTGAAGTCTTATTCTACAATCCTTTGTCTGGTCTCATGAGGAGGTAGCCAGGGGGTTGTTTCACCTTAGATCTGAGGAGCTGAAACAGAACTTAGGTCAAGATGCTATCTTTAGCCTGCCAGAGGTTCAGACCTTGTGATTATTAGTCAGGTCCGGGCTATTGTCTGCTGCCTCTGAGTTTGCTGGTTATCTAGGGGAAAGGCTAGATCTCTTAGGAATATATATATACATATATAGATGAGAGAGGTGATTTCTAGAGCGAGAATTCCGTGGTAAATTTAATCATAATCTTAAGGACCCTCAGTTTCACAAACAATTATTCCTGTATGTATAACCAACATAAGTCTACCAGTGCCAATCTCACAGAAATGGAACATAAGAGATACATCATAGCTGTTATTGAAAAGAGAGAAGCATTACTTTCGGGTCATGTTGAAAGAGCTCAATGAACTGGAAAATTCTCTTCAAAATGACTACCTCTAAAAAATATAGACAAAAAATGAAGAAAGGCAAATGTATTTTTCCCTAATGTTTTATTCTTTGAGTGTGGAAGAGTGTGGTGTATATCCTTAGAAGAATGTCAATGGCTTGGTTTTGAAAAGCTTCACAGAGTTCCATTTGAAACTCAAATATATGTCTTATGAATTGCGTTTAAAAGAACTTGAAAGAGTTCCAATAACTTTCCAAGATGAGAAACATACCGTTGTTTTTTGTTTTTTTTTAACATCTAATAAGATTTTCCACTCATCCAACAGGTGTGTTTTTAAAAACTTATTTCCCTGAAAACATGTTTATTGGTTAGAACACTTTTTTACTTTTCTTTTTTTTCCTAGTATGTATAACATGAAATTAGTGATGGGGAATTTAAAGAGTACCATCAAATACTGAGGATTTAGTTATCTTGCTCTGGAGTCTTGTTTCAACTTTGATTAAATAAGAGTTTGAGGGTGTGTGTGTGTGTGTGTGTGTGTGTGTGTGTGCAGGCACACACATTTTCCTCTGAGTTAGCTAATTCTATTTAGGCTCTGACCCATATAAATTAATAATGAGTTACAAAGAAATTATTAGCTCTTCAGTTAATGCAGTGAAAGACTATGGAAGTTTCTGACAAATGGATATGGAAAGCACTATCTTTTCTTAAAATGAAAGTACTGTGGAGATAAATAGAGATCCACTTGGGCGCCAAGTGAGTCGAGTTCTGCTTTTAGGCTACACCCTCCCCACCATGGAAAGTGCACACTAACCCATGTTTCCATGAGGATGCTGGAAGTAGCTTGTGTCTTCTCAGCTCCTGGTGGGCCTAATTAGTAAGGATCCCTTTCCCGGGCAAATGGTAGTGTCTGCAACAAAGTCTTTCCTCTCGTGGGCAAGATGTCAGACTTATTGTCAAAAGCCTCCAAGCCCAGTAGTGAGTATAGGATCTTACATAAAATCATGAATGTAACTGGAATTACTTCCTCTTTTATGAGTTGATAATGTTTACTTAGTTAGGTTTTTCTTGGGTTGGTATAGGAACATTCCCCAATGTGCAAGGAATTTGGCAGCAAATACAGAACTGCTGCCATGGTTGGAGGAGGTCATTGTCTATGGAAATACCTTGTGCAGAGCTTTTCAGAATCTCAAATATTAAAACAACACCTGTGACTTTTCTTCATGATCTCTTAAGACACCATAAAAATTCAAGAGGTTCTGACAACCGAAGGCAGAATGTTAAGGCTAAAAGTTTAAACTACAAACATTTGTTGGGTTGAATATAAGACTAAAATAAAAGCTAAGGATAGTCAGGCCTTGATTATTCACAAATTGCCTAGAATTTATGATTATCAATGCCCTTTGCTTCTCCTCCTACCAACCACCAACCATTTAATATTTCTCCGCTCATTAACACTGAGCTAGACGTACAAAGATGAAATACTAATCAGCCAATCTGACTAATTGTTAGCAACTATGATCATGATTTTATTTTATTTTTCTTGAAGTTGAGGTACGGAAAAACTGAAATATTTTACTAAATAGATTTCTGAATTTTGTGCCACCTTCCCTTTTTTTATTGCCTACATAAGTTCAGATACTTTGTTTTTAGTAAGATATTAAAGTGAACAAAAATGGTAATTCATCTATTCTCAAATGTTAATATAAGTTCATATTACATATTTCTTATTGACAAGTGTTTGGATAGTCTTAGTCTCCTACAAAGAAGCTTCAGGATTTAATAGTTGCAACTTAAGTGTAGCCCTATATACATAACTGCACTTGCTCAGTGGATTTAGACCAGTATTTCCCAAACTTCTCTCATGATGAGAATCACCTGGTGGAGTTGTCAAAATACAGATTCCTGAATCCAAGCTAAGAAGTGCTAAACTAGAATTTTTGGGAACAAATAGGTAAAATTGTATACTTAACTAGTGCTCTAAGCTTATAGGTAAAATTGTATACTTAACTAAGCTTAGAGCACTAGTTAAGTATACAATTGGGATTCAGGAATCTGTATTTTAACAATGCCACCAGGCGATTCTCATCATGAGAGAAGTTTGGGAAACACTGATTTAGACTAATAGGGAATCCAGGTGGAGAAAATGACTTAAGACTACCCTCTCCTTGCCTCTGTAGACATTGCAGGACCCTCCCCAGACCAAATAAGGGGAAGAGGAATGTTCTGAGCATTAAGGGCACTAAGAATAAATCTGAGTTATCATGGATAAGATTACGTTCAATGCTTTTTTTTCATGTTTTCAGACGTAGACCCCAAGAACTATAATTATCTTAGGAAAGCTGTGATGGATTAAGCAATACTTTTTAGTTCCCTTTTTCCTTCTTCCATTATTTCTTTATTTTTTTTATTGCCTATCTCTATCTGGGGCTGGGGAGCTGGTGTGTGTGTGTGTGTGTGTGTGTGTGTGTGTGTGTGTGTATGTGTGTTTCCCAGTGCCAAAAAAAAAAGCACTGAAGAGTCCTAGGGAGATGAGGCTATTTTTATTCGAAGCTGATACTCCTGCCTGAGCCACAAGTGCTGCTTGGAAAGGGCTCAGGTTGTTTCCAGGGGGAGAACTCTGCAGAGAAGAGACAAGTTCAAGAAGACAACAAAGGAGCAGCAGGAACAGCCAGGAAAACCAAGAGCCCTCACTCTTCACCCAGAACGCCCCCAGCAGAGTTCTCGAATCCAAAAGTATTCTGCAAAGTGCCACTCGACCAGGACTTTTGGCCTGCCTTTTCCTCTCTGGAACCACCATGACTGAGATCACTGCTGAAGGTACTGCTACCATTTTCCAATAGTATCAACTAGAATACAAAATAGAAATTGACAGTCAATGTGCCGTCTTAAAATGTTTGTAGGTTATTGCTTTGATCCTGCCATACGGGATCAGAGAAGTGGATTTGGGAGCTGAGAGGCGGGCAGATCTGTGTGTTGGGGGACTGGGAAGAGGTTTCTTGAAATTTTTGCATGTGGAAACTTTTCTGCTGTGCCAAAGGCCCCACTAGTTGCTAGTGTCACCCACACCTCTATAAATAGCTGTAGCAATGCAACATAGCTGATATGTCACCCAACAAAAATACAAGGGTTGCAAGCATGGAGACCACAATGAACTTAAAACGTTGTATTTCGTGTTTCAACTTAGAAAAATGAATTTGAGCATTTTGCTTACAGATATTTTAAAATAAAGATCTTAACTTATTTTTTTTTCTTTCTAACTGGAGTCTATAAATACACATGCATACAGATTTGTATACTACTTAAGACATAAGTCCTCTTTCAAAATTTTTTTTATATTTTACTAGAGACAAGGTTTGGAATTACAGAAAATCACTACAGATCAATGTGATTTCCGAAATAAAGCAATTTAAAAACTGGCTGTATTCTGATTCTTGTTAGTCACTTATCTTTCTTTCCCCCCTGAATGATGAATTCTATCTTTATACTAAGACAAATATTTCATTTCAATACTTATTCTGAAAAAATGCATACTACAAGTAAGGTATATAATGTTTAATTAGTTCACCATGCTAGTAATTGTTTGACATATGTATTATACGTAAAATGTAGTTTAGATGTAAATATACAAATGTCTTTTTATATCTTAAGATACAAGTCCCTTTCAAACAACTAAAGCATGTTGAACACACTGACACAATACGGTTCTAGTTGGTGTAAAAATTTGGGAGGTGGATCTAAAATTTGCTTCTGACAGCTGTAAGAAAACCAGACAGGTGGTGTTCTCAAAGCTTCCAAGTTGAAGGCTGTGTTGGTTTGTTTTTAATCAGACAACTGAAAAATAGAACCTGAGGTTTTGGCTCTGCGGAGAGACAGTTCGATGCACACACAGTGACTTCAGAGGTATTTCTGTATTGATAAGGAGAGAAATATCTTACTTGTACTTTCCATTGAGACATGTAGTCTGGTACCCCAGATTAACAAAAACAATTGCTCAGGGCTTTATGTGTATTTACTTATTTAAACCTCACACAATTCAATGAAGTCAGCATTATTAGCTCCATTTGGCAGAAATAGAAACGGTAGCTCAGATGTTTGGTGACTTGCTTTAGACCACAGTGTTGCCAAGATTAGAAGCTCATTCCCTGAAATCTAGTTTGTGTTTTCTCTTTTCTGTGAAAAGATATCAGGTTTACTCTTCACCTATTTTAGTTGAGAATCTGCTAACTATATATAAACAGCATTTTTTCCTCTTCCTCAGATATTCTGAGTTATACAGCCATTGGTTTGTCTCAAAGAGTGCTGTCTATAAAAACTTCTTGCTTAGCCCTGCCCAAGTTGCTAAGATACCTAGGAATATATTTCTCTACCTCTGCACAGGACTGCCAGCTAAATCAGGAGGTCACTTGGCTAAAACATTTTTGGCTTGTCTGCAGATTATGCTTTGTAGACCTTTGCGCTTAATTGATAAGACATTTTACAGGAGAATTCTTCAATATGAAATAGAACTTTTCTATGTTCTCCCTGTGGGAGAGTTTAAAGTGTTCTTGGAAGACCTCCTGGAATCACCCATTAAAAGTCATTGAATGAGAAATAAATTAAAGGTGCAAAAATGCCACATAGTCCCTGGGTGATAGGTCATTGCCTACTCCCTGGCTTTAGCAGTTCATAGGACCTATGTCATCTGAACATCAGTTATGTGCTCTTATCATTTCCTGGAATGATTTATTAGTCATATTTCTCAAGTAATAATTAGATTGCCAAATCAGAGCTTAACTTTTAAGGTTAGCACTTCAGTCATTCTCAGTGGTGATCAAAAGTTTCTTGCACACTTCTTCTACTAGACACCTTTCTTCTTGTCTTCATGATTCTCACCTTTTGTGTCTCAGCTAGCCTTCTTTTAGAGGTGTGCTTTTCTACAGGGCCTTGGTATGACCTGGAATATTCTTTCCTCTCACCTGCTATATTTCTTTTGCACCACTTTGGGACGCATTACTGAAATGTAAACACTGCATTAGGAGCCTATGACACCTACTGATTACTCTTCTGATCCGTTTATCACAGAGCAAGCAAACACATCATAGCACTTAAGAGAGTCAGGGCTCAGTGGCCCCTTACAGAGTTCTAGTCCACTGTCCTCACCACAAATTTTGAAAAACCGAGGTTCATACAGCTATATGACTCTCCATGGTCATTAATAATTATAGGAGTTCTGAGGACACACTTCATGTCTCCTTTGGTGTAGCCCAGAGCTTATTCTACCACAATGCAGGGCATGACTCTAAACCTCACCCAGTTCTTCCCATAAATTTCCACTGCATGTTCCAAGCTGGATGACTTCATCTGACAAAGGAAAGGAAGTAATGCAAGGTTTGGAATTGTCTTTCAGGAACAGAGCAATAGAGTGACCAGAACTAGGACCAAGTTGAACACCAAAGGAATTTAGGCAAACAACATCTTTTGATTCTAGCCTTGATAAATTAATAAAGATAATAACAATGATAATAACACTTCACATTTATTTCAGAAGGGATTTGTCAAGCACAGTGTTAAGCTTGCTTTATGATCAATTAATCCTCAGGACAACCAAATGAGACAGAGACTTAATTATTGCTATTTATAGAATAGGAACCTGAGGTTTAGAGAGGTTAGAAATTTGCCTGCATTCACACAGCTAGGCAAATTTCATGTAGCTAGGATTCACAACCACATCTCTGATCCTAAAGTCACGTTGAATACTTCCTCTTGCCGTGTGATACTAATAGTTAGCCTGGTATTAATTTGGAGGTTGATAGGGGCCTACACTAGGTCCCTGTTCTGGTGTGGCCAATGCTACTTTGGGTAGGTTAGAGCCAGCCACAGACTGGATCCGACTCAAACAGCACTAAGTTTTAACACTATAAATAACCTTCTACCTTCTTTGCAGAGGCTCAGTTATTCCTAGACAAGTGCCAAAGTTAGTTTCCCTTCTGAGTTCCATATGAATTTTCAACTACCAATGTCAGCATCTATTTGACAGTATGTATCACTATGCAAAATATATTTTGAGTAATTTGTTAATAAAATGACACTCAATTCTTAATAAATTAAAAAGATGGAGTTTTGGGGGGAAAATTGAAAAAATATGTAATGTTTTCAAATTGCCAGTTAAGTATTACATAAACAAATTATTATTTACAGTAATATTTATATAATTGTGTTTGTTTGGCCTAAAGATGTCCAAAATAGCAAGAAATAAAATATTTACATAATGGATTCCTATTGGTAGAAATCCTATATATATAATTAACTTAACATTACTAGAACACTTAGTTGGGAAAATTTTTTTTTATAAACTTATAAGTTATGTCATTCAACTTCTAAACTACTGTGTAATTTCAGGATTCAGGAGAAAGGTTATTGTACTATGTATGCAATTCTTTTCTTACTATTAGTTCAAGTGTATTTCACTGCATTTGTGTCAAACCTATGAGAGGGTTTTTATGTTACACAATGCACTGCTTTGACAAAACCTGCAGCACACGAGGACCCATTGTTGCTCTCAAGGAAAAAGATAAATAATTCATAGCTAAACTACTTAACAACCATGTACATAAGTTATATAATTTACAGCAACAAATAGTAAAATTAAAAGAAGGAAGAGATCCAATTTACATATCTGTATTTATCTGACAAAAACCAAGAGCAGCTACTCTGGCCTAAGTGGAGATGACTTGTGGGTGGGAGGAGGAGAAAAAGAATCAAGCACTAGGTTCAAATTTAATTACTCCTTTCCATGAAAAGCACTAGATGACAGAATATCATTTTTAGATCCAGGAATACATTTTAAAGTAAAAATTAATAAGTTAGTATAGTTGGAGGAGAATCATGATGGTAAGAAGCACAGTTAAAAGAAAAGATGTGTGTACAGGCCATTTAAATGCAAAGTTAGAATTCTTTTACTATTATGTACCACTACAGGAAAATGCAAAGATCCTTGGATAAATCTGGAAACTACAATAAGGCAAGCTGTTAGCAAAATATAGGGCAAAACCTAAACCAACCATTAAAATGATAGTGAGGACTAACAAAATAAAAAAGGAGAGAACAAGAAAAGAACAATAAAAATATAGCCTCCAATGTTCAAGAAATAGAGGAATGCAGAATATGCTATACCATAACATAAAGTCAAAAAAAATCTAGAGTATGGGAACCTCTACAGTACAAATGACCCAGATCCTTCAAATAAGTTATTAGGAACAAAAAGAGATGCCAAAGAAGCTTATAGCATAAAAGATATAAAAATAGAGCAACTGATCACAATGTGTATGATTATTGGATCATAATTCAAAAACCTTAAAAAAGTATAATGAAATAATTGGAAATTTGACACACTTTGGATATTAGATATTAGTAAGTTATTATATTTTAGTGTAACAAACATATCGTGGTTGTGCTTTAATACATATTTGAAGATCATATTCAAATATATACTAATAAGCTGATATAATGTTTGAAATGTACTTCTATATAATGTGCAAGAGAGGAATATAGGTAGGATTGTGGGTATAGAATTGGCCGGGAGTTGATTATATTTTGACTGGTGATGAGTATTTGGGGTTCCATTATTCTGCCTACTTTTGTGAATATTCAAGCCTCTCCTTAATAAAGACTTAGAAAGAAAAAAGAAAAACAGAGCTAATGCTTTTAGTAAAGTAAATAAATTAATAGGAATACATTTTTTGTTATACACACACACACACAAACACACACACACACACACACACACACACACACACACACACTGGTAAGTGAATTCACTGACCACCAAATCCTATATAAAAAAGCCTAATATGCTAAGTGTCCAGTCATCTGGTCATCTGTTCCACCAATCAAAGCGTAATATGCTAATGATATGCTAAGGCAGTTCAACCACTCACTATGACATGCACTGACCACCAGGGAGAAGATGCCTTGGCTGGTAGGTTAGTTTGCTACTGGGTCTGGCCAATGGGGACTGAGTGAGATGGGCTGGACATGCCCTAGAGCCCTCCTGTGGTCCCTCACTGGCAGGCCAACATCCCGCATCTCTCCCTGACCCAGATCATGCACTGGTGGGGTCCCTTGGCCTGGCCTGCACCCTCTCAAAATCTGGGACCTCCTAGGGGATGTCAGAGAGCTATTTTCGGCCCAATCCTGCAGGCCAGGCCTAAGGCCCCCATGTGCACAAATTCGTGCACTAGGCCTCGAGTTTATTTATAAGTGCAAATTACTCTCTAAAGTGAACAGTTTGTTTTTATTGAAATGGAAAATAAGTATACTAATATTAGAGGAGACCAGAAATGTACATTACATTTATAATGGCAGACAAGGAAATGCTGATTTTTAAATATAGTCATTATAATGTGGGAATGTGGAGGTTAGGTTCATATAATTTTTTTTCCAAATTATCAGTGACATCAATTAGAGACCTTAATTAGTTACAGATTATCTTGAGATGGTCCATGTGAAAACCTAAGCATTAAAAAACTAAGAAGCCACTATGATGCAAGTAAGATAATTCTAAGAAACCCTATGCTCCAAAATGTCTCTGTATTGACAGGGTACTAAGGGACAAGGTCTTACATGAATACCTCTTTTAAATATCACAGAAACTCTGAAAAGCTAGAAGGCAGATATCACATAAACCTGATCAGTCCGACTTAAACCTACTTGACCTTCTGTTCTGTTCAAGTTGAATTTAGAAAAAGTGAAGAAAGCAGATTGTGAAAATCAGTGGGCAGAGTTCATTGGAAACCAGAGAGAAAAAGTAATGCAGAGCTGAGAGAAGGCAGCATGAAAATAATTAAAGGCAGTGTGACAGAGTAGCGAGTGTGTGGGGTTTCAAGTCAGAAATCTGGATTCAAGCATTAGCCTACTACTTAGCCATATGTGGTCTGGGGAGGATGGGGAGGCCTCATGTGGCCAGGCCTGCATCTACCCTGTTTCCCCGAAAATAATACAGTGTCTTATATTAATTTTTGCTCCCAAAGATGTGCTAAGTTTATTCTCAGGGGATGTCTTATTTTTCCATGAAGAAGAACACGGTACACATTTATTGTTAAATGAAAATAAAGGATATGTATTACCTGTATACGGTAGTTGTCAACACAAACCAGACAAACTGTGAATCCTACAGTATCAAGAGTTTACTCATTTATTCAATGACAATCATGTCATCATCTTCTGGGACATCATCATAACAATCCAATTCCTGAATTTCCTGGTGAATTTCTTGTGACTCCATTTCTTTCAGAATCAGTGGACCAAATCTCTCATGTTTAGCAATAGCAGTGTCTTTAAATGAGTACTTCTTGTCAAGGTAGCCTGCTCGCAGTGCATTTGCAATGCAACTGTCAGTGATTTTGTCCTATGAGTTCTTCACCCAAGTCACAACTTCTTGCAGTTTAGGTTTCACAAAGTTTCCATGCTGATTTCTCTCCATTCACACAGCAGTGACGTGAGGACTCCGTGTAAGGTCACTGGTTGCTAGATGCCAGTCGGGGTGGCCCTAGCGACCAGTTTCCGGTAAAATAATTTTCATTCTGAGACAGAGCCTGGGGGCCTTATTTTTGGGGGATTCCTTATATTTCACCCAGAAGGAAACCTGTAAGTAGGCATTATTTTTGGAGGATGTATTATTTGGGGGGAAACACGGTAGTGGGTGAATCTTGGTTAATTGTGTGTCACATGACCAGATAAGTTTTTCAACTTTTTATAAGATTTTGCTAGTTGGTAAAAAGTTTACATTGTTTTAATTGTGCAAAGCATCTATTGTGCAAAATCTGCAGTGAAAGTGAACAGAAAATATATCTTTCTAGTGTTGGTCCTAGCTGGGTTCCATGAAGAATCTATTTGTTGTAGCTTTTTTTATTTGTAATAGTGACTCTCCCCTCCTCTCCTCCCCCCTGCCCTCACCACCACAACACACAGAACCCAAGGAAAATGTTCTGTTTGCTGCCTTAAGTGCTTTTTGTTTTTTTCTTATTTATTTTTGGTCATCGTTGTGACTGTAATTTAAAAATCATGCTACTTTTACAATGCAAAATGAATTGAGCCTATTCAGTTATTCCAAGGGCATAGGAATACTTAGAGATTTAAAGCCTCCAATACTGTTTGCATTAATTTTTAATCGGTTAACAATATTTAATATGAGAGAAACATAAAATGGTGCAACTAAGCAAGTTTTAAATCGTCTGCATTGACCTTTGGGTTGAATATATCAATTTGAAAAGAGAATGCATAGATGGCTAAGATTTTTCTGTTAAGCTTTTGGTTTTATAGCCATGGAGATTAAACAGAATTTTCTTTTCTCCCTTCAAATAAAAACGAATATATTTAGAAATGCAATTTAAAACCTGTGAGGTGAAAACCTTTATTTGGAAACTATGCATTAACATCTTACAGTTATCGCAAGTTTATAGAGTTTAGGTTGTGTTCATCTTCGAGTGCTAGGAAGATTTGTGAAAGTTAAGTTCTTTGCTCTCCTCAGTTCAGATTTCCTGTGGATAATCTGAGTGAAGTGCACAGTTTCTGTTAGGAAATGTTGACTTGAGTGTCACATAAACATGGATTGCCCCAAGCCAGGGTTATCCAGTGATAGATGAACTTCCTAACACAAAAATATAGTATTTTTCCATCTTCAAAGGAAGTTAAAAAGAATATTGTTGGCGTATGTGTAATGAGTAAAGCTCTCCTTCTCTCTAAACATCAAACCTTCCACACCTCTTTGCTGAAGCAAGCTGTCAAAGGCTCCCAGAATTTAGGATTTTGAGAGATCCTTTGGTATGTAAATTAGCTATTTCCTCATAAGCCACAGAGCCTATCTCACAATGCACTTAAACATCATATTTAAATATATATGGCTTATGTATTTTCTGATTTGGTAGCTATGGCAGAAGCTGGGGCATGTGGTCTTCACTTAAAAGTTGAAGATACAATGTTGTAACCTACAAGAGCAAACTTCATTTCTATTCAGCAGCCTGATTTTTACAAGGGGAATCTGGTTTTATTCAGAAGGCAGGAGGCTACAGCTCATTGCAACGGACTGGTTTTACCTTCGATAACCCTTCGCTGCATTGTTCTCTCCACCACGGGTTCCTGAAATGTTGAGACACATGAAAGAAAGAAAAAGCGCTTAATATTTAGAACATAGTTTGAAAACGGTCTTAGCACATTGGATGTGAGAAAATCAGCTCCCACTTATTTAAACTTTCAAAATACATTTTTAGCAAGGTTTCCCTGGGAAAAAAATTTATGGTGACCTTTATAAAATAAAATCATCATATGATTAAAAGATTTTCTGTGGTAGACATTTGATACAATGTCCAGGCAGAAATGGTAAATGCCAAGTGTTGCGTCTTTGACCTTCAGTGCTGGAGCTATTATTTTGGTCCCTGGTTATTCCTATTTGACTTGTGTACAATTGCCTGGGAGGAAAAAACAGAGTGTACTGTAAACTCTTTCAGTTATCTTAGTATGGTAGAGAAAGACAAGTTTGTGAATATGAATCTGCAGAAGTATTAGATGCTGCTGCTCAGGGAAAAAGCAAATCAAGTAAGTCCATTTGAAATATAACAAAATTTTAGATTCTTTGGTATTAATTGCCAGCCTATAAACAGACTTATAAAGCAGGAGGTCACGTCAGAGTTTCAGTTGTAATCAATATTTTAGCGCCTATTATGTACTCGGCTGAATGCCAGACAATGGGGACATGAAGATGAATAACACAGGGTCTCTGACTCTGATACGGTGAGTTGAAAAACAAGGGAAAAAAAGACCAGTAAAATTGAAACTGCACAGATTTAAAAGCATATGACTACAGTTGGATTTATGAATGATGGGTGTTTAATTTAGTTGAATAAAGTCATGCTATCGTTCATAAATTTTATAATTAGTAAAACCCACACATGGAAACTCACTGAAAATAGTTTTAGAATGGTAAAGAATGCCCAATCATTGACTGTTAACCTGCATTGCATGTGACATTGTTGAGGTAAATGACTGGACAAAGAATAAGGAGATTACGGGTAGGTTGGATCAATGTAGAAATGAAGAAAAAAGAGGTAGGTTGTAGGGGATAGGTCCATGAGATGAAGCTCTCAAATGACCGATGTAAAGAGTTCCCTGGCTATGAAATTGGGTAAAAACCTGGTTTAAATACTCTTTTTATTAAGGCATTTATTGCTATAATATTGAAAAGGTTGGATGTCTTACAGTCCTCATTTATTTTGAATCGGTTCTTTATTGTGATCTCTAGGTTTTCCCCTCCCCCACCTATATAGTTTTCCCATTATTTGTATTTCTATTGCTTCTTTTTATTCCCAAATACTCTATTTTAAGCTTAGTTTGTCTTTATGGAGCACCACCTCTAATGCAGAAAAAAATGAGCCCAGCTGGCATGGTTCAGTGGCAAAGTGTAAATCTATGAAGCAGAGGTCACAGTTCCATTCCAGATCAGGGCACATGCCCAGGTTGTGGACTGATCCCCTGTGTGGGGCATGCAGGAGGCAGCCAATCAATGATTCTTTCTTATCACTGATATTTCTACCTCTTTCCCTCTCCCTCCTTCTCTGAAATCAATAAAAATATCAAAAATAAGAAATGATAAAATAATAGTCTGATAGGTACTCATTAAATAAGCTTCTTCACATTAATAAAGAGAAATTGGTTTTTAAATAAAAACTAACTCTAGGGACAGTGCTGTTATAAGTTCTTACTATGAGAACCAGTGTAACAGACTCGTGGTCTTGTCAAGATGTCCTTGAAATGCGAAACACATACAAATGTAATCTTCAGGAGAAATGAAATAATTGTGCAAATGACTATATGATACAAGGCTGTTTCCTAAGAAATTCCAAGTTTTCTAAAAGAAATAACAGTTAAAATCTATAATAATAAAAAAATAATATGCTAATTAGACCATACATTGTTCTGGACATCCTTCCAGAAGTCATTCCGGATAAAGATGGCCTAGAGGGAAACAGCCCCGGTCCTGGGTGCCTGCTGACAGGGCCTGAGGAGGGAAGCCAGTGCCGGTAGCCAGGGGAAGGAAGGCCTATTGCTGCATGAATTTTTATGCATCAGGCCTCTAGTTATATATAAAAAATGGTGAGATAGAATCCTTGGTTTCTCACCACTCAAGTCTAAAGTAGACATGTATACACATGAAACAACTAAAGAATGGGCCGATATATAACAAACGAATAATCTATTATGAGATATTATCAGAGAGATATAGGAAGAGGAAAATAGATGAACTTGGTTGTTGATTGATTCTCATAAAGAAGTAAAACTTAAGTTAGAACTTACAGGATATTTCTAACTAAAAGGACAGGAACAGAAAGGAAATGTAAATAATTCAATTTTATCAACACCCCGAGATCCTGAAAGTTCTAGGTTATTTTATTTAACAAGTAGTTATTTGGTATGTTTTCACTAAATTTATATTTTGGCCTCATACTCTATGTTGAGGAATCAAAGGCAGAGGAGACACATTTTGTTGGCATTTGGGGCAGGAGAATTTGTCAGAAAGGTCTTTCTAGACATTGCAGGATAATTCACATGCAGTATACCTATCACCTCAATGTTGACTCCTCAATCCCACACATTTTCCTAAAGGAATGCTAACCTACATCCCAGTTAGTGACCAACTATGCTCAACTATGAGAAACTCCTGGCTGAGTTATCTTCTAATCTTACACAGAAGATTCTTTTTAAGTACAAATAAGGGATTTCTATAAGTGAGTATGTGTTTTTTTTAAAATCCTCCTGCCAGTTACCAACTAAGAGTCAGTATATTAATTATAGCCCTCTAGTCCAGTGATTAGAGTTTTCTGGAACCTAATATAATCTTTACTGAAATGTAATTATGTTTGGCTGCTTTGATTTTCTATTTATAATTCTATAGTAGAAAGAGAGAAAAAAAGAATAATTTTAAGGAAATTTGGGGCAAGGCGATTCACAAGTACATGTGATCACATGATTCCCCCTTGAGGAAAACCAGTGAAAGGTGGTGGCTTATTTTTGTGTACTTGAGCTAATAAGTTGACACGGCAGCATAATTTGAGGAGAGGCACAGGTGGAAGCAGCCCTGATGGGTAAACTGAAAGGCAGGACTTTGCAAAATTGTCTCACCTCATTTTATAGAAGCTAAGTAACAAACTGGCGTGCGGATTACATTTCTTTACTTGATACTCACCCTTCATTGGGACACTTTGAACTCTACATGTCCATTTAGAGCATCGCCAGAGTTTGTTTTCTTTCAATCCTCTGAGTCACTACCCGAATGACAAATGTGTTTGCTAATCATGTAGAGACTAACTTAAAATTAAGTTGTTGGGTAACACCAACCTACCTAGAAGCCAAAATCCACAAGTGCTCTGTTTACACATAAAAATGAATTAGATAACCATGGCAACTTTTGATTTTCAAGAGACCAGCCATCTTGTCAGGTCAGTGTTAAAAGAAATGTATAATGGGTCATCACAGTTTTTTGTCTTATTAGTTTTGAGAGAAAGAGCAAAGGGAAGAAATGAGAGAGAGAGAGAGAGAGAGAGAGAGAGAGAGAGAGAGAGAGAGAGAGAGAGAGAGAGAATTTGTTATTCCACTTATTTATGCATTCACTGACTGGGAATTGAACCTACAACCTTGGTCTGTTAGGATGACGCTCCAACCAACTGAGCTACCCAGCCAGAGCAAGTCATCATAGGTTTTAAAATGTTTTTAATTTTTCTATAAGTTATTTTCATAAAATAAAGGCAATGAAAGTTGCACACATCACATACATTTATATATAATTTGCTAAACATAACCCACACCCAAATCAGGAAACAATATTTCCATCACCTTTGAAGCCTATTTCCATATGCCCACCCACCAACTGACTCTCACTTCAGTTTTGCTTCCTAATCAGACTCCCCTTCTCAAAACCTTTCTCACAGGGAATAATTATTCTGACTTTTTGGATAACAGTCTTCTTTCTTTGCATTAGAGTTTCATGACTTCCACATCTATAAACTATATAGCTTAGTTCTTCCAAGTTTGTTCTCTCTCTCTCTCTCTCTCTCTCTCTCTCTCTCTCTCTCTTTCTCTCTCTCTGGAACTACAGAGTATGAATTATTTTATACCTTGATGCATTGATTGAATACTCTATAAGGTTCACCTATTTCATTTTATGTAGCAGTAGTTTGTTATTTTTCTTCCTGTACAGTATTTCATTGTAAGGATGTCAAAATTCATTTATCATTGCATTTTTTAAAATTGGCAATGATTATTCCCCCTCTTTTAATTTAATATTCTATGGTTCTATCATCAATGTGTATTTATTTTATGATACCATTCTCTGTGCTAAAAAGGTACATTCAGCATGGAGAACATGCATCAATCAAATTGGAAAGCATGGACAAAACTGTACATAGACAAAAGTGGCCATCTACTGAAATACCCCAGCTTCTTTTTCAGAAGAAATCTACCTATGTACTTCATGAGGTACATAAATTGGTTATTTTAGGGAACAGAAAGAGAATGACTAATAAGGACTACTAAGAGATAGAGAAGTAATCCCCAAAATATAGTGACCCTTATCTGAGACTGTAGAGGCAGTAGCACAAAAATTAATGTGTAGGCCTGGCATTAGAGATTCTCAATTACTACCCCATTTGGACATTTTCCAAGTGTGAGTGGACATTATATTTGATTACTGTTCTTAAAAGATGCCTTGGCTGTGGGCCAGCGAATTGAAGCAACTTCCAATACGTACGAACCCCACACAGTACTTTGTTCTGCTGAAAAGGCCTAGACAACATTTTGCATAGAGAAGTGTTCACACAGTGTCTATTGGTAAAGACTAGAGAAAATATTTGTTTTGGTTTGCATAATAATGGTCCCCCCCAAAGATATTCACACATCAATCCCTAGAACCTGTAAATATGATATTTTATAATGCAAAAGGGAATTTTTGGATGTGATTAAATTAAGGGCCTAGAGATAGAGAGATTACCCTGTATTATATGAGTGGGCCTATTCTAATCAAAGTAGTCCTTAAAAGTGGAGAACCTTCCTCACTGTGGTTAGAGGAAGATGTGATATCACTTAATCAACCACTACTGGCTTTAAAGATGGAGAAGTGGGCTGTCCAATATTGCTCAGTGGTTGATCATCAGCTTATGAACCAGGAGGTCAAGGCTCCATTCCCAGTTGGGACATGCCCAGGTTGCAGGCTCCATCCCCAGTAGGGGGCGTGTAATAGGCAGCCAATTGATTATTCCCTCTCATCACTGATGTTTCTAACTTTCATTCTCCCTTTCTTTCTGAAATCAATAATATGTATAACAGAGAAAATGCCCTAGTTAAAGAATACAGTAGCTTCTGGGAGCTGGAAAGAGCAAGGAGACCAGTTCTCCCCTAGAGCTCCTTGAAACCCATACTGGATTTCTAAATCACAGAGCTGTAAGATAGTAAATAAATTTGTGATATTGTAAGCCACTGAGTTTGTGGTAATTTGTCATGGCAGCATTAGAAAACTAATATACCAGGGCCTCTCTGGTTACCATAAATCTCTCTTATGCACCAAGAGACAAATTTTCAGAAGGCTCATATAAAATTGACATAGAATTGCAAATTTATTTTCCACAAAATATTTTTACATAAATCACTCTTTAAATAAAATGAATACGGCTCCCTTCTATATAAGAATACTGAGGCTAAAAAGGGGTTCCTTTTTCAAGGTCATAGAATTTATTATTGGGACAATTAATAATGGATTAATGGCAAGGTTATTCTCTATGTAAAACTATATGCTGAATTTCCCTCCCTAGTAACATGTCCCCCTAGTAACTAGAAAATTTAGAGACTTCATTTTGGTTTGTATTTCCACCAAAAGATAATTGCAAATCTTAAGAAAGGAGGCTGTAGTTTGTGCAGTATTTAGTCCTTCTTAATATTAATCTATTTTCATATAAGTCTATGAGCATTTCTGAAACACAAGTTGTGAATTCTCCTATAATCAATAACAGTTGCATATACACTTAGTCGTCTACCCATAATGTCAAATACATATTGTCCACACTGTCTAGAAGATGATTATAAAGTGAATGTCTTTATTTTATTTTAATTTTTAAAAAATCTTCAGCCGAAGATATTTCTCTACTGATTTTTAGAGACAGTGGAAGAGAAAGGGAAAGACAGAGAAATATAGATGTGAGAAAAACACACCGATTGGTTGCTTCCTGCATGTGCCCCAACCAGGGTGAGGCTGGGGAGGAGCCTGCCCTTGACCAGACTAGAACCGGAGACCCTTCAGTCCACTGAGCTAAACCGGGTGGAGCAAAGTGTACCTCCTTAAAAAGATTCTTTCAGCCAGGACACCTGCCCCTTATTAAAATGGGTGTCCGTCACCTTCCTAGGTTTGTACACACCAGGACATTTTCTGCTGGATAAGAGCCTACTAATAAAAAGCTGACACCACTGCAGTTTTTTAAAAAAATCAGGTCAGAGATTAATTTCATGAAAGCCACAGTCATGTCAGCTAAACATGATCTGTTTGAGGTTTATTCCTTTCAAGAGTTGCTAAAAATTAGAAACTAAAAGCAAAAGCAGAATTTTGCTCTAAGCACCCCTTGAAATGCTCTAGGACCTTCTTGCTCAAAGTGTGGCCCATGTATTAGCAGCATCCTCACCATCTGGGAACTTGTTACAACTGCACATTCTCAGGCATCACCCCAAACCCAATGAATCAGAATCTGTCTTCTAACAAAATTCCCAAGTGATTCATATGCACATCAAAGTGTGGGAGGCATTGGTCTAAGTGTGTACGAGTCACTTCTTACCTGAAGCTTCCCACCATTTGAAGAACATTCGAGTGTTACAATGAAACAATAGTTAGCTATGTTTTAGATAACTTATATATTGACCTTGGTTATATTAATTCAAAGATATCTGAAGTATAAATTTAGAAAAAATAAGACCACTTGCAAAATTGTTCTAGAATAAAATACCATTACTAGCTGTTGACCTTAAGCTACTGTTATATTTAAAATACTTGAAAATAATTTTAATTACATTTATTAAAGAATAGCTCTACCTAATAATTTTACAACTTTTTGTGATACAGTTACCTAATAATGTTTTTTGTTTTTTGTTTTATAAGTATCCCATATGTTTTAGGAACTCAATATTTATTAAGATAAAAAACGTTACATTCATATTTTATGTTATGTGCACTTTGTCAGTTATGTGCACTTTATATGAATTTATACTGTATAAATGCTATACAAATATTATAGATTTATGGTTTCTCACCACATAATTTTGCTCTGCTGTTGTGTGCTTTTCTTTCTAAAAGAATCTCCCTTTAATATTCATCAATGAAGATATCTTGAGAGAGGCCCAGGAGAAAGAAATTTTCATTATTTGTAATTGACATATTTGAAAGAATGTATAAGAGCCTTTTTAAAGTGAAAGACTCACAATGCTGGGTTAAATATTTTCATGCAAATATACTCAACAGTTTCCTTAAAAAACTGTGTCTAACAATACTTATGTCAAGCTGTCTTTACCTAATTCTTTCCTATCAATATTTAACACAATTTCCACTTTTATTTTCAAACTTGAAATAGGACTCACCATTCTCTTTACCACTTGTCTTCTAGAATGCTAATCTTAACTTGTTCCTGTCTTTTTACTTAACAGGTTGAAAAACCCATAGAAAAAAATATTTTTTTCATACACTGTACATTAGTTTTTCCAAACTTATAACTATATTAATTTCTAACTTGGATATTTTAAATTATAGTGTATTTTGAGAAATAAATGTGATATTTAAAACATTTATTAACAAGTAAAGTGAAGGCACTGACTGATAAGAAACAAAAAAACAAAAAACCCACCCAAACCAATCAAAAGGAAGATCAACTTTGATTCTGTGCCTGTGATTACTGGCTAACTACCAGCTCTGCGTATTGAGAACGTTTGATGAAAAAACTATATATGGTCAGATAGGCAGAGATTTGAACTCCTGCCCTCCCTTGAAATCAAAGTGTGACTTTTTCACATTAACTTTCTGAAACGTGGTTTCCTTATTTATAATAGAAAGGTTATAATCACAAGTCATAGCATGTATGTCTGAAAACACCCCAAATTGCCTGACAAATACTAGGACAACATAAATATTCATTTATTTATTTTCTCTTATGTTGATCAAATAACATTATGGGAGCTCTGAAAAAGCATACATTACTGTGGATGTCTGTATGAATCATGCATACATACAATCAATAATACATAAAATATTTATTTTTCTTTACTCAGATAGTAAAGATTGCAATGTCCCCTTACCTTTCACAGAGTAAGTGGGGACAATTGTTATTTACCCCCTGTTTTATTTTGTGACTAGAGTGTAACTTTTGTTCTACCCCGTCTGATTGTCTTGGTTATTCTAAAATTACTGGCATTTGCATTTTTCAGATTTAGAATTTACAGTAAAACCTTATTACTCATTGAGTTTTTATTTTTCATTTTTTTCACATACGAATCTCATTTTTATACTTATTAAGAATTCTGAAATTCTTAAGCAATTATTCCTTCCAGCTCAAAGAACTTGTATAAATTGCAAAGGTAAATAGGGTCTTTCCAGGGTTAATTCATCCTAGCAGACCCCTTTTATCACTTTTCTATTGCTAGGTAACAATATGACCACAAACTAAGTCACTCAAAATAACACATAGTTATTACCTCAGTTTCTGGGTATCTGGAGTCTGGATATGACTCAGTTGGATCTTGTACTTTAGGGGTTTTGCAAATATGCAAAAAGTTGTTAACTAGGATGAAGTCTCAAACAGTGGTGAAATGGTTTAGACTTTTATTAACAGTCTTATATATCTAATGTATTATATCAATTACTTTATGCCATTTTCTAAAATATAATCTTATTCTTCTGTAGTATATTCTGAGTTTTATCCAAGTATATATGTGGCTTTAATATAACTAATTCTTAAAAATCTATATTTTGACAAATACAGATTTCAAATGAAACTGGAATAGAGTTACTTTGTTATGAGAGTTACTATCTAACTTTGTTATGAGAGTCACAGTGATGACATTTTACAGCTCAGATTAAATATTTATTTGGTAAGCTAATAAATATTCATCTTAATGTATCTAGTCAACAATGATACCCAAGTCACATTCCCTTATTCATGCAGGGAAAATATATGTCTGCGGTTAAGTGTGTGTGTATATGTTAAAAATTAACAGACCAAATAAATATCCAACTATTTTAGTGACTTTAATAAATGCATTAATTTCCCCAGCAAAACTGTTTCTTTTTCTCTATCTTCTGTCTTGATAAATGGCACCCTCTACTTACTTTTTGTAGCTAAAACTCTAATTATCAGATCATTGACCTTCCCCACCAACTAATCATGATATCACCCATAGTATCATCAAACTAGGGGCCTGGCATGTGAAACTCGTGCATGGGTACAGTCCTTATGCCTGGCCTGCAATAAGGGTCATCTCCCACAGCTGCTGGAAGCTGGCCCCACTCTCCCCACCCCTCACCCCACTCCCAGTTCCCCATTCACCATCGGGCAATTGGGGCCTGCTGGCTGGGGAAAGGGACCAAGAGCTGGTCGGTGCACCTCAGAGTGACTGGTCAAGCGGTTGTTCTGGTTGTTTTGTTGTTAGGGTCAATTTGCATAGTACCCTTTTATTATATAGGATCATTGAAAACCTGCAGATACTATTTCCTCATTTTATCCCTTTCTCCATTTTTCATGCCATTCCCAGGGTTCAACTTGTTATCACAAATGTGGATTCCTACAGAATTCTTAAATTTAGTTTCTCATCTCCTGCGCCCTCCTAGTTAAATAAACTTTAAAACATGCAGGTATGATCAAGCTCCTTCTGTGTAAAATTGAGCTCTGCCTTGCCATGTTGTTTGTTATAATTTCCAACTTCTCATTTCAGCTGCCAAGGACATTATAGATGTGTTTCCTGCCTAGCTGTCTCTACCATTTTGCTGCAGGTGCCTTTGCCTGCGGAGCAAAGGAATATAGTCCGCTTTCATGCTCTAAGCTTTTGCACCTACTGTCCTTCTGCCTGGCTTAGAGGTCTGCTCACACTGAGTTCTTCTCACAGTGGCCGGTGCAGGACATAGTCACACGATTAGCGGACAATGCTGCGATTATGGTTTCTATGTCTGCCTGCCTCAAGAATCTCTAAGCTCCTGGAGGTTAGGGACAGATCTTGTCTGATTTTATCTCCAGCACTTGACTGTCATGGTAAATGTTCAATATACATTTATGAAATGAATAAAAAAAGGACAAAATTCTGATAACCACTCAATGGTGGATTTTGCTTTATCAATCTTCTGAGAACTCAACAATTTATTTCAGATAGATGCAGGGTTACTTCTTTTGGTAACAATATCAATTCTAGACTTGATTTTTTAAAAAATATATAGAAGAATGTCAGTAGGAGTATGTACATTATTGCAGTTGATGCATTTGAGACAAGTGGTGCATTTGAGCCGATAACTTCAGTTCAACATAATGGTACTTTTAGAAATGCATGCTTTATGGTAGAGATTTCTGAAAATATCCCATATTTTTAAAAAATGTTACAAAGTAAACATACAAGAGAATTTCCAGTTACCGTCTCACAAAAGGTTCAGGATCTGTACAAAATGGACAATAGTAATATAAAAAGTATAAAGAATCTCAAGTCTTTAAAAATTAGGAGGAGCAAAATCCATCATTTTCATCTCATAACATAGAACCATGCCTAGAACAAGGTAAATACTCAGTAAATATTTGATGAATGAGTAACTTCATAAATATTGGGAAAATAATTGAATATATGAGTGAGTAAATAGAGCTCATATTACAATGTTCAGCTGTGGGGTAAAATAAACCCAATATAACATCAAAGTAAGATAGCTTGATAAGTTATGGCAAACCTCAATACAGAAAGGAAGCAGTCATAAAGAGATAAATAAATCCTGAAAGGAATGAAAATACTCTAAACAAATTTTATTATATTGAAGAGCAAGTAAAAAAACAAAAAACAAAAAAAGGTGTGGCGTGGCTCAGTGGTTGTGCCTCACCCTAGAAACCAGGAGGTCATGGTTCCATTCTTGAGCAGGACACATGCCTAGGTTAAGGGCTCGATCCCCAGTATGGGCAAGTAGGAGGAAGCTGATCAATGATTTTTCTCTCATCACTAATGTTTCTATTTCTCCTTTCCTCTCTGAAATCAATAAAAATATTTAAAAAGATAAGATGTGGATTGAGTTTGACTGAAAGGACAAAAGCAAGTGTTTACATTTGTCCTAAAGGCATCTCAGACAAGACTAACTCGGGCTGCTCATTTCCAATTTCATTTGTATGTCAGCAATCGTAGTTTAGAATATGTTTACCATTCATGAAAAACCAAACTTGGCCAGAAACACAAGCATGCTTCTTTATAATAGTGCATTTCTTATTTCTTTTGTGCTGAGTCTGTTCAAAAACCACCATAAAGAAAAAGAAAAAGTCAAAATGAATAGAATTATAATCATGATTGGATTTCAATAGACCCATGATCTATCCATTGTTATACATTATGCTTTAGAATAACAAAGAATCTTAGATATAAATATCTGAAATTTAAATAAGAACTGAAGCTCAGTTGAATAATACAGCCTAAAGTCGAAATTTAAATTTCATAATGCTGCATAATTTTATAAATCTAAATTGCATATTTATTTTAAATGTAGTCACTGTCCCTTAGCTAACGGAATAAAATGAAGTCATTGTTATGGGGTAATAAAGCAATGGTTATAGTTTGCCTCTGTTGCTCTATTGAGATTTTGTCCTGGGCTGTGACTGCTAGTCCATAGGGCATATGGAAAAGAGAGTCTTGTTTTGAAAGCTGATTTTCCAAAATTTACCTTTGTAAATGCAGGGAAGAGTGGATTTATGGTAAGCATTGTGATTTGTATGGAGCTCAGTTTCTCTGTGTTGTCAGCAGAGCCTTTATTCCTTCTCGTGTATTTGGATAGAGACAGGGTAAATAGCTCAGTAGGTATTTGCCTTTTTCTTGATGCTGTAGTTCCAGCTGATTGAATTGATAAGCCTACCACTGTGGGTTTTAGTCTTGGCAGGATTATTTCCCAGTACTTAGCCCCTATTCTCTTTAAACAGCAGTTTTCTCTAAAGTGAGAAATGGGATTAGCTGCCTCTCCTACCTCAAAAGGTCACTTGATACAATATATGTGGACTTCAGTTTCAGTTTTACAAACACTGAAATATTACACAAATATGTGATTTTGTTTGTTCATTAGCTTAGTGAAAGAAAAAAAAACAGACAAAAATGTTTGAATTAATTGTTTCCTGCATACCTAGCGTTATCCAGTCCATATAGATCAAGATGGGATTGGAGGCGGATATTGTGTCCTGCAGAGAGATGCCTGGTTAGGGAGGCGAGACAGAATCTGGGGTATTTTTTCGTTAAAGATCCCTCATCTCTGGTGTCGCTGTGATTGCTCCGAAGAGACACCTACTGATGAGCACAGATCAGGCATTTGGAGTAGCTGGGGCTTTGGCCAAGACCACCCATGCTTTGATTCAGTGTTGAAGAAATATAGTTCCTGCCATGAAACATGAAACCTGCTTTTCAAGTGACAATAAAAGCTGCGACTTCATTCTCGAGTCCATGTGGCTAGACACGCAGCCGGGATGAGCAGAAGAGTTGATGATGGCGTATCCATAGGGGTTGCTTTAACCGTGTTTTTAAAAAATATATATTTTATTGATTTTTACAGAGAGGAAGAGAGAGTTAGAAATGTCGATGAGAGAGAATCATAGATCAGCTGCCTCTTGCACACCCCCTACTGGGGATGTGCCTTCAACCTAGGTACATGCCCTTGACCGGAATCGAACCCGGGACCTTTCAGTCCGCAGGCCAATGCTCTATCCACTGAGCCAAACCAGTTTAGGCTGCTTTAACCGGTTTTAAGGTAAAGCATTATGTTTTTCATGAGAGTTGATCAATTTAGTATTCAGTCTTTACAAATATTTAATGTTCATCATCTCAAATTTGATCATGCTATACTTCACCTAATTCTTTTCAGCCAGTTTTGTATACTAATTCAAATATGGTCAAATACGGTTGGCTGAGGGAGTGAGGAAAGGTGAAGAAATCAGGTTGATACAGCACTTTTTTTAATTTAAAATTATTTTCACTTGTGTTCAGTTATTCAATTGGTAAGTACATTATGAATAATAAATTATTTTAGTCTTTAAAAATTTTATAAAGAGCCATAAATACATACAGTAGTATGTAATGGATACAAGTGTGCTGAACTATGAATCCTGCTCTCTAGACTTGAAATTAGAAGGCAAAGAGAGACAATAAAGTTAGTCCTGTACCCAGGAACATCTCCCAACAATATTTATAGTTATCTGTAAATATGATGGTGGTTGTTTCCTTCCTTAGTGCTCTTTTTCCATTGCCTATAACTAGAGTAATAGATAGAAAGATAGATAGATATAGATTATATAGATCTAGATCTAGATCTAGATCTAGATCTAGATGATATAGATATAGATATATAGTTAATCCTAATTCAAATATATTTTTCTATTGATTTTTAGAGAGAGTGGAAGGGAGTTGTAGAGACAGAGAAAGAAATATCGATGTGAGAGAGACAAAGTGACTGGTTGCTTCCCAAAAGTGCCCCAACCAGGGCCATGGATCCAGCCTACAACTGAGTCACATGCCCTTGACTGGAGTTGAACCTGGGACCCTTCAGTCTGTCGATCAATGCTCTATCCACGGAGCCAAAACAGCTAGGGCTGCATAATATTTTTAACATAGTGCTCTCCATTTTTACCCCATCCCTCTATATCTCTACTGGAATAAGAATTAGGACCCAGAAAAACTGAAATCAGCTCCCATAACTCCTGCCATCCCAAACTTTGTCTCCATCCCCCATTCTCCTATAGTAAAGCCTTCTACCCCTTGCTCTAGCCCCTGCTGCCAGGATCTTTCAGCCATTCACGGTATTGTTGACTCATTTAGGTTTTGTCCATCCTAAATCCCATCCCTTTGCACACTCAACCCAGGTGCCATTCCCACTTCCCTCCTACAGGGGAGCTGAAGACAATGGCTGAGATTCAGCGGTGTCCCACATGCAGACCCTCAGGGAGGGAGAAGGAGGGAGAGCACTATTGCTTCACATGCTAGCAAGGCTCCACATGCTGTGATAATCTGCTGATAAAGGGGAGGAGGTAAAATGTGTCCTTGTGCCTGGCCAGTATGGCCCAGTGGTTGAGCATCGATCTATGAACCAGGAGGTCACAGTTTTATTTCGGGCTTGATCCCTATTTTGGGGTATGCAGGAGGCAGCCTATTAATGATTCCCTTTCATCGTTGATTTTTTTCTCTCTCTCCCTCTCTGAAAAAAATTTAAAAATATTCTTTAAAAATGTGTCCTTGTAACAACTTCCCGAGACTACACAAAGCACAGAAGGTTCATTCTGTGCTTTGTGTAGCACATCACACATATTTTGATTATCTGCTTCATGAAAAGCACCAAATCCTGGTCAGAACACCAATTCTGTAACATTTATTTAGGGTGAGTCATTGTGCTGGGCAGCAGAAACATACAAATAAGGATGGGAAGTTTCAAAGAGCTTACATTTTAGTAGGAAACCCAGAGAGAGAAACAAACAAGTGTAATACACTATGGGGGGTCCGAGATAAATATGCAAAGAGGGTGATCTGGAAGTGTCCAGGAGGGGCATTCAAAACACCCTGGTAATTTATATCAAAGGATGCCTGCAAGAGCTGGCTGAGGCTGGACTGACTAGGGCTTGCTCCTGTCCCTTGCAGAAATATAAAAACACATAAAGTATGAGAACTCGACAGTTTTATTTGTATAACAATTCAGCTTCATAATATTGAAAGAAGTTTTGATGGGCATACTGAGACCATAACCAACTTTAAAAACATTTTTTAATTAAAATGGAGAAATACATCTGTACTCCAAATAACCACCTTATGAAAAAAAATTATTTTGGATCTAATACCTGTTTAAAATAAAGAATAGCATTAAATTGCACAAGAGATGAACAAAAATAGCATTACTACGCTTTTTGTAATTGGTGGTGAATGCATTTAAAACACCATGAGTTTTTCATATGAATGAAAATGCATGATTTTCCCACTAGGAATTCTGAACATTGGTTGGAGAAATACATTTCTGAATTGTTTACCTCTCTTGGCTACTTTATAATGGTGGTTATGAATGAGTTGAGCACCAGTTGTGTATTTTGCCATGTAAAACGTCTTCAAAGAAATGAAGACAATTATCATATATATGAAAAAGTGATGTAATCTCATCACTTCAGAATTCAATGTCCAGAGCAAAAAGAATTGAATGAATGGAGCTTAAGTAACCCCCTTCTCCCTAAGGGAGACATTTTAATAAGTAATGTTCATATAGAAAAATAGTATCACTGTTAACAATAAACTGGGAAGGTTGACAATAGAGAGAAAGGAGTTAGTTATGCCTGAAACTGTGCTAAATACTTCAATCCTCAAAATAGTCCTATAAGATAGTTTTAATGATTTTGATTTTATAGATGAACACTGAGGTGCAGTTGCTAATGAGGAACAAAGCCAGGAATCAAACCCAGGACTGTCCCATCTAAATCCATCTAGACCAATTGATTATGAAAGCATGGAAGGTTTTATGTCACCATGCCATATGGCTCCCCTATACCTAATTAATATTTATAAAACGCTAGCTTATGCTATTTTTATATATAAAAATATATGTCTCAAATAAAGATATATACTTTTTAACAGCTGATCACTCAATTTTGAAAGTGAAATGCATGTTAATAAGCATTAAACATTATTTAATAAATAATATATATAAATTCCTGCTTTGTCTGTTACTCTTCTAGACTCAAAGAGCAGCATTAGCAAACATTTTCTGTAAAGGATCACAGAGAATAAATACTTTCGATGTAGTGGGGCACATGGAGTAGGTGGCAACTGATCAACTCTGCTAATGTGGCAGGAAAACATAGACAGCAGACAAAAGGCAAAACATAAATGAAAGGATCTGATTATGTTTCAGTTAAACTGAATCCTTAAGAGGGAGTACGGAGCTAGATGGACAGTGTGTTGAAGTTGTTTCAGAATTGGGCTGCAGACAACTCATACCCATAGAGGAGTAAGAGGACACAATGGGTCCCGGGTCTAACTGAGATTTGGGGTTTACTGGATTATCTCATTTGAAGAGATGAGTGAGGAAAGTTGGGATTGCCTAAGACTTGGTGGCAAAGTTTATGCTGGCGGCTGTTGTCACTGCTACAGAGGAGTCTTGGTAGATAACAGAGCCTCAAAGGTGGAGGTGACAGTTGAAAGAGCTGTTGGTTTTGTGTCACATGCATTCCTGCAGCCAGGTCTGTGCTGGCAGGCAGACAGTCCCTTACTGGTGCTTACTGAGTGCTATAGTTTCCCATGAAGAACACCACATGCTTTCACACTCACTTGGTCTTGGTCTTTGTAGGAGGGTGGAGCAATCCTGATTTACATTCCCAGAGGTGGATTGGCTTAAAAACACCCATGAAGTCTGTCAACCAGCCCTCCTCCAGCTTCCTGTGTATCTCCCTGTCCCCCAATTTCTGCTATTAACCTGTGACATATTCTTAATGTCTTTAAAATAATCTGGCAAGACCTTTTCTGATTACTCTTTCCTTCAGAAGAGCCAAAGCCACCTTTAAGAGAAGATAAAAAAGAATACTTGACTACTTTTTAATTTCTCATTTAGGTTTGCAAATCTATTTTTGGAAAGTTCAGTTTGAAGTTATTCAGTCTTTCATCAAGATCCATTGCAGGGTAAATTAGTTTTGTCGCATTCACTAATAGCTTGCTCTAGGTCACAGAATCTGAGGAGGATGTGAGTCTAGAAAGAACCATATGAAAAATAATAAAATATCCCTCAGTAGCGGACACTAAAAGAATAATGAGTTTTTTAAAAAAGCTTTTATTCAGAAGATCTATGAAAAGTACAAATAAACAATGGGATAAATTAATGTGATTTTTTAAAATGTTCATAATTGCCGAAACCAGTTTGGCTCAGTGGATAGAGTGTTGGCCTGCGGACTGAAAGGTCCCAGGTTCGATTCCAGTCAAGGGCATGTACCTTGGTTGCAGACACATCCCCAGTGGGGCGTGTGCAAGAGGCAACTGATTAATGATTCTCACTCATCGATGTTTCTAACTCTCTATCGCTTTCTCTTCCTCTCTGTAAAATATCAATAAAATATACATATATTTTAAAATGTTCATAATTAAGACTTTGATTTCATAAATTACTCTCAGTTTCACGTGAAATAATTTGTAGGACACCAGAAAAGTTGCTGTGTTGCTACACCATACATTTCATTTGGCTCTCAAAAGAAATGTCAATCATTATACTGCTGATATTTGGCTCTGTTGACTAACGAGTTTGCCGACCACTGGTCTACATTAATGTTTCTATACCACAGAGGCATATTCTTGGCTTGAACCATCTTCTAGGCTTCATTTTGTTTGTTTATTTTTATTTCATCCATCAGGCCTTCTTGCTAGAGAATGAGATTTGATCATTTGGCAACTGAGAATTCTCTATGTTTGATTAAAAAAGTCAAATGCTTGATTATTTTAATACTAAAGATACATTATCTAAATGTTAAAATATATGTTCAAATTTTGATATTTCACATTAGCTGTAAAATGATCCCTTCATTATAAGTGCTGAGGATAAAATATTTTGTTGTGTATATTTTATTAGGATCAATCAACAAATACTGCAGCCAGGATTTCATTCTGTTTAATTACATTCATATTTTAGGCATTTCTTAACTTTTACAGGAAAAACTTGTGTTTCTGGGATAAGTGAAGGGAGAAGTTTCCTTTAGAGACCGGTGTTTATTGTAAATACTTAAATTTAGCAATCTTCAGTTTTTTATAACATGTAATTAAATTATACAAATGCTACAACCTGTAATAAAATTTTCTCTGAAAACAAAACATTCGTAAATGTTGATTCCTTTGGCAAAAAAAAAATGTGGTCTTTACATTATAGTTTATAAATTAATAAGGCTAGAAAATAGGATTATTTAAATGTTGAATTCCTGGTTAAAAGAATATGATAATCCAATTTAGTGAAAGAATGAATAATTTGGACCAGTAGCTGTGTTTAGTATCTGACCTAATTGCAGTTATTTTAATGTTGGTATTCTATTCTTTCATGAAAGTATATTGTGACATGTGCCTCACTAACCTACTGTTTGTGTGTTTATGTGCACATATGTACTTTAAAATACACACACACACATATAAATATATATATATATATATTAATATAAATTTACATATAAAATTCTGCTATAGGGCATATTCCTTTATAAGCATACTTATGGCTCATGTGATAATTTTTAGTTACCCTGGAGCAGAAATACCATGTAAGCCTAAAGCAATATAATCATGATCATTTTGGAGTCTAGGATAGTAACAATTACAATTTTCTTCTGAAAACTGCCTTCTTCAACTTGTTTTAATGATCTGATTCTTCTTATGATATGTGGAATCTTTTACAAGAGGCATATTTAATCAGAACTTAGATGTTCTGAAAAAGAATTGATGGTATCTTTAAAGAACCTCCTCTAATATCAAACCAAAGAGTTTAACATACAAATTTGAATATTTAATGTATTCCCCTTTTGTTTCAAATGAAAAAGGAAAGTGATTTTTTTAAATGCAAGAAAAATGATTCCTAAAATGTTTCTCATTTCTCTTCTAAGACAGGAATAGGCATTGGGTGGCGAACATCTTACAGAGTGTAACCATAGAACTGTGTTACTCAAAGGGTAGGCTGCTTAGTAGTCTCTAAAAACACATGCTTTAGGACAACCGCGATTTTATAAAGCTTATTTTACAGAATCTGCCGTGGCTTGGTGATGCTAATGCAGTTGTAATGCTTGAATAAGCTTAATCAAATAAAGCTTATGAAAATGCTCACTCCATAGAAATAGCTGTTCTGAGCAATCTAAATGTCGGAAATGTGGGCCCGTCAATGGCAAGATCCTATTCATAGAAGCTTTGTGAAATGATAGGGGGCTTCACTGTTCCTTGCAATACTAACCATCCCAACTCCTAGAGACCACCTGCTCCCACTCTGAGGGACTTGGCTGCTCTCTCCCAGCCTGTAGCAGGAACATCAAAGTTGAGTTCCCCTCCCAATAAATATCAAGTGGTAAAAGGCTTTTTCTCTGGGCAATTACAGTTCTGATACAGAACATTAAAAAAAAAAAAACCCAAAGATATAAACAAAAAAAAGATATGATGAGCCAGCTTTTCTCACCTAGCCCCTTCACGAGGCAATTTTTACTGGGCAGAAGAGCAGTCATTTTATTGAGTATTCTGGAGATAAAAGGATACCCTCAGCACCTCAGTGAGGAATAAGTGGAAAATTAGGTCCTTTTATTAGTTGTCAATGAGTGGCATCTTTCTCACATACAATTTAAGGCCACCTGTAGGTCTATTTAGATAAACAATTCAGAGAACGAAAATGTTAGCAACTAAGCAATACACAGTAATTTGAAAACTCTCATAATGAGTAGACTACAGAAAACTGTTCTCTTCAACTCCTCATTTCATATCAAAGAGGAATAGAATGCTCCCTGGCTCTGTTGATGTGCACTGCTTTCTCAGCTGTTTCTAAATCTCTCTGAGCTCCTTTGAAATAAAGATTTGTAGAAAGTATTATTTGTGTTTACCTAATTGCTTGCATTTTTAAAATATGGGCATGGATTCCTTAATGTTCTTTTCAGAAGTGCATAAAAGAGCTTCATGCTCATTTACGAGTCCTTTACAATGTACAGGAAGCTGCTCTTTCCCATATAGGATAAATGATTTTTAAAAACCCCACAGGAGAGCTTATCTCTCTCCCTGCATTTCTGGCTGCATTTTCTTCATGCAATATGTGTATTCTCTCCCTGGGATATGTGAACTCAATTTAGAAAGATGAATCATTTTGCTATACTATTCTGATCTGTTTTAAACAAATAGCTTAATGAAGATTTTGGTTGGTTCAAGTTAAACAAAATGTAACAATATTCTATTACAATGGTTCCCAATTCTGAATACATATTTTTCCCTTATTAAAATGCTTAAATATTTTACTTTATTAGATATAAAGCATTAATGGATCTGTTTCAATCCAGTGATGACAATAGCATTAATTCTGGAGTAACTATATAAAGTGTCAATTCGTATCACTAATAATTAAAGATGCACAAAAATAGAATATTTCATTGTAATTTTATTTCAAAAGCCCCTGGGGTATTCAATAAAATTAGTCCTATATTACTTACAGTTAGGCACTCTCAAACTTCCTTGTTCATGTCCATGTACATATGAAAACTATTAAATATTTAAATTACCACAGCTTTTCCAACAAATGAGTGGAAATTTCCTTATAAAAAGAAAATGCAAAGCTAGTTTTCTCTATACTAAAACATATTTAAAAACTAGGTTGATTCGTACAACATTTGCCCAAAAAGTTATCCAGAGAGCAAATTAAAATAAAAAATTAGGTCTTAGTTCCTGCATTTTCTTAAATTTCCTGGAAGTTGTCAATGGCAATGTGAGAAACCCATCATTTTATGAGTAGCATTTTAATCAGATGCTTTACATGAATTCCTTATTATTGCTGAATACATTTACATGAAAAAATATATGTTGTGTGTGTTTTGGGCGGGTGGACTGTCATGCTCTCTTAATGAAAATAAAGTAGAAACTATATTGATACCACAATAGTAGGATTATGATTCCATGTGGGGTAAAGTAGCAGGAGATGATTAATTCTTAAGGAAGAAAGTGGGGTGGGGGAAAGAAACACATTATAATCAACAAATCATGGAAATCTAATGATATTGAAGTAATCAGTTTAGTATTTTTTCCCTAAAAGAAATAACATGTCATTACTCAAGACTTTCCTATTTCAGTGGTTTGTGAATCAGTGTCAATGGGGAAATTTAGTAGGAGGACCACTGGGGCTAGGTGAAGGATTTCATGCCTGCATATTTGGTCCAGGACAAAAATGTATCAACCCGTACAAAAATACTAGAAAACTAATTTTCAAAGATACTAAAAATAGTTCATGAATCTTATGTCTGTTCCACATGTATTATATTTGCTAGGAAGCAGAATCTAACTTCTGTTTGCCTGGATCTGAATCTTCATAGACATTGAGTGGTTTTCTGTAGATTCCATCTCCAAACCTCAGTATCATAAAAATCAGATGGACCCTAAAGTGGCTTCTTTTCATGCATGAGTCTTCCTGCATTCATGCAGTGAGCATGGATGATTTTCCTTAAAAAAATCGCATCTGTCAAAATCTTTGTCACAGAAGAGTCATCTCATGGGTCTTGTTGATTAATGTCCATCCATAAACTACCGTGTTTCCCCGAAAATAAGACATCCTCCTAAAATAAGACCAACTTCATGGAAACATAATACATTCCCTGAAAATAAGACCTAGTGCATCTTTGGGAGCAAAAATTAATATAGGACACTGTCTTATTTTCGGGGAAACAGAGTATATGTACTGAAAAGGGGCCATGGTCATGGTTGACATTAATTTCTTTAACATGAAAGATATAACTCTATTAACAGTTGTGGTTTTTCAGTTTAGTACATTCATATTATTTTCAACCCTTTAAAAATAACCCAATATAAATACGCATTCTATGAATTGAACTAAGTCCTCCCAATTTCCTATGTTAAAACCCTAATTCCAATCGTGATAGTACTTGTGAAATAGGGACTTTGGGAGATAATTAAGTTTAAATGAGGTCATGCAGGTAAACTGAGATGGCAGGAAGCTTGCTAGCTCTCTTTCTCTCTGACATGTGTGGACACAATGAGAAGGTAATCATCTGCAAGTCAGAGAGTCCTTACCAGAATCCAGCATGCTGGCACTCTGATGTGAGACTTCCAGCCTCTGGAATGATGGAGAAATACATTTCTGTCATTGGAGACCCCTCGTCTGTGGTATATTGCTATGGCTGGTCCAGCTGACTAAGACAATGCACCATCACGCATTTGTAAGTTTATTGTCAGCACTCTTATCCATCTATACATTTACTCAGCCTAATCTGGTTATAGACACCTCTCCCAATCAGATATTTTTGAAAACCTTTCGAGATCAAACAATCTAAATAACATCTGAGATGCTAGTTCTAATTGTTTCATTAGAAATAAATGTCTCAGCTAAATTATTAACATCATTTAGCAAATATATGTGTGTGTTTTTTCAGTCAAGAGCTTGCATATCTTTTTCTCTACCCTACTCTGTTGTGGCCTTATTTTGACCAGTTAAACTTCCCACCACTTATGAGTTGTACTTGAACATCTTTGCTCTTACATCAGTAACATAGCTCTCATCTCAACATTTTCTCATGTCAGAAAAAAATATACTTTGTCTTACATTTCATTTTTCTCTCTGGTTAAATGTTACTAGGGGCACCCTTCTGTATGCAGAAATATTGATGCCATTCAACACAGCACTTTTTTTAAGCTGATTTCTTTTAACAAATCTTAGGAATTTTTCACATTACAATAAGTGTTTCTTTGGCTTCAGTGTATAAAATAAGTGTTTATTTTGCTAAGTGCTATCAAAGAATAGATGACTTGCTTCCAACGTGGATCGTTATTGAAAACCAAACAAAGGGCTACATGAAAATCAGAATCATTTTATCTGTACCATTGTATTATCAGAAAATGTTACAGGTAAGAACAATGGTGTTCATTGAAAAAGGTATCTCACAGGAAAGGCGGGGGAGGGTGGGTGGGTGGGAGGTAATAACCAGAGACCTTGTATGCAGATATGTGTAGCTCATGGACACAGACAATAGGGTGCTGAAGGCCTGGGGCAGGGAGGGAGGGGGTCAATGGGCAGAAAAAGAGGACGTATGTAATACTATAAACAATAAAGAATTATCAAAAATAAAAAATTAAAATATCAAGTAAATAGCATTATGAAGTTGACATCTGAGGTGATTTTTTAAAGAGGAGTTGGCTTGTAACAGTGGAGTTTTAATAAAACTATCTTTTTAATGGAGAAAGAAATCATCAGAAATACGTGCCCCACTTTAGATTGGTAAAGCAATGCATCTTACTTGTAATATGTTACAAATTCAGTACATTTTCTTTCAAAAATTAATTCTAGTGTCCTTGATGATGCACTCATAATTGCTTTTGACCTTTAAATGCATTTGCTATTTGTTGGAAAACTGGTATCTGAATGGGGAATAACTACTGAGTGGAAAATGAGTTCAAAAACGTGGGGGAGACTGGGCTTACTGGCACGAGTACAAGAAGGGCATCCATTACTTTGCAGTGAGGACTGTTGGAGAGTGGGCTAGCAGTCACAGGGAGCACTGTCCCAGGAGGGAGGTCTTGCCTCCCATTCACCTCCAGCAAGATCAAGTTCTTCCTCATAACAGCACCTCAATGTCAGCAACTCACCTTGCATACCCCAAACAGCTTTCATGTGGAACCATGTCAATGCAGCCACTAAAGAAACAAGAGTGAGATTTGATATTTTCTTTCTAAAATGAGAATAATTTTCTAAAGAAGGTGTATATTTTAATCATTTCGGCCGATCACTCCTTATGATACAACAGATGAAGTAAAATAATTATTTTCCTTCCGCACAGGAGCAAGAGGGTCATTCAGAACTTGTGATGGCTGGTAATGCAAGTACAGTCAAACCAAAGCGGTTGATGTACTCTCATGTAACTGGAAAGTCCAGAAATAACTTGACTAAACACAGCTGGCTCCATGAACCTATCCAGCGGTATCTGGACCCTGCCACTTTCTGCGCTGCAGCACACTGTCCAGCTGGTGGGCTAGAGGGACACTGGAGGACCCCACCAGTTTAGCAACCCTTGTAGAAAGAGAGTGTCCTCCTATGCCTCCACAAAAATGTGGTGGTCTCAGATTTCCCTGCACTTCACTGTCATAGGCAAGAGGGAGTGATGTGAGTGATGAGGCTTAAGCACCCATTCCTGTGGCTGGGGGTTAGGACAGTATTTTTTTTTTCTAGTCTCACCACTATAAAAAAAAAAATCACATGCTGGAAGAGTTCAGGGAGTGGGTGGACAGAGAAAGGACTGTTAAATAATCTATATATTTGAAAGCCCAATGACCAGAACGACCGGAATGACTGGTGGCTATGACATGCACTGAGGCAACCATCTGGCTTGATCTGGGCCTGATCACTTCACCCCCTCCTCCCCTGCTCTGCCCCCGGCTGGCCAGGCCCCTGATATGCTCCCAACAACCTGATTGGAGACAGGGTCAGCCAGTCAACTGCCCTCAGCCCCTCCTCCCCTCACTGGCCCAGCCCGATGGGCCCCCAATGGGGCAGGCCAGCCGGACCCCACCCATTTATGAACTTATGCACTGGGCCTTGATACAAAATAACTGTATAACTCTTCACCTCAGAAGGTGGATTAGGTGGCCAAAATCATTCTAAGAAATATTAAAATGATCACATCCCACAGAATCCAGAAGAAAAGTTGACAATTTAGAACTTTTATTAAAATTGGCGAGAGATCAGTTTCTGGTTTGAGACAAAACACTTTTTACTTTGAAAGTGAGCAGTGTTTTTGTTGTTGTTTTGTTTTTATGTGCCTCGAATCAGTATTTTTCTAAAAATTACTCTAGGTTATTTTCATGTTCTATCTATCTATCTATCTATCTATCTATCTATCTATCTAATAGAATATCTATCTAATATAAATATTATAATATTATTTATTTTTATAAATTACTATGGTATTTCTTGCTTCTCAAAGTCTATTTTCATTCAGTTTATATACACTTGTGGAAAAAAACAATTTAATTGTAACAGCTATATGTATATGATATGTACACATTCTGCAAAAACTAGGATGATAAAATAAGCAAATTAAAAGATAGATTTTTTTTTAACTTTTCAACTACATTTGCCAAAAGATCTTTGAAATAGTTTCTCCAACATTTTTATTTTACATACACATTTTTGGCATAATTTAAAAATATATGAAATATTATTCTCACTTTTAATTGGGAATTAGATTCTTAATACAATTTTGGAATACAATATAATTTTATAACCTCTCCTTTGTTCTCTAATTGTTGGAGAAAAAAAAATACACTGGTTAAGTATTCCAGAAACCACACCACCTAGTGAAATGCACACTTCAGAATTAATGCTTTTATGTAATGAGGACAGAGTACTTTATTTATACCATTCTAGAACGTAAGCGTTCTCCTTGAACATCCTGGAAGAGATTGTATTGCCAGTATCCCATAGGATTAATAATGGGCAAATGCATTTGGCAGTTTCCTCCTCTGATTAATAAGGCACGATGAGGCTAAGTGACTTCTTCCAGGAGGCACATGAGTTATTCTTCCAGGCATAAGGTGACTGTGAAGCTGGTCTTTGGAACCACTGCACGAGCCGTCCACTTTACTGTATGGGCGGAGTCAGGAGACCTTGCAGCCAGATGCCCACTTCTTTTGAAGCTGATTCTGGCTTCCCGGCAGTCAACATGATTTGCATAAAATGCGAAGCAATGGCATTACGAAGCAGGGATGGAGAGTACTGTTACATAGCCTAGCCGCTCTACTCCTGTTTGGAAACACCAACTTTCAAGAAGCGAGGTCCATGTCAAAGTGCTCAGTAGTATTTGCCTCCCATGTTTTTCCACCAAATCCATAACTAGCTCTCATCATCTTCAAAGGGTTTCTCAAATATTAAGTAATCTCAGACTGCACACTGTTCTTTGCATTTACCTTGACCAGCTGTCAGAGAAGCCAATTTATTTCTCCTCGATTTTATTCCTCTTGGCTTCTGTAGTAAATTTGAATGGAACATGAAAAGTACAACTTTGTGTATTTTCATAACAAAGGCCACATTTTCTTTAAGCAAGACAACTTTCACAGTGCTTGTGGTGTTGCATTTGATACTCAAAATATACTTTTGTCATCTTGTATTCATGAATTCCTAAGTAGAAATTATGAGGATGTGAAGACAAAGAAGATATGAAAAATAAAAAAATAATTTATTATATTATTTTCATCTATTCAAAATATTGTAACAATTGTTTGGGCAGGATGATAAGGTAAAATAAATTTTGAAATTCATATACATATGTATAAATATATATATATATATATATATATATATATATGTAAATTTTTCTGATTTTTCAAAATGTGACAAGGATTCATCTCATTTCTATCAAATCTCTGTAAATGTATTCTTTCAGTTTCAAGATACCAAGCAAGTCTGTATCATATTGTCTGCAGAAAGACTCTCAAATACACAGTACACTGAAGTGAATCTGAAGTGCAAAAGCAGTTCTCCCAGTGTTCTCCATATAGCGGTAGTAGGAGGCCTTCCAGAAGTTAAAAAACTGGAGATTAGTTAGCAACATATCAACTTTCAGGTGGGCCTCTCTTAAACACTTATAATTCACGTATTCTCTTGCAAATCACCATTGCAAAGGCTTGATTCACTTGCAGCCCCACTTGGGTCTTAAATCACATTTCAAAGCACCCCTATCATTCATCCATTTTCAGAACCGCCATTAGAAGTGATGGGAGTTTGGCACAAAAATCAATGAGAGGATATGATATGAGTTCTTTCTAATTTTTCCTTCTTGGAGCACCATCTCAAGGACAGGCTGTGAAATCTGTTATCAAAGGTATTTTTCCAACCTGCTGTCACTTCAACCAAATTGAGTTCATGAACGTGGGATATATATTCACGTAGTTTTTCAGGAAAGAAAGGAGTTTCCTTGCCACGATTGCAAATGTTTGCCTAGATTCATTTTAAAATCTTAATGAAATAATTTTAATACTGATGTTCCACATCAGCCTTTTAATAGGGGTTTAGATTTATCATTTCATCTAAAAACTAATAGCTCTGCACACAAATCCGTGTGCCAGTAGCTCTCTGAGGGGCCTGGCATCTCTCCACCTGCTTCCCAGAGGCACATCCACGGCCAGGGGTGGAATGCTGCCTGCTCTCATTGGCCTCCCCTCTCCCCCAGGACTAGGGGGCTCCAGAAGGGCTGAGAAGTTTGGGCGCCGTCATCTTGTGGCCATGGGTGCTGCCATCTTTGTGATGGAGTGATGGTTAATTTGACTATTGCCCTTTTATTAGCTGGATAGTTGTATTGCTTGTTCCTGGGTGGGGAGATTATAAAGGATTGCCTACTTATTTACCTACTTATCTATTTTTTATATTTTTAATTTTTTTTCTCACAAACATATAGACTCTTGAAAGCAGGAATAAAAAGGTTACTATATTTAAGATTTTCCCACATTGTTCTCTTAGATCTCCTGTGCCCCTTTGGAAATAAAAATGAATGGCCTCAATCAAAGGGTCAGGTAGGCAGTTAAACCAGGATATCTAGAAGGAATTTCATCCATTTAAGCTATTTTATTACTGATTTTGTTTCTCTCCCAGAGGAAATGCTTTTGCTTGCATTCAGAACTGGCGTAGGAGCCTAAACAAAGAAAAAGGGTTTTAAAAAGTAGCTTGACTAAAAAAAATAAAATAAATAAATAAACAAAACAAAACAAAAAAACATTGCCCACAATGTAGTGGTTTTGGAGGTCATAAGGAAAAAGCAAAAATAAATTCTAGATGATGGTAAGGTCTGTGACCTTGATGGCAGCATTTATGGAACTTGGGAGACAAGGCATGCTGCTTCTAAGGGCCTATGGGTTTCAGGCAGGAAGGTGGATGCTGAGGAAGAGGTGAGGTGGCAGTGGGCAGCGAGGTGGGGCGCTGCCACTAAAGAGGTGTGTTCTACTAGAGAGAATGGTGTAAGCTACCTACATAGACTGTGATTGAGTTAACCTAGGTTGTTGTTTTTTGTTAACATTTGATGTGGATTTTTAAATTGTAGTTCTCCTTTCTGAATGCTTGCTTAGGAAATGCCTCCACCACTACAACCGTCATCGACAACAAGAACGGATCCGTGCCCAAGTCCCCTGGGAGAGTGCTGAAGAGGACAGTCACGGAAGACATCGTGACCACCTTCAGCTCCCCAGCGGCCTGGCTGCTCGTCATCGCTCTGATCGTCACCTGGTCAGCTGTTGCCGTCGTGATGTTTGATTTAGTGGATTACAAAAACTTTTCAGGTAAGATTATGAACTTTTGGTTTTTCATGAATGGAAACAATGTTCTCATCAGTCCTTGCTTTGTTTCTCTTCACCCCATCTTAATGTGATAAATATAGCACCCCCAAATATAATTTATTATAAAAATTTAATATAAGATTTATTATAAAAATTTATTATAAAAATTTATTTATTTTCCTTCTATTCCATTGACGGGTATACTCATTGATTTCAAATGAAATAAGTTTTCTTATTTGTAAAGCTGAACAAAGGCTGAATGTTACAATCTCATGAATATGATGATTTAAAAAGATTGGGTATGCTTAGTTTGGAACTAGAACTTTATCAACCATTAATAAAAGATAATTAGTGGATTTTCCGGTAGGTAATATAAAACAAAATGACAAGCTTTTGTTGATTTTAGAGAGAGAAGAAGGGAGAGGAATAGAGAGATAGTAACATCTATGGGAGAGAAACATCAATTGGGTGCCTCCTGTACCACCACCTTCATTGGGGATAGAGCCCAAAACCTGGGCATATACACTGACCAGGAATCAAACCATGGCCCTGGGCCGACCACTGAACAACAGCTGGGCAAAAATGAAAAGTTTTGGACAAATGGAAAAGAGTGTAAAGTATTTTTTAAGCCCACCCTTCCACTATGTGGCTTCAAGCTTCCTTTTCAGACATACTCTTTGCTCCTCCCATTAAAGCATCCTATTTTGAGTTCTTAAAAATAAAGTGTTAAAATGGTTTTCCCAGAATGGCTTATAATGAGATATTATATCTTGAATGCCCATGTGTTTTGCAGTAAAATAGAAAAAACACAAGTAGAGATAAATTTTCATTATGACAATTCAGTCTTCGAGTATTTCATTCATCTCTTTGTTAAAAGTCTTTTTTATATTTTTAAAATTATATTTATTTATTTTCTCATTGATACACTATAGTGACTGTGCATTCCTTGATGAAGGAGTTGCTCAGGCATTCAATAATTAATAAATAAATAGGTGAATGAGTTTTTGCTTATCACTTTTTATGACAAGTAAAAACATTTCATTAATCTATTAGAGCACTTCTTCATATTTGTACTGTCCATCCCCCATCCCCACTTTCCCTTCCTCAGTAGTAGATGGATCAGTAGGACCCAGAAGCTATAATCTCTGTAAGTTGTATTCTATGTCTTCAAAGACCCTCTATTTTTCATTATAGTATCTTATGCATTAAATAATTCCTTTCAAGAATTTACTATATGTGCCAGAAAATGGCTGTTAAAAGAAATACAAATACACATTTGCAAAGTTGTAAAATTCTGTCATCTGGGTTTATTGGTGTTGAGGTGTGACTGACATGTCCCTGCCCACCTGTACCATTGGTAGCTGGGCTAAAGCATCAGCTAACAGCTAGAGATATGTCCCTGAGGTCAACCTGAGCAAAAAGGCCATTCACCCAGAGCCATGAACCTCTGCTCTAAGTGGGCTGTAATTTTGTTATATTGTGGAATGTAAACTCTTAAAAGACTACACACTGGGACTGCCCATAATATAAAATTCTGACCTAGCATGTTAAATGAAAAACAATTAATTACATTACTCTAGAAGATTTTATTTCCCTTGAGCCAATATTGACTGTAACATTTCATCTTTTCTTTCCTTTCTTAGGCTTTCATCCATTTAAATTTTAGAACTAAATATGAGAATGAAATATAGTTCTTTAATGCTTATAATACATGTTAAGAACTGCATGAGAATCTAATATTTGTAAAGTTAATAATTTAAAAGTGTATTACAGAAATTTCTGTTGAATGCGATTTGTTCTTAATTACTTAGAATGAGTAGCTACTTATTAGTCTCCCAGATTAGATTACTTAATTGAAAAAAACACACTTTTAATCCACAGTAGAAGTCCCTTGGACCACTGTAATTAGGTGCTATGGATAATGCCTATGTGATTGGCATTTCGTGTGATAGGGAAGAAACAGCCTCTGTATTACTAAGACTTCATTTCTTCTTTTAAGAAGTGTTTGTTAAGCACATTTTCTATCTGAGGCCTCCCCCTCCAGCTTTCTATATTTATTCATGACCTAACCCACTATCCATTCCCTGTAAAAAGAAACCCGCACGTCGTCATCTCTTAAACCTGCATGGCATCCGATTAGTCAGCATGCTCCATGGCGGCTACTCCATGTCTCATACATTTGCTCCCTTCTCCTTTACTACACTTCAGTCCTTGGTTCTCTTTTCGGGGTGTTAATGCAGTTTCTTCTTGTCTCCCTCATCCAGTCTCTCCCCTTTAACATTGCTCCAAAGGTATCTGCATAACACAGAAGTTTCATGATCTATTTCCTATTGCCTAACTGCAAGTTTCTTGACATGATATTGACGAAGTCCTTGGTTTAGGTCTTCATTTACTTTCTGTACTTCAGCTCATGCATCTTGTTTTCTAGTCATATCACTACTTTTTCTAGAAAAAAAGTACTCTCACTGCTCAGTGCCTCTGTTTATACTGTTGCTCTCCCCCAGCCCTGCTGAGACAGCCGAAAGTGTGTTAAAATAGTTAAGAATGTGAACCCTGGTGTTGGGTTTCCCTGGTATTAAATCCAGACCTTAACACTTTCTAGCTGTGGGATATTGGAAAAGTCACTCAGCCTCGCTCTGTGTCAGTTTCATCACCTATAAAGTAGGGATTATAATGGTATCTGTGTAAAAAGATTAAGAAAAGCATTTAAGTAAATATATTTTAAGTACTTAGAACAAAACTTAGTTTATCACAAACACTGTATAAATATGAATATCACTAGTAAAGACTTATTCCTCAATCTTCAATCTAGAAAAATTCTATTCACCCCTTCTTTTGTGTAAAAAATTCTCAGACATCCTAAGAAGAATTATCTGTACCATGTTTTCATTCTTTCATATCTTATGGGCACTTGTATTAAATCAGTTAACACGTTGTATTAAAGGGATCTGTTCACTTACCTATCTCACTCAGAAACATAAACCTATCCAAGGAAGAGACAGTCTTATATATCTCTGTATATTAGTGCCTGTCACACAGTAGGTGTTCTGCTGCATGTTTCTTAAAGGAATGAATGATATTGACATTTGAATTTCGAAGATGAAGAAAAAATATGCCATAAAAATTTCATTTCAGCCACTCAGTTTTGAACAACTTTAAAAATTAATGAGTTTAATAAAATTAGATTGTAAAAATAGTAAAATGCTTATAAGGTGGAATGCTGTTGGTTATGTTTTGTAATGCTATCTATAGTGATGTAATAAATTACCTCAAAAGTAAGTGGTACAAAACAACAGTAACTGCTTTTTATTTTACACTCTTTCTGTGGGTCATGAATCTGGGAATGGCTTAGCAGGGTGGTTCTGGCTGAGGGCATGCCTTGAGGTCTCAGTGAAGATATTTGCTGGGGCTGAATGATTTCTGGGGTTTCAGAGCCACTGGCAAGATGTCCCACATGGCTGCCCATTAGTGATGGTGTGTCCTCACAATATGGCAGCTGCTTCATCCAGAATGAATGATTCAAAAGAGAGCAAGGTAGATACCCCAGTGCCTCTTAGTCCCTAAGCTTAGAAATCACACACTTTTCCCCCTACAAAATCCTTTTGGTTACACAAGTAATGTTTGAAGAGGCTGTGAAACGATATAAGTACCAGCATGCAAGGATCATTGGGGGCCATTTGGGAGGCTGGCACCACATATTTCACCGTTAGAAAATTACTTTGCTAAGTTATACACCTTAGATAAATGCTTACATGCATGGCATGCCATCCAATACTCTCGTTGACAAAAAGATATTGTAATTATGATAGGTTCTAACAGAAAGGTGATGTGGTAAGATGACTCATGAGGCCACATCTAGGAAAGTAAATATTCACCAATGGATTTGTAATGAAAAAAAATTATAAAACTGAAATTTTCTAAGGGAAATGTATAAATTCTTCAAATAAGAAGTTCAAATAGTTTTAGATAGTTGAAATTTGAATGATCAATTTCTGGAATCCAAGGAACAAAAGCTCAAAGAATTTGTATAATTGTAGTACAAAAAACTCATATTAATCTTTGGTTGGTTGGATGGAACACATCAAGTGATATTGCAATTCTAATTTCTTTGCTCTATTTAGCAAATTCAAACCTGCCTTTTTATGTTGATTTTTCACAGAAATAAAATCATTTTCTTCAAGAGTTTTAAAATGCAAAGCTTACTCTTATGTTTCAAATATTATTATTATTATTTTATTTATTTATCTCTATAAAAATTTAGAATGTTTATATGTCTTTGAAATATGTTTTGCAAATGCTTAAATAGCAAGGCTAGTGGTAGAAGGAAGCACACTGGAAATATCTCTGAAGGCCAAACAGTAAAGGCAGCTGTCCTTGAGCTCTCTGACTCTCTGACACTTTAGCAAAGTAGGTAAAGGCTTTGAAGATATTAAAAACTGCTCATAGGGAAATAAAAATATTTTTTTCATAAGTACTGAGCAACCTTCACAATAACTTCTTCTCTGAATTTGTCCTGACTTACCTGCACATAATTGGCTTATGAGGCATTGATAGTATTGACATTGAAGTGCTTCTTTCAGAAATCATGGGTTCACTCCCCAGCTCTAAAACCTACAAGATAACATGACTAGGCACTTGCATTTCCTTGTGGTGAAATGCAGATAGCACCTTGCTTTCTGGTTTGCAAAATGTGTGACTTTGATTGTTGTTATCAGATAAGACAAATTATAGGGACAACAGAATAGATATTAGAAAACAGATTTTACCCACCCTTCATTTTTTATTAAGTATGATGTCCAAACTGTATTCAACCAACACTGTGGTATATCTGTCAGAGTTTGCTCTAAGTAGAATCACTATGAGTGATACAGAATAAGGGACTTGTTGTATGACTTTAGAAGGCATTTGCAATGTGTCTGGGCTGGGTCGGAAGTCAGCAAGGAGCAAATTGGTGTAGGAAAGGAAGAATATCTCTTTCTTCTATCCTAAATTTTGGGCCGGGGTCCCTTTAACAAAAGAGAAAATACATTCCAATTTATTTCACATATGTTTTATGTGACGCTGGGGCCTTCATAAGGAAAGAAAGGTCTTAAGAAGCAGTTAAGCCTAAACATTTATATCCAAAGTTTGATGAAGAGTGAAAAGTGGTGGGAAAATGTGATAGGACAAAAGAGTTACTAGCTATGTTGTGGAGAATAGGGGCAAACAGCAAGGCCTGCTCATTTGATTCCTCTGGTTTTGGGAAGTAAGGATGCTCCTTTCCATAAAGCAGGTTTATGACATGCTTTAGAGGAAGATCAGAAAGTCCTTCTAGTATCTGCCATTCCTCACATTCCGTCAGTTGAATAAATTCAGTATGCCAAGGTGCCACATTTTAGGATATGGTGTGCTGAACCCCGTCATTGGGAAAGGCAGAAATAGACATAGAATAGGTACAACTATGGATAAACTGGAACTGACAAGGACAAAATGGAACCCTTGTTTGACTCACGCCACCTCAAATCATGATGATGTAGGTGAGCTGCAGGATAAATTGGTGCCTTCACCAAGGAATCTGCACAAACACTTGGCCAGGATTTGGAGCTGCCCAGGAGGCGGTCCAGTAACAGACCTGGCACGCTGAGGTCTGTTGCCACATGTCAGGGTCAGCCAGCATATGGGAGATAACGTGCTTGAGCTGCAACAACACCTGCCCTACATCAACCTTCAGAGAATAAACAACGGCTTAGTACTTCCTTTTTACCTCCTAAAACTTGTACAAATTTCCCTTGTGCCCAACTTACCTGGAAAGTACTTGAAAAGGAATTCTGGGACATGTAGTTCCAGCTTAGTGATTTGACAGCATGCAAAGCTACCATGTAGGATGACTATAATTTATCATCTAAGACAAGGATGCCCGTGAAAGTGAAATGAATAGCTATTAATATTTATTTCAGGACCACAGGCACAAAGCAAGATGCCTGATTGCCCAGATATTCTCCACCCTGCATTTTTGTTCTCTCCTGGAAGATGAATGTCTTCAGAAACTCCAAGTTAAGAGTGATAGGAGGTGTGGAGGGAAGAGGAAGGACAACCTGATTTTTCAGTAATTGAGGCTGGGGTGGAGGGGTCACAAAGATTGCCAGAGGTCTTGGCCCCAAATTTCTACAAACTAGCTACGAAGCCCTTCCAGAAATCACAAGGGTGCCCCAATAACTTAATATAACTCTTTCAGGACCAAAATTTGTGGGATTTGGTTGAAATTCCTTACAACTTCTTTGCTTTATTTATACAGAGACATTTTTTTTCTCTAAGCAATACATACAAACAAATAGGATTTCAAGAGAGATGATCATAAATGTAGGCATTAGTGGATGCTCTGATTTCCCCCTAGGTCAGAATGTACAAGAAAAATAAGTGGTAACTCTTGGCTCTTCTTGCCTAAGAATCAGGGTCATAATTTATTAGCATCCTCATTCATAAGAAGGGGGAAAAATCATTATATGGCAATACCAGGTGGTCTCAAACAACATTTGATAATCTTTGCATGCATTCCACAAAACATACTTATTTCAAAACAATTCCACAAGAATTAGATAAGCTAATCTATGTAAAACATATGTGCCTGGCACATAGGAGGCACTCATTAAATGTAACTGGAATTTGAATCTTATTACCAGGAAGTAAGCTCAGTAATTTGAGAAGAGAGCCAGCAAGGACATGATGGTAAGGAAGCATCAATTTCTTATGAAAGTCTAGCAGACAGCTCCTGATGTGCCTTTTAAATAGATTTTCTAATGAGGTGTGCCATTTATCTACTGCTCTTGGAAATTAATTTCCCTGATTCTTTTCCCCTGGCACTCAGCCCAGTTAAGCAGGTGCACTGTTTGTCAGACTAAGTTTAGAGGGGCAAAATGATTCAGGTAAGACCCAAAGTCAATCACAATGTGTAAATTGAACATTTAACAGGTATGCATATATGTATTTTTTATAGGTATCTGTGTTTATGAAGATGTCTGTGTGACTGTATATGTATGAATATGTTATTACATTTCAGGAGACTTGGAATACTGAGACACCTCATGCGCCATTTTAGACTTTATCAGTTCGCATGTATACTGAGTTTTCAAGAATATTTGAAGTTTAGTGTGCTTCTCATTCTGATTTATGTCTTATCTCATATTCCACATTTTCTGTTCAGTGTTCCAGGACTGTTTGGTCCTTTTGGTCACTAAACTTAAGAAAATGCACTTCATACACAATTCCAATCTGTTTATAAGTATCTCAGGGAGGCAGGAGGCTCTGTAATCCAATGATTCCCAGACCTTAATTAAAGTTGGTTGTTTCTTCATGAAGCAAGAGGGGAGGAAAGAAAATAATTTTTTCATCTTAAAGGAATGTTATTAATTCTATTTCTCCTGCATTCTGGTCTTTAAAGTCTCTTTTGAAATTATGATAAAATGACAAATATTGGTTTTGTCACTGTTTTTTTAATGTTATTTATTTATTTATAAAATCAAAAGTTGATACTTCTGTGTTGGACCCCCAGGTTTTGCTGGTTGTCAATTTGAGTTAAAAAAAAGCCTATAAGTATGATACCAATCTCTAGATCACTTGCATAAACCTTAGCAAATGAGAGCTTACATTGGGATTTATAATTATATCCCTCTATATCTGCAATTATAAATCATAGCATATATTAATACTCACTTCTTGATTGACCAGCTGTTATACATCTTTCAGTGATATGCTTAAATTGATTTTCCTTAAAAAGAATCATTCCTGAACTTTCAATAAAAATCATGTCAATCATAATTCCTCATATTTTTTACTCTTTACTCATAGCACTTGTTCTAAGTTGTATATATTTAATTGGGCCTGATTATTTATTTAATATCTTTCTTCACTGACCTGCTAGGTTCATAAAAAGAATAGTAAATAGCTTTATCTATTTTATTCACTTGATTTTTTTCTAGTGCTTATACATATAAGCTCAATAAACATTTGAATCAATATTAATGTAAAATAATTATGTGTAAATGATTAAATAAAGGGAAGAGTGGTAGAATTGTTTTACATTCTGAATCTTGAATAATGTGCTTAGCATTTCTTCATAAAATATTAGTTTATGATGACATTTATAGAGATAGGCTTCACATTTATAGTACTTTTTAAACTTCTGTCTTCCTGATTAGGCCATAGTATCACAAAGGTAAAAATAATCTTATTATCTCAATATATCTATCTCCCTGCTCACTTCATTACACATGTCATTCAATATAATTTGTATGATCTAAACAAAAAAGTATTTGCTAAGCATATATAGCAATCAAAAACAAATAAACAAGTGAGCAAAAAACACACATACACACACACACACACACACACACACACACACAAATATATGACTTTCAAGACAAGAAAACAAGTAGTTGAATCCAACTCTGGGGGCTAGAACAGTGGGTGAAAATACTGGCTCCACCATTTATAGTAGCTGTGTTGCCTTGTGGGAATTTACTTCTCTGTGCTCAATATGTATCTTCCAGTGCAGGCAGAGTCTCCTGAGTAGAAAAAGAAGATGACCGAGAGCCCTGTTCTGCCATTCCATGTAGTGGCTCGGACAGATGCAGATGGGCAAATCTAGAGACCCTTCTCTTAGTTGCTCTTGAGTTTGATAAGGAAAGCAGGAGGGCAGCCTTATAGCTGTGGGCGAGTGGGGGAGAATAACTTGTTTGAGAATGGATACCATACAGTCAGAATTAAAGTGCCACACACCCAAGAAGACACTGGAAATGGCAGTCCTATAGTATTTGGAGACTGAGAGAAGGTAAGATCATACACGGAGCCTATTGCTGGGGGTGGGGGGTGGGGGTGGGGGAGGAGCTGTCAGCCCCGACTAGCAAACTTGGAAGAGCCTCTGGATTATTCTAGATTCAAAGACCGTCTTGCTTATTTCTTCACATTGACATTGATTAATTCCAAGGCACTGTGGTATGTGATTTATATGTATTATTTCATATCATACTCATAATGCCTTGTGAGATATTATTACTCTTATTGAAGCACAGCGTGCTTTGAGATTCTCCCCCCCCCCACTATATAACACTGTTTGTCAGAACTCAGCATATTATAAATTGGATTATAAGCAGGCTGAATATAGAAATAATTGGCATGAGGCATTGTGGTTTTGATTTAGCTTAGTAACTTTGGAAAAAGCAAAGGTATAGATGAATTGTATAAACATGCCAAAGCTGATGTTCTGATCATCACACAGCTATTAGTTGGAGAAGCACCAGCACTAGACTGAGGTGGGTAAAGAACTTACCTTGCATGTAAAATTTAAGAGTTCTAGAAAATTCATCAATTAAAATAAATGATATTTTAATGCAATATTTAACAATTCAAAATTAATGCAAACAACTGTGATTACAAAATAGCAAAAATTTTAAATGAAAACAGGATCATTTTTACCAATTTTTCTCTTGGTTTCTGGTTCCAATATGGTTTGGCACTGCCCAAGGACCGAGCCTTGAGCTATAATGCTATCAATCTGAGCTCAGAGCCCATACTTGTAACCATTGTTTGCTGATGTTTCTCCAGATATGAAAGATAAAGAAGAACCAAATATAGCTTAAAGGATGTAAGTCTGATGGTCAAAAATAATGGTGAAACCATAGAATTGGTTCCTTAGGAAGAAAGTAGAAAAAAATGACTAATTTAATTTCCCTAGTATATTTATAAACTTAAGAATCTTTAAAGTATGGCTTTAAGGACAGAGAACAAATAAAAATCTTATTTTACTTTAAACTTTTTCTTGCTTCTCTTGGAACACACTTATGCGTGTCAAGAATCCAATTACTGATCTTAAGGAGCCTAAAGCAGTTTTCCCTGCATCTGGTGGTATACATTTCCTTAAGAAATAGAAGAAGATACTATTGAGTGTACTTGAACACTGAGAAACATTTCTTATCTCATACAATAGAAGTGCTGGAAGTAGGTGATTATTCCAACATTGGATAATTCAATGCCTCAGCAATGTCATGGACTCGAGTTCTTTCATTCTTAACCTTTGCCTTTCTTAGTGATCCAGCTACAATTCGTGTGGGTATAACGTGGCTACAGCAGCTCCAAGTTCTCTCACTCTATGCCACAACTTTCCCCCACTTTTAACAGCAAGCATACCACTCCAAGAATCTCCCATCCAACATCTTATTCCAGAAACAATGGTGAATTCATGTTATTGTTTGTTTGGCAGCAGTATAATAGCTAAAAATCATGCTCTGGATGGTACAAAATCAGACTCCATCATTTACTAGCTGTGTAACCTTAGCATATTATTCAAATACTCTGTGTCTTGGTGTTTCTATATTTAATACAGAGATAAAATAATATAGCTACCAAATTGAATTATTGGAAGGAAAAAGTGAGTTAATATTTGTAAAGACTTTAGGATGATATCTTGCAGGTAATGTGCACTTTATAAGTGTTACCTACTGTTGTTATCTGAGGATCCTCACTGTGATATATGTAATTTAACTCATGGGAAAAGGAGAGGTAATAAAGTAAAGTTATCTGAACACTCTTAGAAAGAAAGACATTAATAAAAAGTTCAGTTGCATTGTACATTATTCCTTTTGAAATGATTTGAATGTCTGAGGGAGGGAATAAAGATTTACTTGAGGACTGCTATCTTATTCAATATCTATATTTATGTCTATATCTATATCTAGTCTATATCTATCATTTTTAAAAATATATTTTATTGATATTTTTTTCAGAGAAGAAGGGAGAGGGATAGAGAATTAGAAACATCAATGAGAGAGAAACATCAATCAGCTTCCCCCTACACACACCCCACTGGGGATAAGCTTGCAACCAAAGTACATGCCCTTGACCGGAATCGAACCTGAGACCTTTCAGTCCACAGGCTGACACTCTATCCATTGAGCCAAACCGGTTTTGGCCATATCTGTCATTTTTAAAGTTGTCTCGGTGGCTAAAAATCAGAAGCTAATCTCAAGCCAGCAACAAACATTGACTTCATAAAAGTAGCCTAATTTGACTATTTTAAAACCATGCTATATATATATATCTGCAGAGTTTGTATAATACATTTAAGCATCGGGATAATTAAACAGATGTCTACTTTGTTGGGTTTTATTGTTATGTTCCTCAGTGAACACTTAGAAAGAACAGCAATGGATAAATGGCCTCAATCTATTCAGATCATAAAAACCCCATTTGCAGTATTCTTCCATTAGATATAAAATATACTAGAGCTAAAATGTCTTTAATGATGTCAGTACAATCCAGTTCCGTATATATAATTCTCTTAAAATTCTCAATTGCAATGATAAAATCCATTCATTTCCTTTCTCTGAGATTTAATCTATCCATTCAGACTACTATACCTAGCTCACACAAAACTGTCCAGAATGTAGCAAAATAAAGACCAGAGAGTAAAGCTACAGTGACACTGAATCCTGGAGATTGGTTTCTCTGAGGCCAGCATTTTATAACTTGTCATCCTTGAATGGGTTGTGAATCTCCTCAAATAGGACATAAAATTTCTCCAGAAATCTTCTCTCTCCTATCATTTCCCCCTCTCTGTGGAATCTTACCCATCAGCATAAAAATGGAATATTCCTTTCTTCTTTAACAGTAACAACAACAGAAAACCCATTGCGATTCCAGTCCTTCTTCAATCATTTCCAAATTTGTGTCATTTTCTTTACAGTAACATGTACTTACTGCCTCCAGACTCTTCCAATTTGGTCTTGAATGCATCCCACTGAAACTGCCCTTTGGGATTGCCAGTGACATCATCAGTAAAGCTAAAAGTTACTCTCACTTGACCTATCAGCTACATTTGTCAGTGATCATTCATCCTCAAAACAATTATTCACTTCAAATCTATCTAGTACAGCTAGTATATTATGCTCTTTTTTGTCTATGCTTCAATTCCTCCTCCCACCCCCCCTCTCTTTCTCTCTCTCTCTTCTTCCCTCCCTTCTTCCCTATTCATCTCTCCTCTGATTTATTCCTATATGCTAAACATTGGAGCATTCCTGTATATATTCTCTTGTTAATCACATTCAGTGTCATGTCTTTCAATATCTTCTGTTCTCTGTCAAACTCCCAAGTTTCTACCTTCAGTGAGGACTTCCCTTTTGCAGATCATAGTGAGGTATACAATATGACATGAAGATGTGTAAAAGGCACCTCAAGTGGGACAAGTCTGAAATCAACTACTTACATGGTCCCCCTAAAATCCCTGCTGCCTCTCTGCAGTTCTTCCCATTTTAGTAAATGGAATGTACATTGTTCTGGTTTCTTATACCAAAAACTGTAGCGTTATCCTGTACCCCTCTCTTTCCCACCCTACAAGCAAACTGTCAGTCTATATTATTAATTCTATCTTTCACATTCATTCAGAATCTGATCACATCTCATCCCACACACTGTTAAAACCCTGATAGAAATTATGGTAATTTTTCTGCTAGATTACTTCATTTGGCTCTTTTCTGATCTCCCTATTTCCAATCTGGAATTCTTCCAATACTCAACACAGCAAAAGACATTGCATGAGTAAAATCAATTCATTCCTTTTTCCGTGACTTCCTACCACAATCAGAGTTAAAGACTAAGGTTGAAGTACTAAACCTTTAGATAATATAATATGTTGGTATAATTCTGGTCTCTTAAAATATCAAAGAGAAAAAAATAATGTCTGAAAAACTAAAGTAGTTTTTTAAATTAAGGAAAACATAAGTCTAAAATTTAATTACAGGTTAATGAAAAACCAGGTATAATGCATACTATGTAGACCACCTCCTCAATCAGATATTAAACACTGTTCTTACCCCTTCAGAGAAAGGTTCTTATAATTTGAGAAGAACAATATTTAAAAAATCCCTAAAATGCCTAATTGCTTATATTTTTATTATTTAATCTCTCATTCTGCAGATGCTTTTTATCTCCTAGGATAAAAGAAAAGGACACATTTGTGGACTTCATTTGTTTTCTAATTTTATCCATTAAAGTTATTAGAAGTTTAAAGACTTTTTATTTTTTGCTATTAGGATATCTAACAAAGGTAAACAATTTGAATCTAACCAGAGCTCAATATGATCACTACCTTGACAATTCCATATTTTTCTTACTGTATCACAAATGATAATAAATGGAACTCTCAGTCTTATTATAGTCACAGCTACTTAAGTCAACTTGGAACTTAGCTTATCTGAAAATTTAAAGTCTTCTTTACCATGATGTTCTCCGGTACAATATGGGCCAACCATGCTTTCATCTGTTCCTGACCATCCATATCTTAGAATATATATTGCAATTTGGATATATAACTATACATTATTTTAATATATTTCTAATTTTTCCCATGTTAAACTTTTATTTAGATTAAAATTTCTCCAGGGCAGCTGCATTCTTGGTTACCTCAAAGTATTTGACCCACAGTACCCAATAATGTTTCTTTTTAATTGAATACACGTGCTTACTAAAAAAAAAGAAAAAAAATGTGATTTCTATTTCTGAGGAAATAAAAAACCTGTAGCCAAGAGATCATTTAAATTCACAAAATTGATATATTCATTTAGTTAAAAGAACAAATCTGGAAGTTTTTTTCTTTGTTTTTGGAATTACTGTAAAGTTTTCTTCTTTTCAAATTACTTTTAGCAAGCTCTATTTCCAAGATTGGCTCAGATCCTCTAAAATTCGTACATCAAGCAGTGGAGGAAACTACGGACTGGGTCTATGGCTTCTTTTCTTTGTTGTCGGACATCATCTCGTCTGAGGGCGATGAAGAAGAAGAAGATGAGGGGGACGAGGACACTGATACAGGTACGAAGAGCAAAGAGACATCTTTACCTGCTGGGCCCAATTTTAGATATCCATTCCAGGGGTTTGCTTACATTTAAACAAAAATGAGAACTTGGGTCAATCTGTCTAAACCAGAATGAACATAATAGTACTTCTGAGTGCTCATAGAGAATCAACAGAGTGCCGAACGCAGTAATGTGCCTCATCTGGTTTTCACCTTATAGTTTATATGCAATTATGGCAAATATGTCAATAGTAAATGCTGCCATCAAAGTAGCATTATAGTAGAAGGTCTTATTTTGTGCTACTATAAACCCACAATAGTAACATTTATATGTTTCTTGGAAGAAAGTAATAGCTGTTTCGCAAGTGTATCCTTAGAAAGCTATAAAACTAAACATACATATAAATGTTTTATGCACATAAGTCATGTTCTTAGTCAAATCCTATTAAAATCACAATCAAAAGTAAATTTATTGAATTAAATGGAGGCGTAGAATAGAGGGACACATTCTAAATTTTACGACAATTATGCAACTAATATATGTACTCATATACTAATAAATGAAAATAAACTCAAATTACACATAAATTACTATTGAATAGAAGTGAAAAGACAAAGCATTTTGATTCTGCATGTTAGTAAAATTTTAAGAGCAACCTTAGTCATCATGTATTCAGCCTTGATTACCAGAAAAGCTCCTATAGTTTTAGCCCTTTATATGACTTTGTCTGAATTTGTATTTGGCCCCATTGAGAGGTGCAGAAGAGCAATAGAGAACTGAAATTAATATGATATACAAACTATGATGTATAATATGGATCACTGCCACAATTTTATTGAACTCATAAAAGTAGAACCATGTCTAATTAATGTGCCTACACTAAGTTTATATTAAAAAACTGGAATTTTGAAAACAAAATAATATGAAAATTTTTGTTGTCAAAACAAATAGATGCTTTTTAAAAACAAAAAACAAAACAAAAATAAAATGGGAAGGTAGAAAAGCAATATTATGCTATGTTAAAAGATATTCTAATTTATTGTTTTCTATCTTGGTTTAGGAGAAATAGAAGAGCCTCCCTTGAAAAAAAAAGGTTGGTGTTTTTTGTTTGTTTGTTTGTTTCATTTTTGAAGCTAAAATCTTTTTCTGTGGTAATATTGATCTTTAGCATAACTTAAATATATTTTACTTGAGTTTTAGTCTTAATTTATTTTTAATATAGAATATTTAATGATTAGATCGAGATTTATAGTTAGGTAAAGAAATACTCAATTCTTCCCATTGAAACTGACCCCACTAGCTGATTACTTAATCGATGCCTTCTTCAATAGATGTGTGAGTCCATCTAACTCACAGACAAATGTGAATTGGGATTGTGGGAATGAGGGCTGCATTCTGTAGTCTTGGAAATGCCCCAAGAAGATACCCACGTTCTTTATTCTCCACACGGCCAGATTTATGGATTATAAATTTGTATTCTTATTTCATTACTAGTGTCCTGGTGTACAGATTGGTGCACATTGAAAGGAAATTAATTAGGAAGAAATATTTTAATATTGATATTTGCCCTTTCTCTATAGAAGAAGTGTCAACCAAATTCATAATCATCAATGACAGATTGAAACACATGCATATGATTGGTGATATCATAGCTATAGAATAAACTTGCTTAATTAGACCTGCTTTCTGATTTAGCTAAACTTTTTCCAGTGAAGCACCCGAACTTCTCTTTCAGGTAATTATCAACAACCCAGCAGTAAATATCAACACGAAGCAGATTATTGTTGTAGATTACACAGGGAGAACAAAGGGTAAAATACTTAACTGTTGCAGTGTTTGACTATGTTCTGCACAGTGAGAAAACCTGAAGGCATTTTCAAGTTCCACCATTTCTTACTACTTTCAGTAGGGTCAAGTTTCTAAACTTTCTAAATCTCTGTTGTCTTGCTAATGAAAAGACAATAGGGTTCTACAAAGTCTTCTCTCTACCTACTCCAGGACTTCTGTGAGGATCAAATGAAATGAGGCATGAGAAAATGCCTCACAAACATTTATTGACCTGTAAAATGTTTGCATATGACTATAAAGCAAGTCATGTCCCTGGGCTGAAAAAAACTCGAATGGGGCTTGTTGCTAGGGAGAGGAAGCCAGCTGTTGCTATGTGACATCATTACAGGACAGTTTCTGGACTGGGCTGGGCTGTGGGTCTCAGCAGCGTTGGCTGTGATTTGGTGGGGTATCACTCCGGGGTAGTGCCAGGGCCTGTGTCCCACTTAGGGAAAGCCAAGTGTTGGTATGTCAGTGCTAGATTCATGGTTCCATTTATTTTTAAATGGCCAGTGTGCATTATGGCAGCTCCAGCATAAAGCATCTGTTTCCTGGTGGTCAGTGCATGTCATAGCAACTGGACAGCCACTTAGCCTTTTATATATACTGTATAGATTGAATTGTTTTTGTTTTTGTTTTTATGTTTAGGTAGTAAAAATAAAAACATAATGGAACATGGTAGCTGAGATAGTGTGGAGAGTAATAATCTTGGAGGCACAAGCATATTCAGTTAGTATGTATTGTGTAGGATCCTGAAAAAGTACAGTTACCTGGGTATGCTTAGATGTGGTATACAAGAATTCCTTGCAGGAATAGCTAGATCCTTATGCTGAATGAGGTGCTGACAAATTCAAAAGATGGGCACAGGAAGGCTACGAAAAAGTGGTATAGTTATGGAGTAAGGGCCTCAGAAGGGCAGAGATTTCTACAGAGAAGGGTAGGAATTATGTCTGCAAGGGAAAATAGAGAGTAAGGAACACCATCCTCAGGTACTTTTAGTGTGACTGAGAAAATGCCAACACATAAATCAGACCTGACACAATAACAATGTTTTAGTTTTTGCTACCCACATTTAGTAGCAATATCTTGGAAATATTTATTTTAGAGGAGGTCTTGCTGGCTTCTATTGCTATCTTCCTAGAACAGTTTCCCAAAGTGTGGTATGCGTAACCCCAGGGGTACGGGAAGAGTTTGGTGGGGATATGCATTGCACCATGCTTAGCTGCGCCTAATTCTACGTTCTGATGAGTCAAGTCAAGACAGTCTTGTGAGGCGTGAGATGGTCCAGTATGCAAATAAATGTTATTTATAATATAACTTTTATTTATATTTTATTATGAATATTTTATTTCTTGTGTATTATTATTTTGTGTATGTACCAAAAAAAGAAAAAATAAATATATTTTCATTGTTATTAAATATATCCTTTTTATGAGGGGTACTCACTGTTGTGAAAATTATAGAAGAGATACACATATGTCAAAAGTTTGGGAAACTCTGTCCTAGAACACTGGATACAAACAGTGGAATCCAAATTGGGAGCTTCAGCCATACTTGAGCAGATGATAACCACCTCACTGTGTGGGGCAAAATCCACTTAGTGTATGTTAATTTTGAAAATATTAATTTGAGCAACCAGAGAAAACTAAACCAGTGAAATACAACTGTGACAAAGCCACCCAAAAATGAAAGTGGTCATGAAGCTATGGAAAGGGGGTTTCCTGACTCACAAACCCAAGATGAGATCTCAAGAAATCAAGAAAATACTTTAACATTCAGGTTAAAGATTCTAGATTAGCTTTTAGTCTTTTGAGGTAAGAAACATAGTCTTTTTACATCTGATCTTTAATGAATAGTGCATAGAACAAAGACAAACTTTAAGCTAATCAGTTACTAGTCATTATTTGGAAGTAACTGTTTGTTTATATGTCTATTGCAATTGGAAGAGAAAAACAAACAAATAAATAATGATTTCTTGCTTATACGTAAATTAAATTTATAAAAATATAATATTCTCCATAAGTCTATGCCTAATATTTAATAAAGAATCTGTCCTTTTTTTTTACTTGAATTGTTCTGTGGGAATATTTTAAAATAAAGATTCATGTATTGATGAACATAAATTGCAAATTCCCACAAAGTTATTTAATTATTGTTTCTTAAGGTATTGCCTTGATTCCTAAAATCAACAGGAAAAAAAATAGTTATTTAGGATACTTTTAAAAAAATGTCAGTAATGCTTATTAGTTAAAATAGTCTAAGAGATATACTAGTATGTGTTTAAAATCATGTATGCAAATATCTTCTTGAAGAATTACTAGGAACAGAGTTGATTTTAAAATCATGTGAATATATATTCTTTAGTAATATTATTTAAAAAGGTACATGAGAAAATGAACATTTAAGGAAACATCTTATGTATCCTACCTTTGGTACAAATGCTATATAGTTATAAAAATTATTTGAAGTGGACTAAAGAAAATAAATTCCACCTGACAAGCATGGCTCAGTGGTTGAGTGTCGACCTATGAACCAGGAGGTCACAGTTCAATTCACAGTCAGGGCACATGCTGGAGATGCGGGGGGGGGGGGGGGGGGGGGGGGGGAGGGGGGGAGGGGGGAGCGAGTGCGGCAGGCCAGAGGCAAGTGATGGATAATTCTCTCTCATCATTGATGTTTCTATCTCTCTCTCTCCCTCTTCCTTTCTAAAATCAATAAACATATATTTAAAAAATAAAAACTGAAAGCATTGTTTAATGTTATTACTAGGGAAGTGATATAAGCTTATCCTTACTTTAAGGTGAATTATTTTATACATTTTCAGCTTTAAATATTGTGATTTAAAAGTTGTATGTTGTAATCCAGAATGATCATCTCAGAAACATTTGATCTTTATTCATCTAAATTATTATTTATTAACATCTTCATTAATATTCTTTCCCATTCAGATATATTGAATAACATTTAGTTAATATGATGCTATAATAACTAAATTATCAGGCTTTTGTTGTTCATTCAATTGCTGGTGTCTATATGAAGCATTTAAAAAATATATATATTTTATTGATTTTTCAGAGAGAGGAAGAGAGAGGGATAGAGAGTCAGAAACATCGATGAGAGAGAATCATCTATCAGCTGCCTCTTGTACACCCCCTACTGGGGATGTGCCAGCAACCAAGGTATATGCCCTTGACCAGAATCGAACCCGGGACCTTTCAGGCCGCAGGTCGACAGTCTATCCACTGCGCCAAATCGGTTTTGGCTGAAGCATTTTTTTTAAGTGCACTCAAAGTGTTAGATTTGTACTTGCTCTTTGAAATAAGGGGCTGTCATTAAGTTTGAACAGGACCACATATGGCGACTGATATTTCTGTAAGATTGTACCTGATGCATGTCAACGGCAGAGGAAGAGTCTCTTCTCCACTTGGAGCAAAACAAATTACATCCTTCTTATAGTTGTGTTTTTAAATTGCCCTAAAGCTTTTCAGGTCAAAAAGAGCCCAGTAAATTTAAACTCAGTTCCTTCATTGTGTATTTTTCTCACTTTATTGAAATCCACAATAGCTCTTTGCAGTCAGGGTGAATATGGAAGAGCCGGGAAATTTGAGCATCATAAATATTCAAGACTTTAGGATTAGGCCATTGAGAAGATTGCATCGAGTCACCGTGAGTAAGATAGATGGACAAGTTCCCGTGCCACGGATTTCATTGCATCCATCTTGGCTGGCAGCTTCAGCGACTTAGACCAGGCTGGACATTAAGTGCTTGAGAAAATATGGGGAGAAAAGGAGGGAGAATGGAAAGGTAACTAAACTTGTTAAAATTCATAGCCTCTGAATATTGGTTACTAGGTAGGTCACAGTAACATTGTTAAGAAGGTACATTTATTTTTGGACCTCTTTAAATAAGTCTCAATCGGAACTCGGCTGCATAGCTGCACAGCTGTATCCTGCCCTCCAGCTCAGATGGAACTCTGTGCTTTAAACTCTGTCTTTCTCAGTATGGATCAGATCAGCGGTGCCCAGGAAACCAAGCCCAGGGAGAACAGACAGTGGGCTTGGAGGTGTGCATTAGGATGAAAAAGGCTGAGGAAGCGGAAGTCAATGGAAATACGGTGAATAACCTAGAAATCCACTTCCCGAATAGTTGAAGCTGTTGTGAGTTCTGGACCCACCGTGGCAGGTAACTTGTGTACCAGGTGCTGCTAAAAAATATATATAAAAAAATTAAAAAAGACTCTGTCTCCATCAAGGCAAGGAAACTAGAACCAGGATGATGAAAAGAACAGTAGATAAGACCATGGTCCAAAAGAACAGTAGATAAGACCACAGGCCAATGAAAGCAAGAGATCAGATTTTGGCACCAGCCTCGTGGGGAATGAAAAGGCTGTCTGAGACAACTCAACACAGGCCCAACCATTCTAAGTCATTCTTGTTAGAGCAAGAATAATCTCAGTGCTGCTACATGCTTACCTCTTTATTATATAGGATTACTTCAAATAAGTGAAAAATACAAGAATATAACTGGCTAGAAGATATCTAGATGTAGGTTTTTTAATGTCATTAGTAACCCGCCACCCCCCACCCCTTTTTGCTCCTGACCTTACTTTGTTCATGTATTTCACTTGTTTAATTTTTGGTCAGGATATCCTCTCCATGGCAATGATGATCACCAGAAGTTTGAGGCATTTATATATATATATATATATATATATATATATATATATATATATATATACACATATATATATATATTTTTTTTTTCTTTTCTTTAGCAACTCAGGAGAGAAGAGTATGCTTTTCCCCAAGTATTTCAGCAAAACTAGTGTGTTTGACTCTCCCTGATTTGTATCACGACTCGAATGTGCTCCATGGAACAGCCACAGTAGCATCTTCTGAGAGTGATTTAGAAATGCAGAACCAGGCTCCTTCTAGACCAACTGAATCAGAATCTGCATGTTCAGGAGACTCCCCAGACGACTCATAGGCACATTAAAATTTGAGAAACATCGGTCTAGACAGTATTCTGACTGTGGTTCTAAAACCACCTGAGAGCTGACTGAAATTGGAGAGCTCTAAAAGGTTCCTCACCATGAGAGACTGTAGTAATTGATGAAGTTTGGACTGCAGCTCAGGAATAGATTTTAAAATCTCCCCAGATGATTCTGATGTGCAGCCCCATTGATCTTGTCTAGTATGTCATCCAATATGAAGCTCAAAACCTTATCCAAATCTGTAAACTCCACTAGTGATTATCTCCTAAGTGGTATCATATGTAATCATTTCCACCTCTATCTGGTTTACAGTTATGTGGGAAATAGCACCTTGTTTTATAATTGAGAAAACAGAATTCAAAGGAAAAGATGGATTAGTGTGAGATGATTAAATTAATGGTAAAAATGAAATGGAATAGGTGTTATCTTTATTTTAATTTTTTTTATTTTATGACATTTTCCAAAGAATCAAACCTAACAAAATAAAGATCCAAAGTATTTTTATGTTTATGGCATTGAACATTACTGAAGAAAACTGTCCTCAATATTTCTCTATCACTGTATTCGACTTGTATGCCCACTGAATCACAAGCACAAGGTGCTCTGAGGGGGATAAATATTTCTCTTTATTTCTCTCAGTAATAGTTGGCCAGTAGTGTACTTTCCTCAGAATTTTTGTTTACCAACAGAAAAATCATCAGCAAATCATGGAAAAATACAAAGACTTGCACATCATTTGGCATATTTATCTAAAATAGTAAGAATTTAACAAAAAGATCCCCATAATTTTTCCTAATTAGTTACTAAAAAAAGATGAAGAGGTTTGCTTGGTTCTTTGTTATAATTAACTTTTGTATATTAATCACAATTGGCAGAATCTTGCAAATAGAGATATGTTCAAATGAATAAATAATTTGAATTTTAATATTAAAATTAGAAAAAAAGTAATTGGGCATTTTATACTGTCTGGTGCTTGCAAGATATATATAGAAACCATAATGATAAAAGGCATTCTTTAAAATGCACAACCCTCATAATAATTTAATAAGCTGGGTTGTCATCTAAAAGAATCAGGATGGTTGCCTTGGTGACAGAGATTACCCCTTCAACTTCTTGAGACTGTCATTTAAAACTCTTGATTCATAAGATTTTTTATTTATTAACAATGTATCATCCAGATAGGGAAAAATTGCTTTAAATTGGCCACGTAAGTCTTAAACAAAATTATAAAGTACCTACTCAACAATAAGCTTTGTTATGATCATAAGTAGGTAGAAACTACTTATCACAAGCAACATGCATGTAGTGTAACAAAAGAACTCAGAAAGACTTCACTACCAAATAAAATTATCCTTCAGAATCATTAGAGCAACCTACTTTCACTAATTTTGGTCCCATTGATTGCTGTCGCTGGCATTCTTTTCGTTTTTAGTATCCATGGCCTGTTTTTCCAAGTTACATGTGCAAAAGTTGATCTCAGAGAGTCCTGGGAAAATCTGTTGGTCCCTGATTGCTATTGGCATCGAGGGAGACAGAGAGCTTAGATGAACACATTTTGATAGAATTAAATGCCTGAAGAAGATGAAGGAGAACCAAGCTAATAAAACAAATTGTCACTTCTAATTTGGAGACATTTTAAAGATTTTGTCTATTGCAGCGATTTTCAATCTTTCTCATCTCATGGCACACATAAACTAATTACGAAAATTCTGCTGCACACTGAAAAATATTTTATATTTTTTGCCGATCTGACAAAAAAAGTATAATTTTGATACATCATACCAGACCTCTATTGTTGTGTTGGCTGTTGTCACTTTTTTATTTTATTTGACAATCTAAGGTAAAAGCGGTCAGTGCCCCTGACTCAATAGTCAGGTATTGCATGTTTTAAAAATTCTTGTGGCACACCAATTGAAAATCGCTGGTCTATGGAGTAATTGTGTGTTCCTCGTGGAATGTGCAGCATTCACTAGGAGACCAGAAAATTCTGCATTATACCTGAGCATTCTCATTTGGGCCACCAAAGGAATCTTGGACCTTGTAAGCCACAAAACCATCTTGAACCTTTACTGGTACCAAAATGGCTTATGATTCTAACCAGGACCGGATGCTGAGACTTATAGGTCTCTAACCTAATTGCAAAGTGCACATATTTGAGATAAATAGTGACCGCTCTTCTTTGTCCAGGATTGGTTCATGTCCAAGCGAACTGTTCGTAGAGACTGACATAATGTTAAATGCAGGATTTTTGCTGTCATATATTGCTGTCATTTTACACACAGTGGAAGCAGTCATGTCTATGGACACTGTTCAGTAACTAAACGCTAGTATTAATATAATACAAGGAATTGTATTTTCCTTTGAAGTTTGCTGAAAACCATAGAGCCATGAATTTCTATTTTACCAATTTAAGTCTTTGAAATTTAATTTTGTGTTCTTATACAAATGACTCGTAGTTGACAAGATCAATTGAGAGTAACGAAGCAGGCATCAGCTGCTTTATGAGGAAGATATCCTGTGAAGCCTAAATTGGTAGCATGTTGTACTCATTTGGACAGGTGCCTGGATGGTCATCATTTCCTGGCTGATGTGTGTGGAGAGAGAACTGGCGCATTGTGTAGAGGCTTTTCTGGATTCTTCAGACATCTGAGAGCCACAGACGGTGACAGTAGTGATGGAATCCAACCTGCAAAGAAAATGCAGTGTGGCGATACAAGATGCAGAGGCATTTAATTTATCCTTAAGTTTGAGTCATCAGAAATGAATTTATTTTGTATTTTATGAGGAAAGAATGTAGGTGCGGGTATGCCTTTACGAGTTAGCTGTACTTGTCTATACTTGCCTCCATAGGAGTCTAAGGGTCTTCAAAGAAACGTCAGTCAAAAAATCAGTTCATGATGTTCTGGCAAAAAAAAATTGCTCATATAAGTAGTCATATTTCTGCTCATTCTGAGCCGTAGAAATTGTGTGTGTGTGTGTGTGTGTGTGTGTGTGTGTGTGTGTGTGTGTGTTTTGGATTAGGTTAAAATGCAGCATCAGAAAAAAAATGGGCTTTATCTTTTAAATTGGTCTGAGTTACAGAACTGGGTTGTGTTTACTCTATTAACTATAGGGTTTCCTCATGCACAAGTTTCCCTCTACCTTGCAGGAAACACTCGCATGCTCCAGCACAGCCAGTCTGATCCCATAGAGAACCACCCTGTCCAAGCAGTGTATTTCCCCCAAATAAGACGGGCTGGGGGCTGTGAAGGACTTCCAGGCAGGATGTCCTTAGTACCTAATCCTCGAGAGATTCTAACTCAAGTCTAACCCTCCTGTGTGATTTCCGGAATCTCTTTTATTCTTCTGATGGGCTAACAGATGTACGTGAAACACAAACACACACACACACCCCTACCTCTAAAAGAAAAATATTCTAAATGACCATTTTAAGGCCTATCATTTCACAATGAATGTAGCATTTCATGTAACATTTTAGTTTGCAATATTTCATCCCTTTTCTGTATTCAAATTCATCACTACATGAAGTAAGAAATCATCTCTGAAGCTGACTCCCTTAGCATGCCCGAAGACCACTCACTCTGTCTTTGACAATATAGTACTTTTTTGGGGCCCTACGTTATACAAGGAGCCAATCTTCTCTACAGCCCGTGTTGGTTAGAATAGGAAGAAGAAAGCAGGGTAGTATTGGCAGGGGGGCATTCTAAGTTTAGGTTTTCAATTCACTTGTAAAATGTGTAACCCTGTAGAAGACTTTATATTTTTAAAAAAAATAATTTGCCTACCCATAGGACTAGACCAATGCCATCCAATAGTAATCAATTGTAAGCACATAAGTAATTTAAAAATTTTAAGAAGCCACATTGAAAAAGTAAAAATAATTATAAAAAATTAATTTTAATAACACATTTATTCCAATCAGGATATCAGGGCTCACCCAGAGAAGCAGAACCAGTAGGAAACGTTGCTAATATATTTTATATTGAGACATTCATTATGAGGAGTTGTCCGATGTGATTGTGGAGACTGGCTATGTAAGTCAGGAAAGAAAGGTCAAGGGAAAACTTGAGCCCACACGCATTGATTGACCAAAACCGTAGCCACCGAGAAAATTTCTTCCCTTTCCCTCAGAAACCTCAGGTCTGTTTGTAAGGCCTCCCAATGGAATCAGACAAGCCCACCCAGATGGTCCAGAATTATTTTCTAAGTTCGCATCAATGGATTAGGGATTTGGATTACATCTGCAAACATACCTTTGCAGCAGCTCTTGGAGTAGTGTTCATTTAAATGACTTGGCATAGTAGTTTAGCCAAGATGACACATAAATTTAAAACCATCACCTCATTATATTCAACATTATATCATTATATCATTATAACCAATAACTAATGTAAACTTACTAATGAGATATTTTACATTCTTCCTTACAGCAAGTCTTCATAATCCAATGTGTACTTATCGTTATATCTCAATTTGGACTAACCATGTATCATGTCCTTAATATGCACATGTGTCTAGTGGTTACGGCATTGACAGTGTAAGTGTGGATGGTGATAAACAGTAAGAGGCAGGTTATCTTGTGTCTTTAGAATTGTTCTGAAGATACAAGTTCTGTGTGTGTGTGTGTGTGTGTGTGTGTGTGTTTACTGTTAGCTTTTTTTGCCTATCATCTGTAAGATGAAATTTTATTATGCCTTTGTAAACACAGTGCATTTCTTAAAACAATGATCAAAAGTTTCCACACATGTAACGCTATGTGACATATTTCAGTGCAACACTATTTTTGTTACATAATTATGAAAATACCATAGAACCCGAATGCAAAAGGATAAGCAAAAGAAATATAATTCTGAGCCATCTCAACATATTCTTGGGGGTCATTTTGCGCTACAGAGGCACTTGGCAATGTCTAAAGACATTTTTTATGGTTATGGTTAGGGATGAAACCATAGCCATCTAGTTCACAGAGGCCAGAGACGCTGCTAAATGCTATGAGTGCACAGAATAGGCCCACTGCACTCCAATAACGATCCACTCAACCCAAGAAGTCAATGATGCTAAGATGTCAAACCCTGCTTTGAAGTCGGTTCTGTAGACATATAAGGGATAAATTTAAATGAAAACAAAAACAAAACAAACCCATGAGAAATCAAAGAAGATGAACATTTCCTGAGCCCTGTGGAGATCTTTCCTGGCACCTTAGTGAATTGTGCTTTCAAAGAGATATGAGTGAGTATCTTAACTCTCTTGTATCTCTATTGCCATATTCAAAGTTGGGGATGGAATGAGGGCAGAGCAGTGGCCTTGCAGAGTCTGATGATAAATTAATGAGGAAAAATGAGGAAAGGAAATCTCCATGGTGGTGATTACTTCCTTAGCAGGAGGAGGACAGGAGTCAGTAACTGTCTTTTCTGAAGTTATTTAGGATTTCCTTATGATTAGTCTTGATTTTAAACTTACAGAAAATTTACTGAAATTTCAAATCTAATTTACAAATGGAGAGTCTAAAATATATACAGTAATTAACACCGTGTCAGAGCATCTGTGGGATAAAGTTGTGATAATTAAATAAGTAAAACTCATTAACATTCTCCTAAGGAAAATCATGGAATTTAAGGTTAAGTCACTTTTCAGAGGTAGTAATCATATTTGCAAACGCTAATCTCAAATTATGTCTATCCAAATTAATTGCACATTCAGAATTAACTTCATTTTTTCTAAACCTTGCAATGCATAGATACTGAAGTTTGCAGCAAATTATATATATTTCTTAAAACCCGATGTTTAGAAAATGTAACAGCTAACTCATTTTATGAAATGGGTCATATCTGCTCACAGTGATTATTGGTTAAATTAAATACCAATTCTGATTATAAATATAGCTTAGAGTCACTGCTTCTGATATATACATATTTGATGAGATAGTTGTTATAGTTCATTTCACAAATTCTTAATTTAATATGTAAAAACTAAATTTTCCTAAATCTAAGTGATATTCTTACTAAGTATTCTTAATTTATATGGAGAGTAACTGATATAAAATGCCCATCCAGGGTAGCACAGTGGTTGAACATTGACCTATGAACCAGAAGGTCACGGTTCAGTTCCCAGTCAGAGCATATGCCCAGGTTGCAGGTTTGATCCCCAGTGTGAGGTTTCCATGAGGCAGCCAATCCATGATTCTCTCTCATTGATGTTTCTTTCTCTCGCTCCCTTTCTGGTCTTCTCTGAAATCGATAAAAATATTTTTTTAAAGAGAGAGAATAACTGATATGAAGAATAATTATACTTTGGGATCAACTTTCACCGTGAAAACAGTGACAATGTATTTCCATTGATGTAAGTTTTTAAGCTTTTCCAAATAAGTCTAATCTGAGGTCATTCACAGTTTTTCTTTATTTCAATAAATGAGTAATTTTTTTGTAGCAACATGTTATAAAATCCTTTTGGGTATCTATAACTTGCTATTGTTTATAATGATTTAGGCATCATCGTGAATAGCTATGTAGTCAAAACTGTGATTCCTATTTTGCACATTTTCAAAAAGACTTTTTAAGTTATAAATTCTATTTTCCCCTAGAAATCCGCAAAGAGAAAACTGAAAAAGAGGAGAAACCTGAAAGGAAACCTCCAACTAAAGGTAAATGTTTAATTTTGTGTTTATTCTAATTTTTATTTAGTCTATAATACACATTTATATGAGAAAGGAAAGTTTTCATATTTAGTGTTCTTTGTCCTAATTTTTGATAGTGTTTAAATAAGTACTTTCTCACTTAACTTCAGGCACACATATAGAAATAATATTTAATGTCTGGAATAGAAGTAACTTCAAAATGTATAATAATATTTAAATTATTTACATCTGATATTTACTAAGATAGTACCATAATCATGTTTTTGACTTATTAGCAACATTTTTAATAATCCTATATGATAAAAGGGTAATATACAAATTGAATGGTGGAATGACCAGAAACCCTGCGGCCCTTCTCCCCAGCTGGCCCTGCCCCCAGTCGGCCCCTGTCCCAGCTGACCTGCCGTTGAAGGCCATCTGTGTAGGCCATCTGTGTAGGCCATTGATGTAGGCCATCGATATAGGCCATTGGTGTAGGCCATCTGGACCTTACCAGTGCATGAATTCATGCACTGGGCCTCTAGTATACTATAAGTGAGCGTTCAATTTATCTTAACCTTGAATTTTTTATTCCATGAAAGACCTTTAAAATAGGTGGTGTAGAAATTCAGTCATTATATTACTTCAATGTGTACTGCAAGGCCTTACAAATTTCTTACAAAGCCTTAAGTGGTAGATAGAAGGTGAGGAATGGTGATTAATATTCCTTTCAAGTGAACTGGACCCAGTAACTACAGTGCTGCATGACCGGCATTGTCTTGTTCATTTTACAAGCCTAGTGTGTGTGTGTGTGTGTGTGTGTGTGTGTGTGTGTGTGTGTGTGCGTGTGTGTGTGTGTTTGGGGGGAGGTGGCCCATGAAGTCATATAACTTTAAAGAAACATGGAAAGCAAAAAATATATGTTTTAATATGTCCAGGTCTCCTCAAAAGTCAGTTTCACATGAGTTTTAGGTGAAACTGACCATTTTAATTTTTGCCAGGGCAGAAAGAAAACCTAATTACTATCACGGTGTGATACAGACAGAAAGTTAAAGAAGTTTGGAGGGATAAAAATTGAATGTTGTCTAACATATATTATGTCAACACTGGATAATGCAAAATTACCTGTAGAAAATATCAAAGTTGCAAAATAGTACCGTTTCAAATAATAGAAGTCATAACTAACCTAAAATTATACCAATGTGTGAATCTATACTTAAAATGTCATTTCAAAAAGATATGCTTCATGTACATCCTTTTGTGAAGATCTGGAATCATTCTGCAGACACTCTATCTTTAATCCTATTGTTTGAATTCATTTCATATCGGCCAGCCAATTCTTGTACAATCGGGGACATTGAAGCTTACTCAATTGAAACCTATTTATATCTGTAGCTAGGGAACTAATGTCTTCTTACTTTTCCCTTTCCTTTTTTGGATCTTAATTCCGTTGGTCAGGGAAATTGGACACAGCTCTTAGGTACAGATTGACTAGCCGTGACTGAGCTGGCTCTGCCTTTCTATCTGCTGAGGGTTAAACAGAAACTCTACTGGTTCCACACCAGTGGGGTCTCCGCTGTTGTATCCTGCAGACTGTACGATTAATTTAATAGCAGTGCTGCCGGAGCGGATGGGGGGATGCAGATGGCACCATTTCCATTTTGGACCTGGCTCTATTAGAATCCTGCTGTTAAAGACTTTGAGCAGTGGGCTGTAGAGTGGGTTTATTAAACGAGAGAGTTTTGCATAATTAAAACAGTGAATTTGGCTGAGTTTTAAAATAACTTTCTCAAAGGCTTGGCTAGAGATTAATACCTGAATATACATCCTGAAACTTCAGCGGTTCAACACTGAAATGGGCTTCATAGGTAGTTTCTTTTTCTCCACAGTTTTTCTGTGTGAGTAGTAACACAATATTTTGTTTTACTGCTTAGTTTCCTCATCCAGGTAGAATAATGCCTGCTTTTTTATTATTATTATGATTCCCAAGCTGTCAGCAAGAGTGTAAATGTAATTTTATAATTGTTCCCATATGTAGATAAATATATGTTTTTATATATGCCAAATTCCATATCAGTTTATGGCTAGATGTGATAGATCATTAGAAATTTAATTGTTATCCAGCCATTTTGAATGATTGAAAGAAAAGATACAGTATGTTCAAGTGGTTAGTAGCCTGCAATGATTTTAGACAAACCAGCAAATATCTGGGTCTATAAAGATCCATTATGCTGAAGCTGGTATATTCTGGAAGGAGATAAGAATGTTGGTGATGATAGAAGCTACATGACATCCTATTGTCTCTATTTTTTCCTCCTTCCAGGGACTTATATAGAACTGTAAAGTTTTTAAGAGTGTGAAGGTATTGGGAAAGCCATGAATTCTACATTTAGGAGATTTACTCATCTACTGGAAAGCAAAAAACAAAAGAATATGAATCCCAGACAACATACATTTCAAAAAAAATTCATGTTATATGCTAACTCATTTATTTTTAAAGTATCAAAGAACTAATGTTTCAATTCTGACCCCTTTTCATATAAAATTAGATGATTTTTATAGTCATTTACATTATGTAAGTGATTTTAATTCATGAGGCCAAGGTAACTTTTATTCCTATTTTATCCATATATTTATTTTGTTTGATTTTTTTTATAAGGGAACAAAAGGAACAGTTTTACGAAGCTCAAGAATAAGCCCTTTAATTCTTAACCTGGCAATGAGTACCTCTTTTGGCTTTAAGGTATAAGATCTAAAATATTAATTAATGTTTATATCTTGGCTTTTTTTGCCCACATAAAGGAAGTGGTGACTTACTTTATGATCAGAATAGTGTATATACTTGTGACTATTTTTACTTCTCATCTTCCATTGCTATCTCCTCAAGCATCAATCTCTCAATCAGATTATGACAGTCACTCCTCTGATTTCCCTGCATTAACCCCTAAAACCCAGGCAATTCATGCTCCTCACAGACTTAAATCTATCTGTTGCCATCACAGAGACTTAGATATAAAGCCACATATTCTGCTGGTGCATATAAAGCCCTTCTCATATGATCACTGGCAGCCTCACACATTCCCAGCTTTGTGCACTTGAACACATACCCTCCCTCCTCTGAACATACTCATCAACTGCCCTTCACTCTCAGATCTCCTCTTGCTTCCCCATGCCACTCCAGACCACTGGCTGCCTCTCTGCCTTAGAAAGGATGAATTGTTGGGCAGTCTCTAAGTAGGCACTGCTGCTGCCTCATAACTCTGGGCTTTTGTACACAGTTCTTTCTGGCCATCTGGCCATTCCCGTGTAGTCACTTGGCAGGCTGCTGATCACTTCTTTGGTTCTCAGACAGAATGTAAGTTTCTTTAATTGGCCTTCTTTGCTGTCCCTTAATCTGGGGCAGAGACCCTTTCTCCATGGTACTGTTACACCCCTGCCTTTACCCCTTAAGCATTTTGACACAATTTTTTAAATGATTTTTAAATAGATTTCAGAGAGAGGGGAGAGGGAGAAAGAGCTAGAAACACCAATGATAAGAGAAAAATCATTGATTGGCTGCCTCCTGCATGCCCTGTACTGGGGATCAAGCCTGCAACAGGGGCATGTGCCCTTGACCAGAATCGAACCCTAGGACCCTTTAGTCTCCAGGCCATTGCTCTATCCACTGAGCCAAATCAGCTAGAGCTTGACACAAATTTTAATTGTGGGTATCTTGACCTAACTGACTGAGGGCAAAAACTATGTTTGTCTTCATATATGTTCAAGGTCAACCCGGGCATTTACTCCTATTATTCTGTTTACTTGTCTATGAACAAAGAACTTCAGACTCAGTGGCTTCTCAGATTTGTACCAGCTCTCAATGTATATTAATATCAAATTAATTTTTAACACATGACTATCCCAAACATGAAATATACCCAGTAATCCTCTCTAATAAAAGAGTACTATGCAAATTGACCATTACTCAAAGACACAAGATGGCTGCCCCATGTGGTCAAAGATGGCTGCCCCAATGTGGACACAAGATGGCCTGCAGGGGAGGGCAATTGTGGGAGTTAGGGGTGATGAGGCCAGCAGAGGAGGAGGGCATTTGGGGGTGACCCAGGCCTGCAGAAGAGGGCAGTTGGGGGGACCAGAACTGCAGGAGAGTGCAGTAGGGTGTGGGAGGGCAGGCCAGCATGAGAGGGAAGTTGGGGATGATCAGGCTAGTAGGGAGGGCAGTTAAGGGTAACTGAGCCAACAGAGGAGGGAAGTTGGGAGACCAGACCAGCAGGGGAGTGCATTTGTGGGAGAGACCAAGCCAGCAGGGCAGGCAGTTATGGGTGACAGGGCCGGCAGAGGAGAGCAGTTGGTGGGGGGACCGGGCTTACAGGGGAGGACAGTAGGTGGGCGCTGTCTATAGGGGAGGGCAGTTAGGGGTGACTAGGCCAGCAAGGGAGGGCAGTTATGGCCAATTAGGCTGGCTGAGGAGCAGTTAGGCTTGACCAGGTTGGCAGGGAGTAGTTAGCGGGTGATCAGACTAGCAGGAAGAAGTGGTTAGGGGCAATCAGGCAGAGGCAGATGAGCAATTGGGAGCCTGCAGTCCTGGATTGTGAGAGGGATATCCACCTGCTTGTATAGGCCCGATCCCACCGGGAGGTCAGACATCTCTCAAGGTATCCCACATTGGAGAGGGTGTAGGCTGGGCTGAGGGAAAACCCCACTTCATGCACCGGGCCTCTAGTGTTGAAATAATGAATTAATTAAGTATCCGTTTCTCAATTTTGTTAAGCTGTATTTAATTCCTATGAGCAAATTTTCTTTTGAGATTTCTGTTTTTATTCAGCTTTAATTGGACCACTCTAATGTCAAATTTATGTGGTCAACAGCAATTGAAGTATTTGATAGTGAGTTTCATATTAGAACAAAACAGTCTGTAAGATGTAATTAGGAAACACCCACAATAAAATTTATAACATAATGATATAGATTAAAGTAATACAGATTAATTTGGACAATTTTGAAAACAAAACAAAAAAAAACAAAGACTAGGAACCACAATGTAATTATCCAGAGATAAATACTAACATTATTTTTCTCCATTTAGTTGTGTGTGTTTTTAATTGCATATTGTTTTGTTTCTTTGCAATTGCAAATTTTCTTGTTGTTTTCAGATAACATTTAAGCTTCTATTTAACTATTAAGCATTTCAACTTACTCATAGAAACAGAACAAACCAAAAAAGACTAGAACCTGGTGGAAAACACATACTGAGATAAGAGAACCTTGTCCATGATGTCTCCTAGACAAAAGGAGGGCCTTTTAGGACTCAGAACAGTGTGCTTCTGCTCTACCACCTGGATTATCCCATGTTCAGTTGCCAAACTGACCTCAGAAATGGTGAGAAAGTTCACGTGGCATAAGTGTATGCTGACGGTTAGCTTATGCTCAGCATCAGAGAAAGGATGGTACCCTGCAAGGCACACATTATACATGGAAAAACTAGCCATAGTCATCACATGCTAATACACATTAATTTATTTATAGCACTTACCATTATATATATATATATATATATATATATATATATATAAAAAACTGAGTGGCTTAAAATAATATAACTTTATTGTCAGTGACAGAGGTTAATTAAATTAATTTGCAAATCATCAATTAATAGCCAAAGTCGAGGTCTTAGCTGGATTGATTTTCTCAGGGGACTGTGAGGGAGAATCTCTTCACGCTCCTCCCAGCTTTCTGGTTGTTGGCTGGCAATCTTTGGCTTGTAGATGGATCACTCTGGTCTCTGATTTTACCTCCAAATGCTATTATTCCCATGTGTCTGTCTCTCCTTCTCTGTGGATATCTGTTTCTGTCCACATTTGCCATTTTCGTAAAAACATCAGTCATGCATTAGGTGCCATTCTAGTGACTGCAACTCAAGCTAATTACCTCTTGTGAAGACCAACTAAGGTCACATTTGTTTGAGGTGACACATTCAACCCAATAGCAGTTACCATACCCACAAAGTCAAAGGAACATTTTATATATTTTTATTTACATATACATATTTATTTTTTCAATTGTAGTTTGTACTCAATAACATTCTGTATTAGTTTCAAATGTATAGTGTGGTGATTAGAAAATCATGTACTTTACAGAATGGTTCCATTTTTAAAAACTATATATTTTTATTGATTTTAGAGAGGCAACAGGGAGAGAGAGAGAGAGAGAGAGAGAGAGAGAGAGAGAGAGAGAAACATCAATGATGAGAGAGAATCATTGATCAGCTACCTCCTGTACACCCCCTACCAGGGATCAAGCCAACAACCTGTGCATGTGTGTGGATCAGGAATCAAACTGTTACCTCCTGGTTCACAGGTTGACACACAACCACTGAGACACACCGGCTAGACTGCTTCCATTTTTGAAAATGGTTATTTCTGTCAAAATAATGCTGCTTGGTTTAGGATGGTTTCTGGGAATCAATTACAGGGCAGGAATCATAAGCTGGCATAGGATTTTGCTGAAGATTGTGGTTCAAAAGCCAAAAAAAGACAGGACATTAAAATGCATCTAAATATCATGTAGCCCCTTATAAAAACGCTTTCAAAGCCCACAGATTAGTTTAGTCAGCTTGTATAAACTTTGCCTTTTGCCTTCTCTCAGCTGTATATAATTGACTCATTAAGTACAAAATATATTTTCTTTTCCTCTCTGGCAACGGTGCAAAATAAACCTGGGAAATGAGAGCAGAAGACTACACAAAGCCGTGTGTCACCTCTGTAGTGACTGTTCGTTCCCCTTTGGAGGAAGTGATTAGGTTCTGACTGGCTCCGTAGCCCTGGGTGAAGGGGAAGTTACCCATATGATTAGACCAGATTTCAGAGTAAATCTCATATTTTGAAATTTAAATGTGTGTTTTGTGATTTAATGTATATGTATCAGATGAGCTTTTTAATTTGGGGTAATTTGCCTAATCTTCACTTTAATAATACATAATTGAATGTTATTTTATTAGGGAAAAGATGTATGTAGGGTATTATAGGCTAGATTGTAGATAACATGCTTAGAGAATCCAATCACCACGCTTGGCTCATCGTATATAATTCTGGGATGTGCAAGGCGGCCAAGTTTTGGGAGAATACTAGTTTAACTCTCTGATAACTACATTTCTAGTCTGTTCTTCAATAGACTCTTATGAGCCTGTGTTTTCTTCTCCGGGGACAAAGAGATTCAGGCTAATTGACTTTCCTCATTCCAACCAGCTCTAAAGTGGGGTGCTTATATTAAATTTAAAATGATAAATCCTTCCCGTAGCAGGGATGAATAATGCAATCTTTGAAAAGTTTCTATACTCAGGAATACATCATTACATATTGCTTAAAGTGTGTAGATCATTTTGCCTGAGCACAGAAAGGAAATTGTACTAATTAGTTACAAAAAACGTGAAACACACGCAGAGACATATTATACACTAACCAAAGGTATATTTGGCATTTTTGTTTAGTGGTGGCTACTGCAGAATTTTTAAAGGGGTTTAAAGTGAATTTGTATCCTGCTCTACTTTCATTAAAAAAAAAGATGCATGCAAGCATGGATATATATGAAAGTTTTGAAGCTGTTTGAAAATGTGACATCCTTAAAAGTTGTAGACCACTTCAGTGCTAATAGCTTCCACAAGATAAACACCAGAAAGCTGAGAAGCGGTGAAATTAATTAAAAGAAAAATCAGCAAAATCTATTACAGCTAACCGTGTTCCCTGAAGTCTTTTATAGCATGAAGATGTAACGATCACTTGCTTTTCTGTCTGATTTGTTTTGATTTGAGCACTCAAAACTCATCCCATACAGTAGCTCTGAGGTCAAGTACGAGTTCCAGTTTTGGTTCATTACATGTATTTGCTAACCATCCACTGAAGAATATAGTAGTCTATACAAAATAAAACTTTAAAAAATGTTTTTTTGACACCAAAACTTTTGATTTTTGAACTAAGAGCAGAGAGATCAGCAGAGGGCTCTGACAGTCTGGCCCTTGGTGCCTACAGCGGGGCCCCTAAGAAGGGTTTGCCGATAAGAGCCTCAAGGTCAGGAGCACTGTGAGCTCGGCTACACTTCAGAAAAGGACACAGAGCCTGCCTGGCAGGTTGCCCGAGCCGAGCTCTGTGAGAGCACAGCTTGCCGAGAGCTGGAGAGGGACCATATGGGGAAGTTTGAGAGACACACTTCAGAGTTGAGTTGAGCCGAATGTTCTGGTCAGGAAAAGGTCAGAATCTGGGCAAGTGCAGAAACAGCAGGTCCATGCCAACTCGGGTGCCAAACATCAGGGCCATTCCAACTGGTGGACTCCATTTGTTTTTAATTATCAGCCTACCGAAGGGACTTTTGTTCCTTGTAAATAAGGATGACAAACAAATTAAGCTCCAGCAGGTGCAACCAGCTTGTTTTACCCTGAGCTAAAACGGGCCTCGCTAAGATGTCGCCTGCCAAACAGATCTGGTGACAAAAAAAAAAAAAGAGAGGGTACCTTTTTCTTCTCCCCCATGCAAACTTCTAGTTGGGGGGTGCAAGTAAAGAGATGCACGAGAAAATGCAATCCCCAGAGCAAATGATGTTTATTTTGGAGCGGCCATTGAGGCAGTTTCATTGATGACTGATTGCATTGTTTTTGATGAAAGACATTTTAAAACTTGGTATTCAAGCTCAGTCCTGCCAAAGCGTGAAGTTCCCGTCCAAGAAGATTTAGTGGCTGTCTGCCATTTTGAACAGCTCCCCTAGAGCATAGGATCCAGCTGCCTCAGAACACCCTTCCGGTGCCATTTCCGAGGGGGCTCACGGAATGCCAGCAGAGAGGGTTGTGTCTGCAAATCAAAACTTAGGCTGCGAGGAACCAGATTCTCCCACAGGGTGAGAGAAAAGAGGCATTCAGATGCTGCTTAGAGCTCTTCCGATTGTGTGTGAATGCTCCCATTTGCACCCAGGCACACGTCAACCAGAAAATCCTTCAGTGCTGTGGACAGCCAGCTTTCCGGGGTGGGAGAGGTCTGGCCCTTAGCAGAGGCAGAGACGCTGATTAGTGTTCTCCTGGGGGCCTTGCCAATCAGGGTTCCGAAAGCACAGCTTATCTCACACCAACTAGGTTTTCCCAAGAGAAACTTTAAAAGAGGTTTTGTTTTTGCCAAGATTTTATTTTGGGTTTTTCAGCTTAATTAATAGTAATCCGAAGAAACCGGACTAAACTATCTGCGGTCATGTGTGAATACTGATGTCCTCTCCTTATTTTGTCAGCTGGTTATATTGCATTTCGTACCTCAGAAACACCTCTGAGAATCACTGAATGTGGAAAGAAAAAAAAATAATGTTCTAGGATGTATCATTCTTTTGTTTCTCACTGGCTTTTAATTCGTTAAGGAAATTTTGACACATTGTAAAAATGGTATATGATGGAAGCACACCGTACTTATTATGTGTATACCACATCATCTATGAATAGAATTGTACTAGAAGATGAAAATAACTCTTCTGGTAATAGTTTGGAATTTCACTTATTCAAAAATATCTATTAGGAGTTCACTATGTGACAGACACCATATGATGAGGCACAGATGCAAGAATAAAATAATACACAGTGGTCCCTAAAGAGACTTCACCTACTGGGTTGTCAGATATATGAACAATTGCAGTATTATTGTTTACTTGCTAAAATAGAATTATGCACATGGTATAGTTGGTGCATAAAATAAGTAGGGGTCAAAAAACATTTTGTAGAGGTGAAGGCATGGGGATGTGGAAATTCCAGGTTAAAAAAAAAACCACAAACAGCAGTTGGGAGATGCAAAGGCATTAAGAGGGCATGTGGTGAGCTTGTGAAACTTCGTTTGGTTATAATGGGATGTAAAGTTCAAGGTGATATAGCACTTACTAGGTGACAGATACCATGCTAAGCAACGAGGGAAGTAATCTTTTAACTGGTCAATGATATAATCAGATATTCCTGCTATCAAGGTTACTCTGAGAACATAAAAACTAAACCTAAAGGTTCAAGGGACTAGTAAGAATATTATAATAACTAGAGGCCTGGTGCACGAATTTGTGCACTAGTGAGTCCCTCAGCATGGCCTGCGAGATTGAGCCAAAATCGAGTCTCTGACATCCCCTGAGAGGTCCCAGATGGGAGAGGGTGCAGGCCAGGACAAGGGACCCCACCAGTGCATGATCAGGACTAGAGAGTGACTACAAGAGGGCTCCAGAGTGTGTCTGGACCATCTTGCTCAGTCTGGATCAGCCAGACCCCAGCCACAAGCTAACCCACTGGTCAGAGCATCTGCCCCCTGGTGGTCAGTGCATGTTTTAGCGAGTGAGTGACCTTAGCATGTCATTAGCATATTATTCCTTGGTTGAATGGACAACTGGACACTTAGCATATTATGCTTTTATTATATAGCATATGTGTCATCATATACCTAAGAATGAGATATCTACTTCAACTTTTGAAATTATCTCTTATTTTTCCTTCCACTCCCTTGCTAGCTTAATTTCTTCTCATCTTTTGTATCTGTAGATGTCAATTCTACCAAAGGGCCTTATCCATACACACAGACTAGATTGGGTCTCCTTGTGCACATTGACATGCCACCAGGAATATATATATTCTTCACAGCAGCTATACTAACTGCAATTAACTATCTGTATAGTTATTTGTTTAGCATCCATCATCATGGGGTCTGTCTTATCTAGCAGGGTCTTTAGTACTTGGTAGATGCTCTTTCTATATTTCTGTGCAAATAAATGATTGGCAGAAAATTTAATATTGGATAAGAGAAGATGGGTAAGAGGAATATTAAACAGATATGAAAGAGTTTGGTAAATGAACAAAATGGGAAAATAAAAGACAAATCCTAGGTGAGTTCCATGTTTCTAGCTTAGATAATTGGAGGTGCCATTAATAAGATGTATGATTACACTGTGGGGTAAGATTATGTCTTAAATTGAAGCCTGACTATATTAATTAATTGGATCACAGTTCATATTAAATTACATTTTGTTTACTTTGAAGGGATTTGGTGTTATCCTAGTCTCATCTGACCATATTTTCGAAAACTTTCATTGTGAATTGTTTCTGAAAAAGATTAACATGTACTATTTAGGCTGGTTATACTTTACTTCAGTTGCAGAAGGTTATCTCCTGAATTTCTATGCTCATAATTTTGGCATTTCTCCAGCATTGAGCCGGGCTCCTTTGATAGAAGGCATAAGAAATTTTAAAACTTTTTCATTTAATTAAATTAAACTTGAAAATTTGGAAAAACTGAGGGGTAGTCTTATCTTTGCAACTAGACCTAGTTTTGTAATAAAGTAAAAATAGAATTAAATAAATCCATAATTATCTTAATGGTTTAACCTCTCTGTAAAACTTCATGCCAGTAAAGTAAGATTTCTAAAGGCAGAAAGTAAGTTTTTGACATCAAAGACTGCCATGTAATCATCTCATCATTTATTCTGTTTACCTAAATAAACAGTATTGTCTGTTTCTTTCCAGTTACCCACAGAGAAAAAGACAAAGTAAAAGAAAAAGAAAAACCTGAAAAGAAAGGTATAGAGATTTTCTCATTGCTGTTTTTAGACATTGATTCCTTCCTGTTTTGCCTCTTCTTTACATCAGATTTTAGATGATCATAAATTCATGTTTTTATTTATACTATAATAATTTTATTATAATTGAATCAAAAAAGAGTAATTTCTGGGTTGAAGAAAATGAAATGCTTAAGACTCTTAACTCTATTGCATACTTTGATTATCTATTAGACCAGACTTTTTAATTTTTTATTTTTTGTCTTATTTGTTTAGAACATGCAATGCAGATTCATTATTTAATGCATAAAGCTTCCTGCCTTATTCCCATCCTCCAGGTTCCTGTTTCATCCTACCTATACGTACACATAGTCAAAAGACTTTTATAAGTTTTATGTGTGTCTTTCAGAGCTTCATCATGAATTAAAAGACAATATAATTTATTGTTTCTCCATATTTTTCCACACAAAATTTAGCATGTCCTCGATTCTGACTTTTATAATTTATCAATATTTATTTATTTATTTTTTAAAAAAATATATATTTTATTGATTTTTTACAGAGAGGAAGAGAGAGGGATAGAGAGTTAGAAACATCAATGAGAGAGAATCATTGATCAACTGCCTCTTGCACACCCCCTACTGGGGAAGTGCTCGCAAACAAGGTACATGCCCTTGACTGAAATCAAACCCGGGACCCTTCAAAATGCAGGCTGATGCTCTATCCACTGAGCCAAACTGGTTTTGGCATAATTTATCAATATTATCTAGAGAACTTTCAATATCAGTAAATAGATACTTTCCTCATTCTCTTAAAAAAACTGCATTTACATAGAGATACTTTTTCATGTTAACTGCTTTTTATCTATAGATTCAAGGAGTTAAGTGTGAACTTTAGCAATTTATATTTCTGGTGTAACTACAAGTACTCATTACCTACTTCTCCTGATAATATGTGTGCATGTCATTTGGATATATCCTTGGTCTGTCACTTTCCAATATTTTTTTCAGTTTTGTAGTTAATGTAAGGGTTTCTATCTGTGGGAACAGATATATATGACTATGTGTGTTTACATTTCTAAGTTTGCATGCAGCTGGATAGGTTAATATTACTTTTGGTATTTCTGCTTTTAAATATTTTTCCACATATTAAATCGATAGTTAATAATATTTACCCAAATTTTAAAAACTTCTACATTTCACTTTAATTCATCAAAAATCCATTTTAATGTACGATGTGGAATAAAACTATAGGTTATTTTTTTGCTTTTGTTTTAAAGTGGATTATGCCAAGGATATTTGGGTTAGATTTCAGTTGATTTATGGATCCACAGCATGCATAGACAGCTGAATTATCTTGTTATCTGACAATTCCTTAGCTAGTATCCTTTATGATATTTAGGAATCTTGAATTATCTTGTTATCTGATAATTCCTTAGCTACTATCCTTTATGATATTTAGGAATCTATGTTATCACTTAATTTTCTATGATATATTTAATTTTCATTATTTTCTTCAATAAATAGTATGGAAATATTGAGGAACGTATGGTGATTTGGCAAACTACCAAACCATACAGTTTAATGTATCTGAACTACAAAAACAACTTGCAAATGCTGTTGGACTTCTCAAAACTCCTTTACTTAAACTTCATGAGACACAAGGTTTTACCGGTCTGTGTAAATATAATTTAAGTTAATAATATAAATTCATATTTTCTTATTAATTTATTACATAGACAATGTGAAGGTATGTTTCAGGTATCATGTTTAAGACTATTCAATTAAAAAGTTGTACTTTAGTAGTTTTATATGATTGATTTTTATGGATAGTAATCTACCAAAGTTGCTGTCCCTTGAAAGTATTTGGTAAAAGTTTTGGTGATCCAAGTGTCATTGGAGTGGAGAGCATTTGGGAAGCAGCGACCAGAGAAACTAAACATCTTGCCAAAGCACAAGACAGCCCAGGCAGTGAAACCTGTTATTCAGTGCTGGCCTTGTCCAGAAATACAATGCTTACTCAACGCTCTAGTCCTGGTTTAAATATTTCTTTTTATTCATCCCAAAGGGAGTACTTCTGCCTGATAAAATGATAAATCTTTCTCTGTTTTAATATATTTTATTGATTTTTATAGAGAGGAAGAGAGAGGGATAGAGAGTTAGAACCATCAATGAGAGAGAAACATTGATCAGCTGCTTCTTGCACATCCCGCACTGGGGATGTGCCCGCAACCAAGGTACATGCCCTTGACCAGAATCGAACCCGGGACCCTTCAGTCTGCAGGCCGACACTCTACCCACTGAGCCAAACTGGTTTTGGCAAATGATAAAGTTTTCAACAAACTCTTATAAAGTTGTTCTCTCTCCGTTTGTCTGTCTTGAAAACGTTATCTGTTGGGAGTAGTAAAAAGGAGATTGAGACTAGAATTCCAGATGCTATCTCAATTTTGACGCCAAGTTTTTAAAACTGGGGTCTATTCGGATATTGTTACATTGGTAGCTCTTTATTTTTGAGTTAGGCTCAGTAAAGTCATAAATCTTTGAAATAGTTCATTATTTTATTGGTTATAAGACTGAGGTAAAGAGAAAACTTGGTTTTAAAATCTATTAAAAGAGTGTATTAACATAACATTTTCTGTTGAAGCAACTCACAAGGAAAAAGTTGAGAAAAAAGAAAAACCAGAAACAAAGACAATGGCAAAAGGTAACTTTTCTCTTGATTATTTTCATAACTAATTCTTTTTCTGTTAAAGTTTACATTTTGGGTAATGACTGGTTGATTATAAACATTCACCGTTTCCTTTACATAAAACGCTAATTTGGCCTTATACTTTAAATCTAATATTTAAAGAGTAATAAAACTGAATACATAAAACAATTGAGCACCTCAAAATTTGAGAGGAGAATAAAGAACTTTCCCATATGTGGTAGGCAGAATTTTGGACCCCATGCCTTTCATCCCTTAAGTCATCCCAGTGGCTATGTTACAATATATAGCAGAAAGGAGTTTGCAGAAGTAGTTAAAATTCATATAAAATAGAGTAATTTTTCTGTATTATCCATTGACCTCCATGTAATTTCATGAACTTTTAAAAACATTAGAGAAGGGGGAAAAGAGAAAGATTTGAAGTGTCAGAAGAACTTGACCTTTATTGCTCTCCTAAATATCCTTTAGATAAGAAAATTGAGGAGGCCTCATAGAAAGTGTGAGAAAAATTCTGTAACACAATAAATGAGTGGGAAAGCCCATTCCTCCCAGAGCCTCTAGTAAGAGGTGCCACTCTATTAATAACTTGATTTTAGCCTTGTGGACACTAAAAAAAAGAATGTAATTAAGCCACATGGTGCCAATACTTTTGAACCATGAAAACCAGGAGATATTAAGTGAATGATGTTTCAATTAGATGTTTTAGGTAATTTGTTACTATGACAATAAGGTTTACAGTTTTTGGCCAGTAATACACATTGAGTTTGATTTTTAGATATTAATTCAGGATTTTTTTAAGAAGAAAAAGTAAATCATACATTTTGATTAATATTTTAACCATCGAAGCCCCAAGTTATTAATACTAACCCCCCCCCCCAAAAAAAAATACACAATCGTTGTAAACTATTTTGGAGGATTGCATGTATCAACTTATACTATGCCAAATTTGTCTACGAGTAGTTAGATATTAAGAAAATATAAAATTTAATTGATAGTTCAATATGAACTATTAAAATATAGGTTTTATGTGATCATCATAGTTTAGAAATCTCAATGCAGTATTTTCAATGGATGAATGAATCATTTAGATGCAAATTGTAATCTGTTTTCAAAATTTAATGTGTTTATTTATGTAATGTCAATATTTAGGTATTTGAGACAGATATATATTTTACTAAATTTTTTTCAATGAGATAACCAGATATCATTTTATTGAAGTTAAGATGGATGGAAGAAAGTCTGGTTCTCATTTTGGCTCTCCATTGCATATGCCATTTTGGTAGAAACTCAAGTGAACTAATGATTAATAATAGTGGCAGCGCCACTTGTATATGAATTTAACACAAAGGAATTCATATATGGGAGAAACAGGGGAATATAGTGAATACCTCATGTCAATGTTTGACACATGGAAAATACATGAGATATTCAAGAAAAAGAAAACAGTCCAGTGGAAGAAGAAACTGTTGGGAAAATGCTATGTGAAGAGAGATAGGATCGGGCTAGATATCGCATGGTTTTAAATGCTCTTCTAAACATGCTTCAGATAAAATTATCCTGCTGATCATTAGAGCTCCAGAAACTAGCTCTGAGCCCAGGTCACGATGAGCTCTCTGGCAGGATTTGTTAGGTGAATATATATGAGTTGTATGTCTTGGGTGCTATTGGCCATCTGAGTGGAACTTTCTCCCCAGGCAGAAACTAATGAATGTTTGGGGTGGGCTTCTGGAATGATGTTGATTTAAAGTGATCTGCAGAATGCTGATGGTTTCAGTCATTGAAATGAGTCTGTGGTAAGAAAGAGCAGAAACTAACAAAGGAGATTTAGAAATGGTTTAAAGGGAGTAAATCTACAGTTGAATAGTCACAGGAGCCACAAAGACATTAGAAGTTTGTGGGGCAGTTGAATAATTTTCAATGAGATTTTTAATGGTCAAGTAACTTTGGAAAAGAGCATGGTGTAACTCCCTTCCTTGAAGATGCTCAAGACACTTCAGCATTGAGAAATTTTAAAGGAACTGGTTTAACTTTGTGATTGCAAATTTATTTAATCATAGGAATATCCCCTGTTCCTAACACAGTATCAGCATCTCCCTGTAAAGTTTCTGAGGAATGGAGCTCTGAGAGATGTTGGTCCATTTAAGAAAATGAAATACCTAAAACCATTCTGGTTTTGTAAATATCAGGCATTATCATTTTCATTCTTCTCTTTATTCTTCACTGGACCTCACAATATCATCTTGTCTTAATTTCAAATCATTGTTTAGTGCATTAAAGTCAAGAAACTTGATTATAATATTTTCATCAAATTCTTCAGTGTGAATGACAATAAAAGCTAGCCATTACATTGATAAATTACATTGTAGTAGACTTATTTTGATGTCTAGTGATTATGTATTATCTCTTATAATAAATGATGTCCAATATGCTGTATCTATTATAAAAATTTTTTTACAAATGTGTGCTATATTATTACTGCTTTTAAAAAAAATAATTGAAAGATTCTCAGAATGAGTATTTGACATTCCCAGTTTTCTCCCTCTAGATAGACATAATAGCAAATTAAAAATATTTTTGTATATAAAATATGTTGTATATAAAATATATTATAATTTATATATATCCATACATACTCTAATATGTAGCCCTTTCTGTTTACTAAGATACATTTAAGTGCTTAAAAGTCAATATAATTATTATTTCTGACAAGATTTGCAGGAGCCAATATATTAATTCCTGCTCTCTTTATGTCTCTTTAAAGTCAAGATACTAAAAACTGAATATTGGAGTCATCCTTTAATGAATTTTATTGTTTTATTTTTTTTTTAATTATCATCATTGCAAGTAATTTTACATTTAAAAAATGTTATGTGGACAGTTCAGTCTCTTGAACACTTTAAAGATAATCAATGTGAAACAAAATTATCTGATCTCTCTTTTTTCCCTTTATTGATTAAGGTATTACAAATGTGTTCTTATCCCCCCCCCCCCATTGTGCCCTCAATCCTGCCCTCACCCTCACCTCCTATTGTCTGTGTCCATTGGTTATGGTTACATGCATGCATAGATGTCCTTTGGTTGATCTTTTCTCCTTACCCCCACCCACTCCTACCTTCCCTCTGAGGTTTGAGCATCTGATAGAAGCTTCTCTGTCTCTGGATCTGTTTTTGTTCATCAGTTTATGTTGTTCATTATAATCCACAAATGAGTGAGATCATGTGATATTTACCTTTCTCTAACTGACTTATTTCACTTAACATAATGCTCTCCAGCTCCATCCATACTGTTGCAAATGATAGGAGTTCCTTCCTTTTTACAGCAGCATAGTATTCCATTGTGTACATGTACCAAAGTTTTTTAATCCACTCATCTGCCCATAGACACTTAGGCTGATTCCAAATCCTGGCTATTATAAATTGTGCTGCTATGAACATAGGGGTGCATATATCCTTTCTGATTGGTAGTTTCTAGTTTCTTGGGATATATTCCTAGAAATGGGATCACTGGGTTAAATGGGAGTTCCATCTTTAGTTTTTTGAGGAAACTCCATACTGTTATCCACAGTGGCTGCACCAGTCTGCATTCCCACCAGCAGTGCAGGAGGGTTCCTTTTTCTTCTCATCCTCTCCAGCACTTGTCATTTGTTGATTTGTTGATGATAGCCATTCTGAAGGTTGTGAGATGGTTTGCCTCTCTTAGATGATTAGTGACTTTGAGCATGTTTTCATATGCCTCTTGGCCTTCCTTCCTTCTTATTTTGAAAAGTGTCTAGTTAGGTCCTTTGCCCATTTTTTGATTGGGTAGTTGTTTATCTTCCTTTTGTCAAGTTATATGAGTTCCCTGTACATGTTGGAGATTAAACCCTACTAATGATAACATTGGCAAATATGGGCTCCCATGCAGTGGGCTTTCTTGTTGTTTTGTTCATGGTTTCTTTTGCTGGGAAGAAGCTTTTTATTTTGATGTACCGTATTTGCCGGCGTATAAGACGACTTTTTGGCCCTGAAAAATATGCCTCCAAGTGGGGGGTAGTCTTATACAGCGAGTATATAACAAACTCTGTATTTTTAGTGGAAATTTTAGTGGGTCGTCTTATACGCCCAGTTGTCTTATACGCTGGCAAATACGTATTTTTCAGGGCCAAAAAATCGTCTTATACGCCGGCAAATACGGTAGTCCCATTTGTTTATTTTCTCTTTAGTTTCCATTGCCCTAGGAGCTGTATCGGTGAAGATATTGTTTCAGCATATACTTGAGATTTTTGCTGCCTGTGGATTCCTCTAGTATTTTTATGGTTTCCCATCTTGCATTTAAGTCCTTTATCCATTTTTAGTTTATTTTTGTGTATGATCTCTTTTATTGGACTTTTTTTTGTATAAACATTGCCTTTCATTGACCATGCCTGCATACACATCCCCTGCATATTTGCAATACCTCGTTGATATACTAAGATCCTAACTACCTAAAAAAGAATCTGTTTATGTGCATATTAAGAAAGAGTCCAGCATTTTCTTTATTTTACTACTCTAACATGGCACTCCCTAAACACTGTAGAAGTCGGATGATGGTATCTGTGTCAAGTATTTATCTCAGAGGTAGTATTTTTGTATTTTTTAATTTTTCTTTTAAAATTGTTATTAACAACCAGAGAAGTATGAAATGATGTGTTGGTAAGTGAACAAAAATAAACCAACTTTTTAAAAACCTATACAGAAGAGAAGAAAACTAAGACTAAAGAAAAGACTGAAGTAAAGACTAAAAAGGAACCGAAAGGCGGGAAGCAGGAGAAAGTGAAGCAATCAGCTGCGAAAGGAAAAGAAGCACAGAAAACCTCACCGAAGCCCAAAGGGAAGGATGAGAAAGAGGCCGTAGCTGTGTCCAAGCATGAACAGAAAGGTAAACATTGAGACATGGCGGCTGGAGGTTGTAAGAGAATATTGGGCAAGAAGCAGATACAGTGAAATTAAAATCTGAAGAAGACTGAGATCAGACATCAAATGGGGGAAAAGATTTGTATAAGTAAATACACCTGGAAAGAAATATAATAAATTGGAGATTAAAATTTATTTCTAGAAATACCCAAATGTGTTCATCTACATACATTGATACTTTTGAAGGTTTGTTGCTATAATGTATACAACATTAAAGGATATGTAGATCAGTATTTCTTGTGAGGTGAGGCATGGGATGGAAGAATCTGGAGAAGGGAAACCTGCATGATATAACACGCCCGTAGATTCGTGTAACAAATAATGTAAATCTTCATAAATGTACAGGAGGAAGATGCACTTTGAAGTGTTTTTAAAAGAGGATTTGAGCTAGTAAGTGAAGTGCTTTAAAGGTTGGTGATACATGTTGAATTCTCAAGATAAGAGAGTTCTATTAAGATGTGGAGCAAACATTGTATGTGCTCTACGCTTTGGAGAGAAACAATCCAAGAAAAATAATAATTCTTAAGGAGTAATTTAAGGGGTGTATGTTCAATTATACAGAAAAACCATTCATACATTTCTGTTGCCTCTGTAAGAGCATATAATTTAAAATGTACATTCAGTTATTAAATTCATTTACTTAGATAGGCATAAAGGTTTGGGAGAACTCTCGGGTTTCTTTGCCAACTTCTATGACTAAGTATATGACTTTGAAAAGCTCTTTATCTGACATATTGTATGGTTCTTCAGCGAGATTGAAGTTAAATTTACATCCCTACTGATAGAAATGCTAGTAAAGCATTTAAATGGAGGTGAAATATACACCTGAAATTCTTTATGGAAGGGTGCTATATAAAGGTAAAATGATGGAGTTTTAAGAGGGCAGCTGAGGGCCCATTGACTCACATTTCTGTCCCTTGTTGAATCTGTCCTTCCCTAAGTCCATCCCTGGCTCCATCTGCTACACAACCGGAGATTCCCCTACAGCACATGGGATCTGCTCTGTAGAGACTATTCCTGCACAGGTTTCTCAGGATTACTGCAAAATAACATTTCTCTGTACTTCTGTAGTTTTGAATAATTTTATTTGAGGACTAAAATTAAGAAGTGGCTTCTGGGATATTTTCATTAAAATATTTTACAACTTTTTTACTAAGGCATTCCTCCCTCCCTCCCTCCCTCCCTTCCTTCTTTCTTTTCTTTTTTAATGACTATCTAAATATCTATGACAGGAATACAAAGTATAGCTAATGTGAATCTGCTATAGAGCACAATGTACATGTGCCCATCCTCATTAGAGTATTTAAAGATTTCCTTTCTGCTGACATTCTGCACCCAGAATGCATTTTCTCTCAGTTGCCACTCTGCAGGGAACTCATAAGGCAGCAGCTGAGTGACACCCATCATTGCTCCCTGAGAATCAAGGAGAGAAACAAATGGGCAGTGTGTGTTATCCCTAGAAGGATATTCATTTGAGGAGAAAAAAAAGGTAGTGACAAAATGTGAAATTAACTTATGTGAATTATTAATGACTAACTTTGAAGTTAGAATGATAGACAGTACAGGTTTTCTCTAGGGAAAAAAATTCTGTTTAAAATTTGAGTTGTGTTTAAAAACATTTGTATAAAATAAATCTTTCAGAGTTAAAAGATCTTGGTTTTGCTCTATCCTGAGACAGGTGAAGGAGATATGCTGAGGACTGACCCAAATATAATTGCCTAGAATTCTCATTGTTAAAAAGTTCAACACTGAAGACAGGCGGAAATAGGCATCCTAATTTAAAACATTGAAAATGTCTAATTTAAAATATTCTAAAAATATATTTCTCATGCTCCTATTGATATGTTGGTGACATTAGAAGGCAGGATCATAACAACATTTAAATATAACAGAAACTGCCTAAGTTTTATAACTCAAATAATTTTCTTGATTAAAAAATAAACATTCTTAGAATGTATAAGTGATTTTCTTTTTCAAATTCAAAGCACATAGGACTATTGGTGCATTAACTAAATGAATGACTTTTGGGTCCATAAAATATGTGGTGTAATAAATACTGTACAAGCACTTTACTTGGGTAATAATTTAACATTTGGCTTTTCACATTACACTGTCACTGAAAGGAAAAACTTTGAAACATAAAGACTTATTTCAGTACACTCTTCTATATCCCACCACAGCTCTGAACAGAGAGCAGTATTTCATTTATGAAGGTTGTTGAATCCTTCACTTTCCAAGTAGCTCCTCCACTCTAAATGTAGGACATACATTCTCCATTGTGTTGCAAAAGCTGTAATGTCACTACTTATAAATCATTGTGAGAAAGAGATATTTTAGATCAGTGATTCTCAAGCGTGGTCTAATAAGACTCTTCTGAGTAGTTTGCTAAAAAAAATGTATATCCCCTGCGTCCAGACCCATGGAATTATAATGTTTGGGGTGATGGGACCCAGAAATCTGATTGGAACAAATTTTCCATCTTTTCAATATAGACATTGCCCTTAGAGAACTACTTCTGAATTGCAGGAAGGACACATCTAAAAAGATTCCATTCACTTCCGCTGTTGCCACAAAGGACAAAGCGATCGTTTCAGGGAGCCCGCACTTGCCCAACAGATCTACTCTTTACAGGAAATAAGGCTTAGCTGTATCTTAGAGCCAAATTGCCCATGGTGGAATTTTTCTCAGGAAGAAGTCATGTTCGGAAAATAGAAATGCTCTCTACCTTAATCTTACTTCCCTTCCGTACCAGAGGGTTTCCAGGTCCTGGGCTCTGAAAGCTTGGCCATTACTCTCAATGAGTCCAGGAGCAAACAGATTCCTGAACTGATCTGACAACCTGCCTCCCTCCCCCTCCACATCTCACTGGTGTGAAAGTGTCCTCCAATACGACAGCCAAAATACATGCAAATTTTTTACATCTAATGATTTTGGCCTATTCATATTTAGATATTAGCAAACATTTATATTTCTATAACTGCAATTATTACATTTATTGTTTTTTTCTAAGATTTGTTAGATTCACAATAAAAAGAAATACTCAATACTGATAATACTTTGAGAAGAATGAGGTTTACAAAAATCCTTATATGTGTATTTCTATAGTAACAAGTGTTATCATTCTATGCTTGCTATACATAATGTGGAGCACTTAAGGATGTTATCATGTTGTAGATATTCAGTAAGCTCCCTTGGTCCTAAGGCTGCCTTTGGATTAGTTGGATAAGATGCCTGTTTAGAAACATGAAGTGTAAATCATCTTGAACAAAATTCATTTCACAATATGCAAACTTGAAAGAAGATATGGTAAAACTTGTAGAATGATTCATCAACTGAGATGTGGGTGGGAATGACCTCATCAGAATCTAAACTTTCATGAGAATTTAAAGTTCAGCGCAATGTATTTGATTTAGAAGGAATAGAAAGCAAACTTCTAAAATCGTTTAAACAAAGCCTGCTCTAAATTCTCAAATCCTATGCTTTTCCATTGATTACTTCTTCCATAGGCTATAGACCAACCAAGATTATAAAATGCCCTTGTAATAAAATTACTGAATTAATTAGCTTAACAATGATATTATTTGGTTCTGTAAGTCTGCCCTTCCTGATTTACTCCTGAACAAAGAGCATTTCAATGCAGAGGACCCCTCACAGATTGCCAAGGGGTTAGCTCTCCTGCTTGCCTTTTCCAGAAAACACTCTGCTGCTCCCTTTAGACAATTGGCAGAAGTGAATTGTCTGGGGGTGAATATTTGGTAAAACATTCCAAGTTGAAGACAATTTCCTCTTGTAAAACTTCTGTTTCCTTTTTGAGAACATGGACAATGAGAAAGATTGCTTTAATATGATGGTTTCTGTAATAAAATTGATCAAAGAGGTTTTGATTTTTTAAAAACAACACTATAATGATACCCTAACCTAGTCTGTTTCTATTTTTTTCAAGTTATTCTTTTTGTATAGAATAAATGGAACAGTGCGTTTATTATGTCTATTTATCCCCCAGTGTGTTCATATAAGTGCAAATTATTCCTTCACAGAACTGTAGTAACTAAAATAGAATTGAGCTATTTTGTTTGTTTTGTTAAACCATGTCTCCCTAGAAAAATGAAAGGTGTTGATGACATTTTTTCACTGGTCTTTTTTCTTTCTACTCTTGTCAGATCAGTATGCATTCTGTCGATATATGATTGACATGTTTGTCCATGGGGATTTAAAACCAGGTATTCCAAACAAATCTTATACTTGTCTGTTTTAATAGTCTTTGTTTCTAGTTTGCTTTTTTATGTACTAAAGTGTATTTTTTTATATTGCATAATGCATGTGTAGATCTAGACTAAAACCATAAAAAGAAGTAATAACTTGCATTAGGAGCTTTAATTTTATTTTGTATTATTGCATGGCCTATTATAAATGAAGTCAGCTGAAAACTTAAAAATTTACTAATATCTTATAAAATGCTAATATCTTTAATAATATCTTAGAGGGAAGAGGTGAATCGTCTTGTTTCATTTGTGGTAAATTTAGAAGACCTCCAACAATGAAACTATCCATTTTTATTTATCCATATTAAAATCAATCACATTTCAAATATTTAATCTTTTTCCCCCCAAAACTGATTTTCTCACTCACGTGTGAACTTGTCTTAGCTGCTCCAGAGAACTACTGAAGGAGACAGTGAACTTTGGAATTATTAGTCAATGTGATGAGAAAGTACCATTTTTTACTTAAGAAAATTTACCTATCATCTCTTCTATCCTTGTTACCCAGAGTGTAACAAGGGATTCTTATTAACATCTTAATTAAGAAGGAATAACTTGATCGCTTGTGCTATGTCTTTTTAAAACTTTTTTATTCAATATATTGGTGTGACATTGGTTAAAAATTTTGAAAGTTTCAGGTGTGCAATTCTATAATACATCATCTGTACATTGTATTGTGTTTTCACCACTACAAGTCAAAGGAGACTTGTCTTGTGCTATGCCTTTTGCAGATATAAAAATTGTTGGTACTATGGTTCCATATTAATGTTTGGGGAAACATTTCTCTGAAGTTGGTATTATTAAGGAAGGCGCTAATATACCTTAGCATAATTGAAGCAGACTATTTAAGAAAAAAAAAAACTATATCTTGGTTTCTCAAGTACTTTTGTGGAAAACTTTCTAAAATGTACCATAATTTATGCATATATTGGCAAAAAGATATATCATATCTAAAACAAATATACTTTGGCTCTTAGGAAAAGTTACTTAATTCTAGTAACATATTCAAGTAAATCTCCCCTCCCCCTCTTTATCTTTTCATTTTTCTTTACTTTCTTAATGAATTAGAAGTTGAAAAGAGAGGGAAAATACTGAAAAATATGTTGACTCTTCCAGTAGAAATGATTAATGTTGACATATGTGTATTGTATTATAATAAATGTAAATGGAAACATTTAGGAAAATAGTTTAATGTAGTGAAAACAGAGGCTTTTAGACACAAATATAGACATAATTCTTGATATCATCCTTTTCTAACATTGGACCTTGAACAAATCATTGAATTCCACCTGATCTTTAGTGCTCATGCATTTTAAATTGCGATCCCAGTAACCACCTTGCAGAATTGTTGACAAAGCATCTAGTAGCTGTACAACAAAATGTTACTATAACCGTATTCTTTAATTCACTCACTTTTTCTCTGCCTATCTGGGTGAGGGTCCCAATGAAGGGAGCTTCTCAACATTGACCAGTACTGGTCTATAGACACCATTAATTCACTTTTAGATGACAGGTTAGCTGCCCACTTCAGTGAGAGACACTAACAGTTAGTCTTGCTGCCAACATTTCTTTCTGAAAATTTAACAGATTACAGTTAGAAGGAACAGTAAAACCAACTCTGTGAGGGTTAAGGAGAATTTAGTCATGGGCAATGCAGGGATAGCCCTTCTAAACTCATATGTGAACACTCTCTGAACAGCCATGAGCTCAGATCTGTAGTACTACTATGGAATATCCTAACTCCTGAAAATAATTCTGAGCTGTTATAGAATTCCTAAAACTATTCATTGACTTTCCAATTGCCTTCATAATTTATTTCATCTACATACATTGATACTTTTGAAGGTTTGTTGCTATAATGTATAAAAAATTAAAGGATATGTAGATAAGTATTTCTTGTGAGGTGAGGCATGGGATGGAAGAATCTGGAGAATGAAAACCTGCATGGTATAGCATGCCCGTAGTTTCGTGTAACAAATAAGGTAAGTCTTCATAAATGTACAGGAGGAAGATGAATAATATTGTTTTTGTTGGTTAGATAATACACAAGATAGAGTTAGCAAGCACAAAATATTGCTTGTATTTTGAAAAATGAGAAATGAGAAGTAAAATTTAATCTGGGCTTATTAATTTGAGAAAATGCAAGTGATAAGACTTTGACTCTGACTGACAATTCGAGAATAAAACAATTCCTGCCAAGTTTATTGCTCTGCACGTATCAACTATTTAGAAAACATTTGTGCTCCCATCTGTTTCTGTTGGGGATTAGTGTAACACCTGTTATTGTTTAGCTAGAGTTCATTATTAATGACTGGTAATGAGTTTTTAAAACTATAATTTGATTTTTCCCTCTGGGATACAGTATTTCCTTTGCATAATATTGTCACACCCTCAAAAATAGTCCAAGTTACAGTTCACATTTGAAAAACTTTATTAAGCTCTGACCAGCTGGTTCAGTTGGTTGGAGCATCCTCCCTTATGGATTTGATTCCTCAGTCAGAGATCATGACAAGAGGCAACCAATTCATGTTAATCTCTCACCTCTCTCTCTCTCTCTCTCTCTCTCTCTCTCTCTCTCTCTCTCTCTCTCTCTCATCTATCTCTCTCTCTCCCTTTCTCTATCTAAAAAACATAGCCCTGGGTGACAATTAAAAACCCTCAAAAATCTTATTAATGAAGTATGTTGAAACCATGATGTAAAGTCCCAAGTTTCACCTTTTTATCCTATTAAATAAAATATTTCTAGGATAGAGTTTATTTTATCTCTTAGCTAAGATTTTTGTCTGTATACCTGAAGACTAACTGAATTGTTCTTTCTGATTCTCTATTGTAACAATCCCCACCTCAATTACAGGGATCATTTTAATAAACTAGTATAATGTATAAGGATCATATCATTTTATTGTCTCTAAAATTATCTTGTACTGATTCACTCCATACTAAGCTGAAAGAATAAGGAAAAAAAGCATTAAATCTAAAAAGTGAGCATATGCTACTCAAGTGGGATCATATGGCAATTGGAGTGGATATATGTTAAATGTATACTTTAGGGATATTGTGGACACCTGAAGAAACCCAGAAATACTCTCTTTTTGCTATATTTTAATGACCTAACACCCCCACTACTTTTTGCCTTAGGCCTAATGTACTTTAGTTGTCATTATCTTATAAGAGAAGTATTAAAATTGGTCAAGACAGCCAAAACTGGTTTTTCTCATTAGATAGAGCATCGGCATGTGGATTGAAAGGTCCCAGGTTCAATTCCAGTCAAGGGCATGTACCTTGGTTGCAGGCACATCCCCAGTAAGGGGTGTGCAAGAGGAAGCTGATAAATATTTCTCTCTCATCGATGTTTCTAAGTTTCTATCCCTCTCTCTTCCTCTCTGTAAAAAAAAATCAATAAAATATATTTAAAAAATTGGTCAAGACAGACATTAGTTGCAATACTGAGACTCATTTCATGAGGTGGGTTTTTTTTGTGTGTGTGTGTTGTCGTTTTTTTGTTTGTTTGTTTGTTGTTGTTGTTGTTTTTTGTGTGTGTGTTTAATTTCTTTTTAGGATTTGAAAATTGATAGTACAGATTGTCAAGATAAATTATTTTAGATGGCCAAAGTTGATTTCACTTTATCAGTGTTCCAGTAACTCTAATCTTTTTTAATACTATCTACATTTTTCTTAAGTGAAAGCTTTAACAGAGTTTTTTTTTCTTTGTTTTTGTTTGGTTTTAATTCATTTTTATTTAGGTAGGTTACTTTTTAAAAACCACAATGTTTCTAGGCATTTTCATATTTCCTATTCACCAACTTCCACATGGCTCAAATGAATTGCATGCATTACTGGACAGAGTCAACCAAGTCAACAAATTTCTATAAGTAAGAAATCACATGGCTCACAGATCTCTTCATATTAACTATAGATAAAGAAATCAATTTAAAAGGCGAGTACAAGACCCAAGGTTAGTGTGCTTTGGCTTAGTAATATTAACACTTTTTTCAGCCTTTTATCTCTGTAGCCATTATGATTAAAGTGCAATACAAGTTAACATTTATTCCTTAGAAGTTATCCCACCATTGAAATTCTAACTACTATCTCACTTTGACTTGAGCCAAGAATTCACGTCAAGATAATTTATTCCATTTTCTATGCCTCTTAAAATTGAAGGTATTCACTTACCAAAATTTTCTCTGACTATAATAAGGTATTCGTTGGCAGCCTATATTCTAATTCGTTGGCAACCTGTATTCCAATTCCATAGCTAGAAAGAGCCTCAAGGAATGGTAGTGCTCTCATTTTATTAAGATCCTTTTCTTAAAATTCAGTGGTATATAACTGAATTTCTGGCTTGATCCTGTTGATAAGAGGACAAATGTAATTGCATTATATTAACCATTATTTTATGGTGTAATTCAATGAATTTCAAAACTCAATTGGCTGTATTGGAGAAGATTAAGTACAATTCAGCCATACTTTCTTCTCCTCCAAAAAAAGACTGCCTCATAAACATATACGCACTTTAGTTTCAAACATCCATTTATTTTCACAAAACAAAGAGTTGGTAGTTTTGATATATACTCAATGGTATTTGTTGAATTTCTTCAGTAAGTTGATAGTCCAGAAGAGATAAGATGTCATAAATAATTTTATAGCCGAAACAAGTTTGGCTCAGTGGTAGAGCATCGGTCTGCGGACTGAAAGGTCCCAGGTTTGATTCTGGTCAGGGCATGTACATTGGTTGCAGGCACATCCCCGGTAGGGGGTGTGCAGGAGGCAGCTGGTCGATGTTTCTCTCTCATCGACATTTCTAGCTCTCTATCTCTCTCCCTTCCTCTCTGTAAAATATCAATAAAATATGTTTTTTAAAAATCGAAATATTGGCTTGTATTTAAAAAATAATAATAATAATTTTATAACTAAAGGTAACTTGAAAAGTATGCAGTAGAGCCTCAGAAAATATACATGTTAATCTCAGTATACTAGGAATAAATGGTGATCTTCAAATACTACTTGGACTTCTTAATGTTGTTGTTTTTCAGATATTTTAAACCATTTGATAATTGTTACAGAATTAATAATAAAAGAATAGCAAATTTTCTATAAGAACTTAAGCATAGCAAAGCTAAATGCTTATTTCATTAACTTCCTAACATCAAAGGTTCATATATTCCAAATTGGAAACATTTTTAGAAAAAAAACTGCTCATCAGCTATCATGAATAAAATTTCACTGTATTTATTTATAGATATCACTTTCAGATTTCAAACTCATATTTACTAGGTTCTAGTATATTATTAATTACATCATCAAAATGCAACAGTTGATTTTTAAAATCTTTAATGGCTCATTATTTTGTTGAAAAAATATGTCATTTTATTTCATATGTGCAAACTTTTCATATTTAAATTTGTAAACATTAATTAGAATGGTAAATCCAATGATTTTTACTTATACATTAGCAAATGCCTTCTGATAACTGTCTTCACATTTCTTCAGCATTTGTATATTTAAAAACCATAAATTTTGGCACACTGAATTTATAAGAGACGAAAGAGCACTGTACATACCCTTTTAACAAAATTAGATGGTTCATATTCTTGCCACAAAATATTGCATGATAAAGTCCAATTGAAGGACTAACCAAATGAAGATGCCACATTTCCTGTCTTGTTCTTGGAAATGTATTGCTCCTTGATTCTTGAATTTGAGAACATACATCATCATTTGAAGATTCATGCAATGAGATTTCACTTGAATGAACATTTTCAATTTCCCTAATCATTAAAGTTCAGCATCCTGTTATTAGTCTTTTTTGCATTCATTTTCTGATTTATCTAATAACTGAAACATCTTCCTCTGTCAATTTTCTTCTCTTTGCGGTTATGGATGGGGAAAAAATTCTAAATTCTAAACTGTGTTCAGTGAAAGTAAAAGTATAAATGCCTTCAAGCTTCTGTTATGCCTTCTTCAATGATGACGCAATACTTCACATGTGGGACAGCACATGAGATATACTGACTTATATTATAGTTTTACAATTGCATCATCCTTCTAGACAATTCATCATTATTTCATTTTTTAAATTATTTTAGTCTTCTTTTGGCTTTGTTGGGAAGAATTGATGAGTAATAATAACAAAATAATTCCTAAGTTTATAAAATAGAAAATTTTCAAGGTATAGGTAAAGTAGATCATGAAGATTTCATAATAGGCCCTGGATTTTTTAAATTGCTTAATGGTGCCGCATGGTGATTGTAAGAGAGAATGCATTTTATTATGTTTTAAAAAATAAGTAATGTTTTTCTTTATCCTTGAAAGACTATAAGAAAAAAAAACCCAAGATAAGACATATCAGTCTCTACAAATAATTACAATTGCTTGAAAAAAGAAACTCAGAAACTAATTGGTTCCTATGGACCCGATAGCATACTGAAAACCAAGAGAACATAATGTGGGGTCATACAAGTCAGGATTTAAATTCGCAGTCTGTGTATTTTTTAGTTTTAATCATTGAGTCTCAGTTTCTTCATAAAGTTTAAGTCTTAAAGATTTTTTTAAAATTATAAAATAAAATAATATATGTACAATTCCTCCCCCTACAATTCTTTGCTTTCTCTTTTACTGTGGAAGTTTACTACAAAACTGTTATCAGAGTAAAACATGCTCCATCTTTTCCCCATTGCTAGTGAGATTGGGATTCTTGGGATACTGCTGGAATAAAAGTTTCCAGAGCCCCCAGAAGAGGATGAGATATGGTAGAAAGCTTTATTTCTGTGGAATTACATCTAACGTCCCATTTCTCTTTGTCCAGTCATAGAAGAAGTATAGCTTGGATTTCAGTAAAGCTAAGAGCAAAGCCAGGGGCCAGAGTTTCCATTCCATGTTGGGGCAGGGTCAAGTACAGCGTTAGGCTAGTTGCAGTCCATTAGTCCATTGCATCTGGGGTCCCCCTGGCTGTGGACCATGTGGGCAAATGCAGGGAAGCAGGAACAAAAAAAACTCCCACAAGCCAAGAGTCACACAAGTCCCAAGAGAGCCAAGAGAACAAGAGAGACAACTTATTTGTTCAGGGTTATGCACCCTAAATCTTTGCACCCATACAGTGGCCATGCCCATTCTAGGCAACCATCTCTGTCCCAGGTGTGATTGACAGAAAGTACCTTCCTAGGCCCCTCCAACTTTATGTGTCTATTTTCCCTTTCTTGGACCCTTCTGGAATATAAAGTTATGGTTTCCTGGTGAAGCTGCCCAAATGACATGCCTATAATATCTGGCCTTCTCTTTGCTCCTCTTTTGTTATTAATAACCAGCTAATTACAATGATATCAAAACTATAGTTCTTCTAATGTGAAGTATCAGAGGAGATCTTATGGGAAAAGTAAAAATTAAAATGAGTCTTGTGACATCGGTAAGATATGCTTACATGAAATTAAAAATAGAAACATATAAGGCTGAAGAGATATTAATGAAGGCAAAGAATCACAGTCAAAGTGTTATTTTGTGGCTACTGGTTGTTGAGTGTTTACTCTGCTACGTTCTTAAATTTATTCTTATAAAATGTTGTCTTATAGAAGAGATTACCATGCCTGTCTTATAGGAGAGATAATTGAGATATAGAGTTTGTTTCCTTATACCCTAGAGACTCAAACCCAGGCCTCCCCAATTCTAGAGTCTTCAGGAATACGATAAAATCTCCCTGTTTCCCAGCCATAGATGGGAAACCACAAGTGGTTCACTTTGGTCGGCATTCAGAGGACCTGGAAAGAGAAACAGAATTGAACTTGTGAGGTGGGATGGAGAGGATTATGATTCGTTCAAATATGTCACAGATGTAGAATCATGAAATTTATTATTACAGACACCAAAGGATAGGAAAGTAAAAGATTATTCAGAGATTGCTGGCCTGAAAAATCAAATTTTTGGCCTACATAGGGAGTGAAGAAATGAGTGGGCCAAACTCAATGGTGTAGGTGGGGCTGGAGAGGTAGGAGACTTTGAACTCATCACCTATTCTTAAAGCCACAGGTGGTATTCAGTTGCAAAGGGGAATTTGTGAAGATCCCCATCTAAACATTATTTCTTAAGCACCAACGAAATACCAAGGTCAACACCAGGTGCTTTTATGTACCTTCCTCATTTAATTCTCACAGCAAACTCTGAAGCAGTTGACTAGATAATCAAATTTCAGGGAGAGGTCAGTGGTGGAGTTGGGGTGACCAGAGGAGTGAGTGAAATAAACCAGTGTACAAATACTGAATACCCTCACACTCAGCAGCCAAAGGCCGCAGGCTCGGCTCAGTATAGTAAAAAAAAATAAGAATGCTGAAAGATGATGCTTAACTTTAACTAATATTTAATGCTAATATTGAGTGGATGATTTTGTTGAATGGAAAAAAGAAACTAGTAAATAATAGAAAAAATTTAAACTTGAGTTAGAATGCATAACACACACACACTAACTGTTACAAGTTTCAGACGAGAGACACCTGTGATTCCTGAAGTTAGGGAGTTAACATGCATCTAGACCTTGAAAGAAGGATGATATTTGCCTGCGTGGAAAAGAATATACTGTATAGAGCTCGCTTTGTATGAGTGAAAGAGAAAATGAATGCAACATGACATGGCAGTGCATGTAAAACTGATGTATTTATATGACAGGAAAGATGTCAGACTGGCAAGAGGATACATAAAGATTAGAAAACATTGGGAAATAAGACATGATAAGTTAGTGGTGACAGATTACAGACACTTGCTCAATCAGGCAAAGCTGGTATTTGGCGTGGAAGAGTCTCTGAAGGATTTTAAATAGAACAATAACACGACACCAGCATTTGAGAGCGTGATCAGGCAACATTCTGCTTAGGTGATTGGAAAAGGGATACAGCTTGTGAAATATCACTAAAGCTGATGAGCCTGAGACGTGGTGGGGGAAGGAAGGGCAGGCTTCCAAAGCCGCCGTTCACATAGGGGGTGATGGGGCCAGTCTATAATGACTTAAGAAATTAGTGTTGCAACTCAAAATGCTACAAGCTGCTTTGGCACTTTAAGTTCATACACATAGTAGTTTAAAAGAGGTCTAGACATAAATGAAGACGGTGGAATATGTGTGACAATTTGGTAAAACCCCAGTACAATATGGAAAGCGCCAGAATTGGACCTGTTTGTAACCTAAAGCAGAGCGAGAGTTGCCTTTCCATCTGTGGCTGGTTTCTGTTGTTTTGCATTGTTTGGACATTTCAGGCACTGAGAGCAGGTGCTGAGGTGTGCAAACTCTGGATCAGGGCTGAGTGGCTTCAGATGGAGGTCCCACCCCTTGCTTGAATAGGACTTAGTCAAGAGAATCAGTCTCTTTAGGCCGCCATGTCTTCGTCTGTGGAATGAGGGTGGTAGGGTTGCAGCACCCATGAGCCAGTGGTCAGAGTGCACTTAAGCATCCACAGCTCTCTGAGTACTAACTGAACACCCAAGAGTTGTTGCAAGTAGAACTTTGTTAGGGAGATGAAAACATTTTTTTAGAACCTCCTCAAAAAAATAATATATCAGACCAATTTTGCCCATTCTAGCCACCTGATGCCCTTTAGCCTTGGTTCTAGCATTTATTAGATGTGTATAATAATTAAATAATTAATAATGCTATGTTGAGGATCTTATAAAAACATCTTGCATTGCATACATGTAATCACTGTGATTTATGTGTATTCTGGGTGAGTTCTAAGAACTGTGCTAGCTTCTACAGCTATATCAATTAGCAAATAGGGATGATGCTAACTTATCTAAAATGGAGAAATCCATATTAATTTATAGGGTTAATGTATGGGTTAATTCATGTGTGTGCATACACAGACACACACACACACACACACACACCCTTAAAACACTACCTGACTAGGGCAAAAGTATTAAGTCCTATTTAAGTTTATAGTGGTTATGAGGTAGTGGGGTGCCCAGATATAGCAAAATTGTCATTTTCCTACCCATCACTCTGTATCTTTCTGATGTAATTACTGTATATAATTATCGTTCTCTCCCTAACAAGTTTTTGCCTTTCTGTCTTATACATACCTTCCAGAAGCACTTGCTTTAAATCCCTACTGACTCATACTTTGCCAGATACTTTATGTGTTTATTAAATTTAACTCATGATGTATAATATTTATCTCACCGAAAACAATGTATTGATGATCATCCCATAGCATCCCTCTTTATTCATTCCTAGAAATAAGCTTGTTATTTAAAAAGCTGACAGGTTTCTAAGCACTGTAAATAGGCCCTTTATAACGATTCTTAAAGGAGTTATTGGCACTATCTCCAGAGACAGAGGCTCAGAATTAACAGAGCTGGGATTGCTGTGTGCATCACACACTGCAGGCAGCATACAGAATTAGACAGGGTGACAGCAAAAAGGAGAGAGAGCCCACCCTTAGTTGCAGGTATGCCTAGTTCCTGGGTTTGGCGTGCCCCCATGAAAGTTGCCTTCTGACTATTGGAAGTCTGTGAAAGCTGCTCAAGATAAATGCGGCCTATTTTCATATTTGTCTCCTTCAATCCATTAAACATTCTAGTTACTATAAATAGGTGGAATGTACACAGAAATAGAGCCAAACACTTCTGAGTGGCTGTGATTCCTCCCATGTTGATACCACTCTGTGTACGCTTCATGTGATAGAGGGCTTTGGGCCTGGGGAGAAGGCTAGTAAATAAGACTTCTCTCCCCGAAATAGAAGGTTGATATGATTTCACTTTCTCTGTGCCCATTAAAGGAAACAAAATGAAGGCCCAAGGGTTCATTTGTTTACTCACACTCTCGGGATTTTGTCTCCTACCCTTTGGAAAGAGGTGTCAGGTTCTAGAGAGATATCTTTGCTGGGAGGGGGCTTTCATTAGCGTGTTGTTTTGGTCTGGCCTTGTCACCATTAATGGCATGGGCCTGCTGTCCGACAAGAATACATTTCTTCTCAGGTAACCTACTGGGACTATTCAAAGCACATTCTGAAATAGTCTGAAAGGGAACAAATAATACAGGGTAATTTGAATTACTTTATGAGAAGCAAGGAAAATTAAGTCTTAATCAAAGACTTATCAAACTAATTAGGTGTTATTTATTAATGTGTTATGTCTTATAATAATCTTATCTGTCACTTTATATGCAAGAGTGCAGATTTAAAAAGCATTCTAGTAATTATGTGCATGTATTCCCCGAGTGCTATTCTAAGGTTCATTTGGTTGAACTGAGTAGATAAAGGACAGAGGTTCTAGGACTTTCTAAATATTCAAATAAATGCCTTTTTTATAAACATGGAAATAAGTACTCTTCATGCCGATTTTGTATAACCAATTGTAAACTAAATAGTGTGATATAAATACTTTTCAAGAGACCTCTTTGATAAACAAATATTTCTTATCCATAGCTTTTTTCCTGTATAGGACATTTTTGCAACATGGCAATAATAAATTTTGCATTAACATTAATGTTACCATCTGTAAGCTGTTCAACAAGTTGCTCAGTGATTTGATCAGTTTCATGGTTGTTATTCTAGCCCAATCTATTTCACATTTTGGTTTTCTAAAACTTTTTATGTTGCAGCAATAATATAATAACTCTATCCCATTTGAAGAGAATACATTTGGGTTATTTATATCTTCATCAACATCAGTTTGATATACTCAAGGTCATTTAATTAATTCCCAACAGTCACTGAATCCCTAGTATGCACTCAATGCCAGTGGTTATAACATAAGTTTCGGAGCAGAATGAGGTAACAATCTAGGCAAAGATGATTGCCATAAAACAATGAGAACTGTAAAGAAACTAGGGGAGAAAATGGGAGAAGGTACTAATTAAGTACTAAATCATATGATGCAGATTTTACTCACTATATATGTCTAGAGAGGAGAGCTGCACAAAGGTCAGGACAGGCTTCATAATGGCGTAGTGCTAGTATTTTGTCAATGCTTACCATCAGATTAATTATGATTGTTATTATTCACTGTTTACAATGAGTTCAGCATTTTTTTCCTATTTAGGTGGTCCTTTTTGTTCCACCCCAGTTGGGAAAAGTATATATAATTTGATGCACTTTTTAAAAATGAATAATACCAAGTGAGCCCAGCTGGTGTTGCTCAGTGGTTGAGCATCAACCTATGAACCAGGAGGTCATGATTCGATTCCCGGTCAGGGCACATGCCCAGGTTATGGGCTCAATCCCCAGTAGGGGATGTGCAGGAGGCAGCCAATCAATAATTGTCTCTCATTATTGATGTTTCTCTCTCTCCCTCTCCTTTTCTCTCTGAAATCAATAAAAATAGTTTTTAAATAACAACACCGAGTGAGAAATCAACATACCGTAAAAACTGAACTAAGTAACATCTCACAACATAGATGTCATCTAGCCCACTGTGGGTCCTTTCAAATTGGACCTCATCATACTGCATGTCTGTTCTTTGTCACTTATGCTTAATTATTTCTATATCTCTCACATCCTCACTAGTCAATATCTCTGCTTTATGATTGATATGCTGCTTTCTAGAAGGAAAAATTGTCACAAACCACTTTCAATTGAAACTGTCCACAGTGTTTAGGTAATAAGCATGTGTTTAGTGACATGAGTCATTGTAACAGTTTAAACACATATAGAAAGTGAGGGAAGATAGATAAGAGGACAAAATTATCATATTAAAACATCGTATGAAAAAAGCTGATGATTTAATATTTTCTCTACATGCCAGTTTCATAAGATGTAAACCTTTTCTATTTCCTGTGACGCATGACAATAATTACATTAGTAATGATTCCTCCCAGAGGATTATTTTTTGTATAATTATAAATAGCCTCCCGGCAGACACCAGATAAGCAGTGTATATTGTTTAAAATGCCAAACTAATATTAATTACATACAATTTAAAACAGGAAGTGAAGTTGGATGACTTTCAAATGTGTCATTCAAGTGAGAATATATTTGTAAATTTAATTGTGGCTTTAATCCTATTAAATAGTAATTATTATCATGTTCCCATTTTATCCTTTATCTATTAAGTGCAAGCCTTGAAATATTAAATTTATGTCCTATGCCTGTAATTGAAAAGGTGTGGAGTTTTGTCATGTTTATTAAAGAACTCAGTAGAATAAAAGTCCCCCTAAATATCAAGTCATTATTTTTCTTCCTGAGGTATATTTCAAAAAACAGAAGATCCCCTATTAATTGGCTCTATGCTTCTCTCTTAGGCTTTTTGTGTCTTTTTGAGTAGCTTATGAACACTTTTATTTTTCGTGTGCCAGAGACAACTTTAAAAAGAAAAAAAAAAGGAAATAAATGTTCCCACGGGTGGAAACATAGGGTAGGACAGTTGCAAAATCCCTTCCCTTTGCCCAGTCCGGAGTGGTGTGTGGAAATAGCTAAATGGGTGGCTGAAAAGTATCTAATTGATTTTATTTTGTATGAATGAGACCCTCGTGTAAAAAAGAAGCAACACTGTTTTTCAAATGATGAGAATTTGAAATTCTGCAGATATTTAACATTTCATTGGATGACGCCATGGCAAGTAGGACATCTACATTTTAAGTACATGAGATAGTTTTTAGTTTTCTCTTTTTTAAATGGAAAAGTTAACCCATCTAATTTGTCTTATAAATCTTTTTTCTTTTTTAAAAAATATATTTTTATTGATTTTTTACAGAGAGGAAAGGAGAGGGATAGAGAGCTAGAAATATCAATGAGAGAGAAACATCGACCAGCTGCCTGCTGCACGCCCCCTACGAGGGATGTGCCCACAACCAATGTACATGCCCTTGACCGGAATCAAACCCGGGACCTTTCAGTCTGCAGGCAGACGCTCTATCCACTGAGCCAAATTGGTTTCGGCATAAATCATTTTTCTATTCACTTTGACCTTCGTACTAAAAGAAAAATATAGGATTAATATTACCTATTTGTCTGCATACTCCATCTTCACTGTCTCCTCCAGGTCCCACCCTGTGTACAAATATGATTTGGTGTGAAGTTGAAAAAGATATTGTCCAGATAAACTAGAAAAAAAATATATTTGAGGAAAGAAGAATTAGTAATTCTGGAAGTTTTGAAAACATACCAGTTGACAGTGTATTTAGAATTGTGACAATGAGGTCAGGTAATAAGGAAATTTGTCTTAATGTGCTGAACCTCTTTGATGGGTTGCTTGAAGTTAATTCAGCATCTAATTAATGTTAGGTAAAACATGACTACTGAAGAAAGCTATATAACTTTGTACGTTAGGAAATGAATATTTACAGGTCTTCCAATGATTATGAGTCATTTGTCATAATAGGTAACATAATTGTCATTTGTATTAACTTTCTAAATAGGTATTCAATAGATAGAAAAACAAAAGGAAGTCCAAAGCTGGTTCTGTTCTCCAAGCAGAACATTGGTTTAGCCATTATCTTCCTAGAGACCATTTTTCCTTTTTCATCTAAAACATTAGGACTTTGAAATAACTGATTTCAAAGGTTTCTTTTACATCCCCAAACTCTATAATTATGATTTGATGCATCTATTTTTGTTAAATTCCAAACATCAGATATTCTGTCACAATCGAGGTGCAAGAATAAATGGAACGATGGTAAGATCTTGAATGAATCTTATTTTCTTTTGACTTGACTATTCCATGAAATTTTTTTCTAGTTCATAAATTGAAGATGAAGGGGAAAAAGCAGAAATGTTACCTTTATCATTTTTAATCAAAAGGATGTATGAAATATGTATTTGGCTACTTGTCCTTGCTTTCCATCAAAGTGAATATGCAAATATGTAATAACACATGGAAATATTAGGGCAGCTTTTTACAGGAAGCAAAGAAACCTTCCTAGTAGAAACATTTCGGCCTGGAGGATGGTCTTTGATCTAAGAAGTTGAAGTTTTGGTGTTTTAGTAGGGTCACATAGCCAATTTACACTAAATAATCCATTTGCTTAAAACCTTCTAAAATCATCAAAAATATGAGAATTAATTTCTATTAAAATATATTATTAGAATAATGCAATGAAGTAATTGTGTACTCTTCTTCAGTGTGTTCTAAATACATCTTCTGATAAACCTGAAAACTCATAATTCAAGTGACAAAACAATGAAGCCGTTAGTACATACACAGTATCTAGATGGGTAAATGAAAAATTTGCTGCTCTTATCTGGGCATAGACTTCTCATTTGCTTCCAGATGTTCAAGTTAAATTATGCATCCTTGATTTCTTTCTCTCTCTTCCCACATCAAATTCATTTAAAAGTCCTAGTGGGTTTAAGTAAAAAAATGTACTTTGAATTAATCCACCTATCTAAGATTTCTATGTTTTTCATTGACCATATATTTAAAATTGCCACCCATTATTCTGAATTGCATTTCTTATTACTCTTCCTTGGTACATTGTAAAATAGAATACTTATTCCCATTTTACTTATTTAGTTGATATGCTTTGTCCCTTTTAATAGGATCTCAGCTCCATGAACAAGGTGATTTTGTCTGTCCTGTTCACAGCTATAACTCCATGTCCTAGGAAAGTGCTAGCAGGCACTCTACAAATATTTATTGCATGAATGACTAAATCTCCACTGAAACCTACCCAGTCTAAGCCCACATCATCTCTCATCTGGTTTGTTTCCATAATCTCCAACTGATATCCCACTGTCTCTCATACCCTTTTCTTTACAAGCATTATTTTTGTTCACACAATAGCCAGTCATCTTTTGAAAAAGCCCATGGATCATACTAAACCCTTTACAAGTTTACCGTTGGCCTTAGAACACTGTCCCAAAGGCTGTTCCAGACATAGTGAAACCACCTGGAACACTGTGATAGGACCCTGTCTCTGGTCTCCAGCCCCTCTGACCTTCAAGCAAGCTGGGCTGGTTCCTAGTTTAGGCTTTTTGACTTGCTGTTCCCTGTTAGCAATCCTTTTATTAGAGATTGTCCTGTGGTTTGCTCTGGGCCCTTACTACATTATGCACTCTCGTGCAGTTTGCGTGCTTACATGAAAGGCCCACACTCCATTCCTTTCCTGGAGACAGCTTGCCTCCAACTGGGGACTGGGGCGGCAGCTGCCCAGGCGAAGAGTTGCCTCTTAGCTTTGCGCCAAGTCCTCCGGGTCAAAAATTGCCTCCATGAACTGCACACACCAAGAGAGGGCGTGTTTTCCCAATTCTCACAAAGCTCCTTATACAGGGTGTCCCCCCAATAATGTATACACACTTTAGCAGCTGGCAGCTCAATTTTTAAAGTGAAATATGTTTTAATAAATACTGCCTTTATAATTATTCAAAGTGTGTGTGTGTGTGTGTGTGTGTGTGTGTGTGTGTGTGTTTTCACTTTGGGGACACCCTGCATTTTGGTCCCATACTGCTTTATGGAAGTCCTGCTCTTCTCTATCCAGAGCATGATCTTCCTTCCCAGCCTCCTCTGCCTCACCACTCTGCTTCCATGTTTCTACCTTCACCAGTTCTAAAATGGTCTGTCTTGCTCATCACCTGTCTCCTCGATCTCTAATGTAAGCTCTGTAACAACGTATTTCTCTGTCTTCACTGTTTTCCTTCAGTGGTTTTATTTGAGCTGTTATGTCCATAATGCTTACCATCACTGGGCTGGATCAGACACTGTTGTTCTTAGCTTTCCCTGAAACAGCTGAGACTTAAGTAATAATTTCCTGTTTCCTGCCTGAGTGCAAGGAAAGCAAAGTGCATGTGTAGAATTTAGCAGCACACAAAGGAGAGAGATGAAGATGCTTATGATTACAGTGAAAACCTCTTGATACACCATCTAATACAAATGCCTGAATTTCCTCAGATGTTTCCCTATAGGTAAGATTACCTTTTCATATGGAAATTTGCAAACCTGGGATAGATGGGATAAGATAGGGAGGAGTGGTTGATACCTCAAATCCCTCCCTCCATTTTGCATTTGGTCCAAATATACAAAGCAAGAGAAAAAGACTCTCGGTAAGGAAATTTAAAAGTCAAGGTGTCCTTATTATAACACAATAACATGTCTCAGCCTAATATATAGAGACATGTTTTCATTAAATTTTGGTATTTATTAGATTTTAAATGTTAAAAAATGTTATTTCATATGTTATAAAAATAGTCATTCTGTTCTAATGCATAAAATAATGCAATATTTTATTAATAAATTCACATCTTCCCATTTTACTTTTAATCATAGATTTATAAATGCCTTCAATGAAACTAAAAGAAAAAATTGAGATAAGAATTTGTAGTGATTTCACACTTTGCGTATATCTTTTAATTTAAATGAATTTTTACTCTATGATCACTTCCTAGAGTGACACCTTCTCCATCACAGGATCCATCTCCATCCATTGCTTGCAGTTCAAAGGCCTTTCAAAGGATTTATAGTCTTCTGATGTCCTCAGTACCTCTAAAAATGCAATGGTGACCTATGGGATGAAATATGGAACATTAGAGGAAAAAGTGTCCTCAACATTTGTTTCAAGATTTAAGAGGTTGATTCCGTTATCTAGAAATTATATTTAATCTGGGAATCTCCTTTACTGAATAAACTAGAGAAATTAAACTTTAGTATAACATTTCTTTTTACCTCATGCAATCTGAATTCAGCTCACAGCTGCCCACAGGAATTGAGATGCTGAGTAATCCCATTCATTATTTCTAGCAACATAAAGAAATATCAAGTAGTTTAGATCATTAGAAGGAATGCACACTGTAAACTATCCCCCATGAAATTTGACTAAACCCAAAGCAATCAAATGCACTTCTATTAGAAAGAATTCTGAACAATAAAATATTGGCTACTTATAAACATGTCATTCAAGTTTATGGAAATAATCCAGCAAAAAATCATTCAAGGGACAAAAAATAAAGCCAATTCACTATGCTTGAATGTCAGAGGGATTGCCAGGTAATAGTTTATAAAATGAAGGACTCCTTTAGAGTTCCAATGTAAATGTCAACAACCTAAATATTTCCTTCAGAGAGTAACAATCCTCAGGAATTCCAAAGGAGCACACCCCTAATAAAATTATAATCAGCTTTTCTGTAAATGAGTTTTGCTATTTTGTCATTTTTAATTTTATCTGTTATGTCTTTGTTTTCTTCAGTTTATTTCAAGTCCTCTTGTGAGAATAGATGGGCTATAAACCGTAAATACATGATTGGGGGGGAAAAAACTGGCTGTTTTATCACTTAATCCTCATAATGGCCCTAAAAGATCCTCATTTCATAAATTGATGTTTGGAATCTTCAGGAAATTTTCACGCTCACACAGATTACAAGTGATGGAGCCGAAATGCTCACTTATAGCCATTTGGTTCCAAGCATAGAGACTTTATAGTAAATAGCTCTTTCATTATAAAATTCTGTCAATATAATGTTCTATTGATATAATTTATTACATATTATTATATATTATATGTGATATATTCATTAATAGAGCAAAATGTTCCCTAATTCCAATAGTATTTTCTGACATTTGAATGTAAATATGTACTTTTCTGCAAGTCTGTACTAAAGTCATGCATCTTGCTCTAGTAGGTTTGTTTTGGTGCCTCCCAGCGCAACAAGAACTTGTCCAGAGCTAATCATCCCCCTAAAGAGCTGCCTGCCACTGCCATCGCCTTTTCCTTTCTCTTTCTGTGGTGACCCCCCTTCCCCGCCTCATCCACTGCCTCACAATAATACAGGAGAGCGTAATATAGTCCATTACAGCTCGAGAGAATTTCCGATAGAAACTGGAAACTGGATATTGCACTTTATGACAAAAAGCCAAACACCATTTTGTTTGTTTTAATAACTCTACATATTTTGGCTTTTTTATCACCAGATTCTCACTGTCTGGAATCCATTCCTCTCCCCCCCTCCTCCCCTCTCCCTCCCCCCCACCTCACTTCATTAACTGGCAAACTCCATTTAGGCCTCTGTTAAATTCACATTCCAATGGATCTCAGGAATATGTCCACAGTGTCTTCTCTGTATATATTATTTCCCTGCATTATAAGGATGTGTCTGTGAGTGTCTTGGCCAGTAGATTGGGAACTTCTTTATGGCAGGGTTGGTGTTTAATGGTTCTTCAGTGCTAATGCATGATAAGTGCTAATTAAAATACAAAAGTAATGACGTATATCTCCTCCAGGAAAATCTAATATTTTATAATACATATTATGGATACTTTTCCAGAGAAAGAATTGTATATATTTTGAATTAATTTCTAAAGACTGTAACGAGTATAAAAGATTATGACTATATACTCACTGCTACTTATGGAAGCTTCTGATGGAGGTGAAACAGCTTAGGTTGAACAAGCACCACTCTGTGGAAGTATTTCTGAAAGCCCGAATATTTAGAAACAATGGAATTATACTCATGGCCACTTGTATTTTAAGCTTTAGTCATGTAATAATTGACTCTTCCCCAAATCGAGACTCAACTAGATTTTAACAATTACAAAAGACATTCTACCTTGGTAATATTTTTTCCAAAACAGCTCTCAAGCGAGATTTGGGAGCAAATCTTTCCTGTGACTTACAAGCAGATGGGAACAGAGGGAAACCTCACTCCTCAGGCCTTCCCCAGGGCAGGCATGGGCTTCTAACACGGGATGATGCTTTGCTCGCCTTAGTCAGAAAGCAACTTGGACCACATCAGATCCAGAGCATATGGAAATCCAGCTCCACTTCTTAGGAGTTGAATGTCCTAAACCCCCATTTGTCTTAGTGTTCAAACTGTGAAATGAAAATTATACCTTAAGAATTTTGTGAAGATTGACAAGCCACAACTATTTGAGACTGTCCCACAACAAGCACTGTAAATGTTAGCTGGGGAGGTAAAGGTGGAGCAAACTTTTTTTTAGAGTGCTCAGCCTTGCTTTTTCATTGCTTGTTAACAAAAGAACTTCCTAGTTGCATTATGTTTCTATCAAATCTTTGTGCTGGTGAGGAAATCTGTACTAATGAAAGGGTAATATGCTAATTAGACAGGGAGACCTTCTGGGAAGGTGGGGAGAGCAGGGGGGGGGGTGGTCGACCAGGCAGGTGGGTGAGCAATTGAAAGTGAACAGATCAGTGCAGGGAGGGGGGGGCAGTTAGGGGCAAGCAGGCCAGTGGGAGGAGCAGGCCAGCAGGGTGGGGCAGTTGGGAGCCATCAGTCTGGCAGGCCAGCAGGGTGAGCAGTTAGGGGTGATCAGACAGAAAGGAAAAGAGGTACAGTTGGGTTTAATCAGGCTGGCAGGCAGAGTGGGGGCCAATCAGACAAGCAGGGAAGGGAGCTGTTAGGAGCCTGAGGTCCCGGATTCCAAGGGGCAATTGAACGTCCCAGATTGGAGAGGATGCAGACTGGGCCTTCCCTCCTTCCCCCCGTCACTGTCCGTGCATGAATTTTGTGCACCGGACCACCAGTATATTTAATAATAATATGGATTAGTATTTTTTAGGTATACAACCTGCATGTTATGAAACGATATGCTTTGATTTTATACATGCTTGGACATGCTCAAGAATCTACCAATTCGCTCTAATAACTAGAAGAAACCCCTGTAATGCAATGGGACTACCTCTGCTTGGCTTGAGGGTCTAGGCCTGGACTTCTGCCCTTCTCATCACAACAGAGTGTGGTGTGTGCCACTCGGATTGCTCCGCCTGCTCATCCACAATTCACCGGAGCGAAGTCATTTTGATGAATTCTAAAAAAGGAAAACTGCCAGTAAGCAGGCAGGTCTGCTGACATTTGATAATATCTAGTTGTCAGTGAGATTTTAGAAGGTGCATATGCCCACATTGATTCCCGGATGAAAACGTACCACACAGCAGGAGTTCATAAAATGAAAATTAATGCTAAAACATCTTGCAAGCATTTCATATGGAATCCTATGTTAGCTAATGTTTACAGTTCACGGGCCCGGTGGTTTTGGTTAATTAAAGAAATCACTTGGGATAAGGAAGCATTCAGAAATGATTGTAGATTTTTATACAGTTCATAATAAGCCGAGAGACTTGAGGGAGCATTTCAAGCCTCCACAACCCTGAATATATTTTTTCCTCTGGCCGATTATTTACTTTATTTCAGGTCATTTATTTTGGCAGGAGAAAATGTACCTGTTTAACATCAAAAGGCCTATGAATTTTAAGCTTCTTTTATATCATTTGAAAATTTTCGCTTAAATGAAAACACGGTGATGCCTCTCAGCTTCTGTGATTTTAGGTTTTATAATTTAAGGGCATATTGAAGATAAATTACTTTATTTGACTGCATGTAGGTTTTTCATTAATGAAGTCCAGTAAATATATTTAACATTGTGTATACTTTTATGAGAAGTAATATATTCAGAAATGGCTCTGCAGATAGCTGCATCTGTGTCTGTATCTACTTAAAGATCTCAGCTAATAACAATTTGCCTATTGCATAATAATATGGATTTATATTTCCGTTTATGAATTATGCATGCTGGGGGAAGATCAGGCTATTTTAGTTGTGGATATTAAATCTGTGAATACTTTTTTTCAATGCCCACTTCTGATTGTGTGCACAGGACAAAGCCCAGCCATACCACCTCTGCTACAAACAGAACAAGCTTCCAGAAACACTCCAACTTCACCTGCTCCTGAAGGCAAGTATCCTATTTAGTTTTTCCAAACATTGTCTATATTTTAGATAAAGTAGAATGTAGAGAAAGAAAACAAAAAATAATACCAGCAATAACTAAATTCATGTTTTCTCAAGTAATTTTTTTGTTTATATACTACATAGCTACAGTTTATTTTTCCTTAAATTACAGTTTTTTCCTTCCTAGAGAACCTAAATTCTCCTTTTAAGATTCTATCCTGCAACCCCAACTTCTAGAAGGATGACCAGCTTTGTACCCTAAAAATCAACCAGAAAGTTTAGGGACAAATGGATAGGTATATGCCTCTCATTGTTTGCAGTTTTATCACAACTCAATTAATTCAGTATCTTACAATTTTGGTGCCAGAGTTTCTAGGTATGAATCTGAATTCTACCCCTTACTAGACATGCAAATTTGGAAAGTTACTTAAATTCTCTGTTCATGAGATTTGTCATCTCTAAAATGGAACAAGAATAACCCTAATCTAATAGAGTTATTCTGAGGATGAAATTGTGTGTGCATTTGTGTGTTTGTTCGAGCTTTATGAAATTAGCAAACTACCACTAATAATTTATTCTCTGAAATGTGATGAAAATCAGCAAAATTAGAGGATGGAAATATTATATCATAAACAAACATGCTAGAAATTTAATATAATGTATGTAAGTCGTCATTTACTCATTCAACTATTCTTTAATAAATTCCAATCAATGGGATAATGTCAGATATTGTCCAAAGTACTAAGGATTCAGACATTAATAGAAAATAGTCCCTGCCCTACCAAGAATTAGTTTACAAATATAAAATTAAAAGTAGTTAAAGAGGACCACAATATAAAACACAAGTAATTCAAGTCCAGTGCACCGCTAACTTTTTGCCAGAGAAAAGTGGAGGTCACCCTCTTTCCACCGGAGCTCTGTCACACACTGAAAGGGACTCATGTACACACCTGGATATTAACCTGCTTATCCAAGTTCTGCCCACTCTGCCCAACAGATACCTTTTGGCTTTGATCACCCATGAAACTAGGGTGACCAAACTTACAAGGATTCGTTCAGAAAGAGGCCCATGAGGCCACTGGCATCAGGATAGAAGCTTTGGAGGGGAAAATCAGGGTCCCATGATCTGGAGTATAAGAGAGAAGAGACTCCAGGTGGCTACAGACTCTTAGACCCAGGGCAGGGAGTAGCGGGAGGGGATACAGAGAGTCCTGTAAAGCGCAGAGACTCCAAGAGGGCCTGGTTGTTGGTTCTAAGTGGTATGCTGATTCCCACAATGTGATAGGAACAAAAAAGTAAGGGAGTAGAAAGTACCGTGGAAGATTAGAGAAGGGAGGACATATCTCTGTGCGGAAGCAGTGAGGAGGACCCCAGGAAAGGTTTCTCTGTAGAGATGACTGATAAATCGAAGTCCCAAGAAGAGGTGTTCATCAGTAGGTAAGGAAGGTGAGAGCATTACCATTAAAAACACTGGTACAAATAAAGGCATGGAGATGAGTAAGAACAGAGGTTGGTCCAGAGAAGTAGAAGTAGTTCATCATGGAGAGGGAAAAAAAAGTCATGGAGAGAGTTTGGAAAAGCTTCTAGAAAGATTACAGAGGGCAGATCATGAACTACCTTATATAGGCAAAATTGTAATTTATTTTTATTATAAAACATAAACAGTAAAGCAAATTTCAAATACACTCATCCTGCAGGTAAATTTACCAACATTTTTATTCTCTTCCTTTTTACTTATTTTTTTAAAATTCTGATTACACTTTATTTTGCAAATCCTTGAACAGCATGCTGATTCACTCAGCTGAGGAAATTTTTTTCTTTAAAATTTAGATACATGTACATGGTACCAAATGTAAAAGTTGCAAAAACAATGTGGGGTGAAAAGTTTTCTTCCTGACCCTATTTATCAGCTACACAGTTCTCCTTGCAGCCAACCAATGTCATCTCCTTCCAGAGACAGTTTGTGCATATGCGAGCACATATATTGCCTCCTCAGCTAAGAGATTTTTATTTTTGTCTCTAGACGATTGGAAATTTCTCATGGATGTAATAGACATGTTTGTTTTGAAAGATCAATTCCACTGTCATCTTACAAGGGAGATTGGTGGTATAAGATTGATTGTAGATACCTGGGAAAAGAGTAGTCCAAATAAATTGTAAATCCTAAACTAAACAGTGGTGTAGTGAGTGGGAAAATGAGATGGATCAGCAAGAGATCTGGAAAGAATATCGATGGATCTAAGTATCAGGTTGGATCCAGGTGCTGAGGTAGAAGAAGGAATTAGAATGACTCCAGGCTTTCTGAATTAGGTATATGGGTGGACAATAGTGCCATTAACTAAGACAGAAAACAGATGAAATGAAATAGTCCATGATAAAGAGCAGGAAGGTGATGGGTTCAGTCTGGGACATGAGTTCCCCATGGGCCACTGAAATAGAATTACTTTTGGCTGCACATTTACATTTCACCCATTCAGTAGCCAGGGAAGGATTTGAGTAGTTGGGCATGTAAAGTTTTCCTATGGTTATGCTCTGACACCTGCATGTTCTATGCATTTTTCTGGTCAGATCCTCACCAAGACTTGCCTAACTCATGGGCATGTTCTCTTCAACTCACATGTATTCAGAATATTATGTTTGCTATACCCATATGCGTTTTACATTTGATATTCCAAAATACTATGAAGTAAACATTATTATTAAAAATTAACAAATGTAGCCATGGTATTTGTTTATTTATCTATGCTATATTGATAAATAACAGGAATGAGATTCAAGCCCTATGCCCAGAGAACTTTCTATTATATTACTATGCAGATATTGAAGCTTGAGAATTAGATGTTCATGTCTTCTAAGTCATCAACAAGTTTTGGAAAATGGAGACAAAGTCTTGTGCTTTAAACTTCATGTGATTTTGTGATAGAAAGATCATGTTCTGATGCCAGTCAAGAATACCCTAGTAATGCTTCCCAAGATTTCATGTGCACATAAATACCTGGGGGTCTTGTAAAAATGCAGATCCTGGTTTGGTAGGTCTGAGGTGGGGACTGAGACTTCATAACTACCAACCTTCCAAGTATTGCTGGTGCTGCTGGTCCTGGACCACATCTGAGTAGCAAACTCCTAGAGGATTTAGGAGAGAGGTGGGGAGCAATTTAATATTTCTAAAAACGCTTTTAACTTAGTATTAGTTATTTGAATAACGTATGATTGGCCAAATATTTTTTAGACTTACTGGAATGCCATACATGAAAGAATTTTAACTGCTAGTTGTCTGGGGGAAAAAATACAAAGTTTTTAGGCCAAGTACCTAGCCATTGTAGAAAGGCTCACTAGATAGCAAGAGAAATACCATTGGGAGTGGGGGAAAGGTTACATTATACTTGTAAATTCTAGCAACCTATTAAATAGTATGTAAAATATTTTGATTTGGCCATCTACATGAATTGAATAAATTAGCATTTATAAATTTTAAATAAAAGCCCCATACAATTTGTAAATCAGTACTATATAAATTCCAATCTAAAAAAAATAATTTGATAATTAAAGAGCATAATGTAATGTACAGTTCATGTAATGGTTCATTCCAATACACCAAATCAACAATGCTTCCTGAATATTTAGAAAACGGTCCATATCTAGTCCAGGGTTTGAAACTTTCCTCTCCCATTCAATTTGGCTATAGGCACAATGTATTTGGTCCCCACAGGTCTCATACTTATTGTTTTTCCCCCTGTCTCCTTCAGCTTCCTCACCTCCTTCATCCATTCACTCACACGGCTCCAGATTTTGTGTGTGTGACAATTATGTAAAGACAATTTTCTCTTGATATAATAATTTCTAAAAATGTCTGATCAACTTTGGTGTCTTAGTATGCATGGGCACCATGACAAAATACCACAGGCTGGGTGGCTGAAGCAATGGGAATTTGTTTTCACAAATTTCTGGAGAATGGGAGTGCAAAGCCAGGGAGCCGTCATGATAGGGCTCTAGAGGGAACCTACTTCCCGGCTGGCAGATGCCCTTCTTCCTGTGTTAGAGAGAGAGAGAGCACTCTGCTATCTTCTCACGTATTAGAGAGAGAGAGCTCTGCTCTCTCCTCTTGCTGAAGGACACTAATTTTATAAGATCAGGGCTCCACCCTTAGGATCTCATTTGATCTTAATCAGCTCCAAAAGGTTCTGTCTCTCACACAGTCACATGGAGGTTAGGCCTTCAAGAAATGAATTTGGAGGACAACCCAACTCAGTCAATAGCACTTGATAAACTTTAAGCTTAATTAATATGTAAGCAAAGCCACTGAAATGTTTACCTCATACAATTAGAGTTGTTTAAATATATTTTTTGAGTAATCAATGACTGTGCCTTTTTTTTTCTTTCTGACAGCGTAATTTCTGAACTTGCCTAAACTTCTGTACATGCTTATAATTGATAGAAGTTAACTATTTAAAAAATATTCTTACCTGGAATCAAATATAACTCAGTTTATACTGAAGGCAATAAAACAACAAACCTCTGAGTAAAGTTATCACTGGATACTATTGTATATCATTTAGCTAGTAAGCAAATTATTTATTAAAACTTTTAAACAGTCAGAGAGAGAGAGAAAAAGAGAGAGAGAGAGAGGAAGGGAGGGAGGGAGAAAAAGAGAGAGAGGAGTAATATTTTCTAGACATCCTATATAATAAAATGGTAATATGCAAAATGACCCTAATGGCGAACAACTGAGAAAAATAGGTCGCTATGACTCGCACTGACCCCCATGGGCAGATGCTCAATGCAGGAGCTTCTCCCTGGTAGTCAGTGTGCTCCCACAGGCTGGGCTGATGGCTGCGAGCACATCAGTGGTGGCGGGAGCCTCTCTCACCTCCTTGGCAGCACTAAGGATGTCTGACTGCATCTTAGGCCCACTCCCTGTGTGCTCGTGGGCTGCCAGAGGGATGTCTGACTGCCAGCTTAGGCCTGATCCCAGGGGAGCGGACTTAAGTTGGCAAATGGAAATCCCTCATGGGGCCCTGGACTGTGAAAGGGTGCAGGCTGGTCTGAGGGACCCCCCAGAGTGCATGAATTTTCATGCACTGAGCTCTAGTTTGGACTATAATAGTTTATGTGACTCAGGGAAATGTGACACAAAACAGACACGTGACTATCTCACTGCCAAATGTTCACAGGACAAGAGATAGCCTATAAATAATAACGTCACCTTAAGCTTCATGGGATTCTAATTCTGTTGTTGTTTTGAGGTGGACATAAATCAAGGGACTCCAATTCTCCAAGGCAGCCTTTGGAAATCAGATTATACAAGTGTTTGACTCCAGTTTATCTCCTAGCCAAGGTTCATAAAAGACAAAGCAGCACACGTTTTTCCTCTCAGTCTGTCGCTTGGAAAGAGGGCATGTCAGTTGTTAAGTGGAATACTGAGATCCTACTGTTATATTTAAAGAGTAATTTAATTTGATATTTTATCCTGGAACACAATACTATACCATGTGTAAGTTAGCAACATAGCAATGCTGCAGGATCACAAGGCTTTTGTTAGAATTTGCTTTTACTTAGTAGAGAGGTAGAGTCTTTGTGCTGATGATGGTAGCCCTGAACATCTTTCCAAGGAGTCTGTGTTACCAGCCGATGCTGAGATCATAGGCTTTGTCGGGGCCTGCAGATGTTCTGCCTGCGACTCCATTTACATAATTGATTAGGAACTAGGACATATTTAGTATTAATCAAGCTGTTTTTAGGGTGGCTAATTATACACAGTCTTGATGCACTATTTTTGTCTGGAACTTCCTTAGGACCAAGTTGCAAGAAAATGGCATTACATGAGAAGGAACTTCCATGTGGCACTAAAATATGCTATTTCATTTGAGAAATACAGTTCTAACAGGTCAAAATGTAGAAGTGTAAAGATATTTTGCATGTTAATATTTTAAAAAGTAGCGCTTATATATTAAATTTGCTCACAGGAAATTGGAAACAATTTAGGATTTTATCAGTAGAAATCTAAAAATGTCACGGGCCTTGTTATGGATGAAAACACTCTAAGCATCTGCAAAGCCCTTAAGAGATCATTTTGTGCTTTCATGGAACTGAATAAAATACATCTCCAATAGCTCTCACTTCATTTTGCGAAATATCATGGCCCTTCTTATGTCAGGACATCCATCCAATGCCTTGAAGTTGTGTTTCTCCCTTCCTTGGATTTCACTCCTCTCCCACTTCATATGCTTTGCACATCATAATGAAGCGCTATTGCTTTGAATCGTTGGATCTAAAGACAAACTGTGTATTAAATAAGTTGTTTCCTTTGACTTCTACTATAATATTTTAGAATACTTAGCCAGAGAAAGAATACTACCACCGCATTAAAAAGATCTTTATATAATGACTACCTCACGCAATCATTTCGGTCATTTTTGTCTGTTTGCATTTAATTATGGGTACAACTTACCTGGAACTGACTACAATATGGACCTTCAATATAATATTAATCCCCGTGCTCTTTAAAAAAAAAGTATTGAATTTTGTGACAGAACTAATTCCCATGTTTATTGGGACCTCTTATTGGGGCTGAAAGGCCTGCAGATTCAAAAAGTCTATGTAGTTATTCATTCATTCCACAGTTAGAGCAGATCTATGTGAGTTCCCCAATCCCACCACACCAAATGTACCTAATTATATTAACATTAGAGGCCTGGGGCACAAATCTTTGCACATTGAAAGAAAATTAATTAGAAGAAATATTTAAGAGGCTGAGGAGGGACCGTGGAAAGTTGGCTCCAGGGTATCTGGCCCGTCTCGCCCAGTCCAGATCAGCTGGACCTCAGCATCAAGCTAACCTACTGGTTAGATTGTCTTCTCTCTGGTGGTCAGTGTGCGTCATAGCGACTGGTTGAGTGCTTGACCAAATGGTCAACTGAACGGTTGGAAACTTAACGTATTAGACTTTTATATGTGTAGATTATGGGTGGCTTTTAACTCTTAGCATGAGAGCTGTTTTATCATCAGATGTTTTGTATTTTTATTGGCCTCAAAATCCTCAGTGGTTGAATGGAATAGCTTTAAGCAACATTTTTCATCTCTTTCCCAGTCAAAAAGAAAAAATAAGCACTGGTTCATAAAATCTTTGCATAAACATAATTAACAGATATGTTCCTATTACATATATTTAATCAACAATACCACAAGATTTTTGTCTTTCCCCTACTCAAAAAAACAAAACAAAAAATATCCTCTCTTCTCCCAACATCTTATTGTATTGCCATTGATCTCTGAAGAATTGAAGACCGCCATTCATATTCAGTATAGATTGCTACAGCTTGTCTATTATGGCAAAGATGTGAAAGAAAGAAATTAGGTGATCCCTTATTAAGTATATATGGTATACTTAAATTGGATTTATTAAATTTAGTACCTATTTAATATTTCATTACAAATGTACTATTTACCTGAATAAATCCAAATATAGTAAGGTAAATAAATACTGTATTTCCTATCCTTGTATAAATGTATAACTGGCATTAACTTAGTACTGCAATTATAAATAATACTATAAATTCTATAAATTCCATCACACAAGTGTAGGCAAAGAACTCTAGAAAAAAGACTAAGAACCCAGTTTAGAATCCTAGCAGTGACACTAACTGGTTGTATAATATTGAAAAAAGTGAATCCTTGAGCCTCCATTTTTCACCTGTAAATTGCAGAGTACTGAACTTAAATGGTTGTTAAGTCTCAATCTGCTTTCACACCCAGATATTTCAAGCTTATTTTTTCAAGGTGGTGGGTTGATAAAAAGCTACCTTAAGAGCAGATTGAAGACTCTATGACTCTGCATTGTGGTTAAATAGCTTCGTAGATGTGTAAGGTATCGTCATGGCTAGAGATGTCAAACCTGGGGCAAATGAGCATGTTCCCTGTGGTAGATATTACTAGGAAGCATTATTTACTGAAGTACAAAAGTGAGTTGTACAGATCATAAAGGCTGCAAAGTTAGAGACAGATGAAATATGAGCGAAGCTAGGCTGTGTAGTAAAATCATAAGCCCTGCATGGGGCCATAAAGAGTATGTTGGCAAGATTTGTTCAGAGGATAAAGGAGCATTATAAGAAACTTATTATAAGATAATTTCTTACCATAGCATGCATCTAAGGACAATGCTTTGCTGGAGCTAGTAATGCTTTATTTACAATTCTATTAAACCCCAAACTTTATCACCTTAGCTCTTCAGTGAGATATATCCTGGGAAGCAAAAAGCATAAAGCAATAAAATAGATATTTGGCCCAGTCCTTATTCCATTAACTCTATGACACAATAAATTTTATTGAACTTTCAGCCAATATAATATTTTTCTTTGTTTTGTGGTGAAATAAACTCATATCTGTCAGAGATTTTTTTAATGAAATTGACCCTCAGTTATAATTTTTGGTAAAACATACTAACCAAACTACTTTTAGCACCTTATATATACTAGTGGCTCAGTACATGAATTCATGCACCAGTGGGGTCCCTAGCCTGGCCTACAGAACTGGGCCAAAACCAGCCCATATCCCCTGAGAGGTCCTGGATTGCAAGAGGGCACAGGCCAGGCCAAGGGACCCCACCAGTGCATGAGGAGCAGGGGATGGGGACTGGAGTTTGGGCAGCCAGGGAGGGACCACAGGAGGGCTCCAGGGCATTTCTTGCCCATCTCACTCAGTTCCAATCAGCCAGACCCCAGCAACAAGGTAACCTACCAGTTAGAGTGTCTGCCCCCTGGTGGTCAGTGCATGTCATAGAGACTGTTTGACCACGTCATAGCAAGCAACTAAGTGGCCTTAACATATCATTAGCATATTACACTTTGATTGGTTGAATGGACAACTGGACGCCCAGACACTTAGCATATTACGGTTTTATTACATAGGATATCTATGTGTGTGTGTGTGTGTGTGTGTGTGTGTGTGTGTGTGTATGGCACATTTTCTATCACAGTTAGGCATTCAATCATTAATCACTGTTATTATCATCTTCTACCACGAAATTTCCTTTCTATGTATAGTAAACCATTAATTTTTATGATTTTTCTTGTTTTTACTTTGTACCTATAGAAGGTAATAAGGTAATTGCATTAATGATATTAGTCAGTATATGTGAAACTCTATATAATTTTTTAAAACAGGATTGCAGTCATACGCAGGGTCTTATACATACAACTAAATCTCTCATAATTCCTCACAGATTGCACAGAGCAGCTAAAACAATTGAGTAGAGAAGCAGTAAGCTCATTATGGCAGCTGGAGGATGGGGAGGAATGGAGCGTGGGGATTTGAAAATAAGACAAATAAGTAGACATATGAGGCTTCTGATCATGGGGAAAATATATGCTACTTTTCTTTTAAACAATCACATTTAACCCTCAGAATAACTCCAGATGGCTAGTATGGTTTACATCATTTTACAGAGATGATCAGAGGAACCAAGTAAATTGCCTAAGATAGCACAGCTCTAGCAGTGGAATATAATAAATCCTGACTTAACATTATTGATAGGCTCTGTGACTCTGAGTGAAACAATGTATAACAAAACCAATTTTACCATTGGCTTATTGATATAACCAAGAGTTAGGGTCCTATGACATCCCATCAACATTAAAACAAACTTTCATATAACAAAATGACATTATTTGAGATCCTACTGTAATTATAATAAAAACCCATGTCTTTCATACCCAGGCTCAGCCTGTGTCATTCTCTGTCTGTGGTCCTTCCTCTAGGAGTAGCTTTGGTACTTTCAATTGGCCTTTTTTGGTTTGGGACATTCTATGGGATTCCTTAAACACAAAGTCCTTATTGTCATTGTAAACTTTCTCACTTCCTATTTTCTTACCTGGGGTTCCTAAAAGGAAGTTTTAAAACTCTAGACCCTGGCAAGGGGTTTGACATGAAACTAAATAAGCATTTATTAATGTAGGAAATAAACTATTTATGTAAAAGTCTCTGAGTAATCACTGAAAGGCATTATAGAATTGCTGGTTGTGGGACATTTGTTGTTAAAGAGTGGATAGTGAGAAGAGCTGGCTTCTAAGAATAATTCAGTTATTTCCAAAGGAAAAGTCAAGGCAAAGACAATGAATTTGGGTTCTGAAAGGCCTGCTTAGTTATGCTACATAACTCAAGTGGAGTCCTTAAGTTAGAGCGCTTTGCTGTCATAGTAAACTGATTGCAAGTAAAGGGAAATACTCCTACCATCATTTCATAGTTCAAGAGTCCCAAATAAAATTTAGAGGAAACTTTTATGGGAAAAAACGAGGAAAGGGGAAAGAATGTTTGTACTGCATTATTTTTGCTTTCTTAGGATTCTTTCTTATCATACCATCTCAAAATCTAATGGGGCGCTTCCCACCACCCAGCAACAGCTAAACTTCCTCTTAAAATAGAACTCATCATCACATAATTTCTTTGCTTGAACTTTCTCAGTGGTCTTCTATCTTACAGTAAAAATGAAAAATTTACACAATGGATTACACAATTCTCAGGGATTGGCCTTGGTCCATCTCTTACCACTCTCCTTCTGCACCTTCGTTCCAATCACATGGTCCTCAGGCTCCTCTTTAAACATATCCAGAATGTTCTCATTTCAAGGTGTTGGCAGATATTTGTTTTCTCTGCCAGAAAATTCTTCTCCTCAAAGAACTAAGGTTCTTCTACTTTTTGTTTTCAAAAATCTTTTTAAATCTTACCCACTCAGAAATATTTACCCATGTTCCACCTTAAAAAATGTGCCAGTGTGGCTCATTGGTTGAGCATAGATCTATGAACCAGGAGGTTATGATTCAATTCCTTATCAGATTATATGCCTGGGTTGTGGATTCTATCCCCAGTGTGGGGTGTGCAAGAGCAGCCAATCAATGATTCTCTCTCATCACTGATGTTTCTATCTCTCCCTCTCCCTTCCTTTTTTAAAGCAATAAAAAAATATATATTTAAAAAAACTCTATGAAAAAAAGCAATATCATCTCCCAACTTTTCATGCCCCAATTCTATAAACCAAGCTTTAAGTTTTTTTTTTCTGATCCTTATTCGCACCTAACGTTATATATATACATGCATACATATTCAAATATACATGAGTATATGCATATATTCATTTTAAAGCTTAACTATGGGCCTGTGTCTACCTTTTAAAATTTTAAGTCATAACAGGCAGAGAATATACAATCGCTATTTACAACTCTAAAGCTCTTTAAGTTAATTCTCCCCAGCAAAATTAGGAAGGAAATGCAAAATGGCACATGTTTAATTTGGAAAGTGAACAAATGAACAGGTAAAGAGAGATTTAAAATACGCTCTACTTATTCCCCTGCCTTTTATGAGGAAAATCAGATTTACACACAGTTGCATAAGGCAGTGGCTACTAATTATAGCAAAACAGAGTGTGGAATCCACTTCTTCATTCCAGCACAATATGTTGATTCTTACATCGGTACTTTTGTCCTAAAGTTTCTCGACACAAAATATTCCAGACACAGCTTTCCTCCGTACAGTATCATACAAATTAATGTGCATATATTTTAACATTTTAATAAATATCACACTTAAGAAATCACTACCTATGTGAAGTCGTATCTTTATTGTTTCTAAAATATAGTAATAACTATCATTGTTGCTTTATTTGAACATCCACTCTGGGCCAGGCACTTTAGCTCCGTTTCTCCATTCTTTGTTTTTTTTTATAATTTATTTTTATTGATTATGGTATCATATAATTGTCCTTATCCCCCCCCATTCCCATCCTAAACCACTCCCTACATATTCCCCCACCCCTCTGTTGTCCATGGCAACTGTCTAGGCCCATGTGCATGCACACAAATCCTTTGGTTGATCTCTTCCCTTTACCCCCACCCTCCCCTACTAGTTTCTCCATTCTTCACAACAAGCCAGCAGGGTAGGTTTTAGTAGGCCCATGGTTCAAGTGAGGAAAATGAAATTCAGTGCGTGGCAGCACATGACCAGTGTCACACCCAACCTAACAAGGGCCATGGCCCTCTGCAGATAACAACCAGGAACTCTGCAACCACTGCTCTAGTTGGGCTTATCTGTTTATGGGAAGTTTTCCATGGTTATGGTACTGAGTAGGCTTCCAAGCCAATATCTGCCACTCCGGAGAAACAAGGTGACAGTGACAAGGTCTGTTGGAATGCATTGTTAGGGAAGAACTATGTCTCTGTTCACTTAATTAGGACCAAAAATAGATGGAGCCTAGCCACCGAGGATTAAAAGAACAGCACCCATCCGACACGTGAAATCTGGATAATCTCTACACCCGAAATGCAGAGAGGGAGGAACAAAACACAAGATGAAAATGAGACATTTGCATTTTGTTTTCTCCGTTTGCTAGGAACAAGCATCTTAGAAAGCTTTACAATTATAATTAGCTATTGTGCATTCTCTGGCTTTGAGATGGCATAAAAAGAAAACATTTAAAAGCAAGAGAAAAGCCCATTGTAAGGGCTTAGAAAGTAAAAAGTGAGTCTTTTAATTTTTCTTTCATCCGATGTTAATTTATGCAGAATCTAATAACATATCTGTGGCTCTGAGCTGCCCATTTTGGAGGAGATTTCTCTCTCAACCAGGCTTTCCCGTCATTCCCTGCCCCTTAGAACCATCATCTCAGGGTTTCTGACACTTTTTGCCAAAGAAAGGCAATATGCTGATAAGTTCACATTCTATTGACACTCTTAATTGCAGATCCTCTGGAAACCTATGATATTAACCGTTCTGACTCTTCTCTAGCTTGTTAGAAACAAAACAGCAAAAAAATTGGAGGAAGGGGAGAGAGGAAATTGATGAGCGGGTGCATAGGTGGATGGAAAGGGAAGAGCATTCACTGCTGAGGAAAAATAAAAAATGTCAGGGGACAGAGAGGTTCCATAAAAGACACACGGTTTATTTTTATATCCAAGCAGGGTATAATTAAATTACTGTGCCTTTTATAAATGGAAAACCAAATTCCACTGCTGCCAAATCACCTAGGGAATAGAGACAATAGTGCTTGACGAAATGCAGAATCTCCAGAAGTTGATGTTTTAAATGAATTCGCCGTGAATCAAGTAGGTCCCATAATGACAGCTTAAAGGTCTACTTCATAAAAATGTTATTAAAGTATATTATTTATACCTGCTTTTTGTGGACTCCTGCTCTTATTCATGACTCTCACAGTGTATGGTCATAATCATAGGCAGAGTGTATAATGGAAGCATTAATTCAATAGGAACTGAGGCACAGTGTCCCCCAGATAAAACCCCAGATATATTCCCTTAAAGGTATAGTTTATTGCCCAAGAGCATTCTTAAAAAAAAAAAAAAAGAAAAGAAAAGAAAAGAATGTCTTCCATCGTATGGCTTCAAACATCTACTTTTATTCCGAAGTCACTATAAGAATGACCAATTGTCACAAACTTTTAGGTGAAATGTCCATTCATCTACATCAGTGTTTCCCAAACTTTTGACATATGTGTACTCCTTCTATAATTTTCATAACACTGAGTACCCCTCGTCAAAAAAATGGATGTATTTTAATAACAATCAAAATATATTTATATTTTCCTTTTTTTGTACATACACAAGATAATAATAAATGAAAAGTAAAATTATTGATAATAAAATATAAATAAAAGTTATATTATAAATAACATTTATTTGCACAATGGACCATCTCACACCTCACAAGACTGTCTTGACTTGACTCATGAGAACGTAGAATTAGGTGCAGCTAAGCACGGTGCAGTGCATATCCCCACCAAACTCCGGTACAACGCGTACCCCCACCAAACTCTTCCCGTACCCCTGGGGGTACGTGTACCACACTTTGGGAAACACTGATCTATCTGATGAAACATAGAGACGTGAGTACTGAGTTGTGATTTTATGGTGACCATGGCATGAGTTTTTGATACAGGCTAAGCATATGTATAAGTGCTCTGTATATTAATGAACCCTTTCTGGTACCTGCCTTCAGAGGGTGGCATTTAGCAAATGCTAGTCCAATGATCTGGCACATGTGTTTATTTTAGCAAGATGGAAAGGGCCTTGGCTACATAACATTTTTCCCAGAGAAGCTGAAAGTAATACTACTTAAATCAAGAGAATCTTTATTCAGGATTTTAAACACCATTTCCATATTTAATATGTATGAAGCTCTAAGGAATGGCAGCACATTTTAATTGGTTTCTTTCTAAGTCTGGAACTACCCAAATTTGACTTCTTGGCTTCCGCCTTCTGATCGGATGCCCTGGGATGGGGTGCTGCAGACGACTTGGACAGAGTGTGAACGCATGTCTGTGGGAGTCACGAAACGTTCTTTATAAATTATACTCCTCACACCGAAAGAAAGTGTTGTCTTTGATCTTGTCGGTAAAAAAAAGGGGGGGCACCAAAGGGAATAAATTAAAATTCCAGTGTTTAATAAGATGCAGTCATTAGTAGGCAGCTTAAGCATTCACGCCAGAACTGCTCCTGGAATTTCTTCAGCAGAGTAATAATCTCACACTAGTTCTGAGTAACGGAAATCTTGGGATGCTTAGCATCTGTACTTGAGAGACAAATGACAGAGATAAAAATATTTCACCTGTAAGGTGAATCATGCTACTAATTGAAGATAAAAATCAATCTCTTGCTGACATGGACCGCCTCAAACCTAAGAGAACTGAGTATTGCGTTTTCACAATTCTGACACTGCTGCAGAGCTGTGTTATTCCAAATGAGTGCACTTACCAGAAACATGTCCCGGGATGTCCAGTTGTCCCATGGCTATGGCTGGGCACTTGTTCCATCGGCCCCTCAGAACAAGGCTACCTCCGATCTCTGAAATGGAAATCTTTCTTGAAGTCCTCAGGGAACACATACCGCTCTATGTAGTGTCTACACTCACTGCAACCTCTGGGTGCACAAAAGGACCTGAGCACCCTTTGCTGATGCAACCACCCAGAGAGGACAGAGGGAGTCATGTGCCCAGCACACTGCCAGATAAGTGTCACCGGCTCCAAATGCCGCTGACAAGAGGCAGATCTGCAAAACAGTTAACCCAAATGAGGCATCGCTAATGGCTTGGTTTATTCTTCCCAATGAAACTGGGCATAGGAAAAGGCAACAAAAGGGATTCCTCAGAAAAATGTATTGTGATTTCATGTATTACTATTTCACTGTAGGCCCTCGACAATTGTTTAGCTCAGGAAGCTGAAGCTATCTTGTTTATTAGCGGTAAGCAGTATTAGCGGCCTGCAGATATATGCATTTACTATGAACCAGGCCCTGCGCCTAGTGCTTTGTAAACATTACCTAACTTTGGGGGAGGTGTGGTTATCTTACAAATGAGGAAAATGAGGCTCAGTGAGATTAAATCACTTGCTCTCAGTCACAAAGCTATCTGGAGGCAGAATTGACTGAACAGTAATCCTTCATTTCGATCGTAGCTTTTCTCTTGCACTAAATTGTTGTAAAGAAACTATTTTTAATTTCTTCTCTAGAAAAAGAAGGGGAAAAGAAGAAAGCTGAGAAGAAAGTGACTTCTGAAACAAAAAAGAAAGGTAAGAAGTTTAAAAACTGTCCAACACATAAATCGATTAGTTTATAAGGCTACTGACAAAACTATTGTATTTTTAGGAAACAAATTCCTTAATTATTTCATTTTTGTTATCACGTGAGACTTATAAATATTCCAAATAAAGTTGAAATTGATAAACTTTTTTTAAAAGAAAATTTAAACTTAAACACATTTTTAAAATTCTTACTGATCTCCCCCAACCCTGCCTTAGGAATAACTACTCATTTCTAAATCATTTTTTTACCTGATGCTTTATATGAATATGACTACTATTTAATCCATTCTGTTTAATAAAAACTGTCTTTCAAAAGAGTGTATTATTGAATGTGTAGGGAGGAAACTGGTTGATTAGTTTGCTGTGTTTTGTTCTTTTTAGATTGGTTAGGTTGTTTTCATATAGTGCATCTGAGGTCCCAAGTGAACCTCAGCTATTTCTGACTTTCTGACCTGTTTCCAGGGGCCTGGTAGCCCAGGGAACATTCAGTATATTCCTTTTTAAATTCTTTGGGGAAACTATTGAAACATACTATATTTTTAATTAATAATTCTATTTAATTCTTCTAGTCATGATAGATTTTGTTGCCCTAAGCAAAAATGTGCTCCCTTCCTGAAGAGAAAGCACACCAGTCACTATTCTGTTATGAGATGCCAGTTCATTCATATTTGACATGACTTATGGCTCTGACTTACAAGATGAATTAGATGTACCTTATCGGTAGTCATGTGTGACCCCATACATAAAAGTTATACGGGAAAAGGCTTTTAATTTTCTCATTTTACTACCAGAAAAAGAAGATGGCAAAAAGAAAACTGAGAAGGAAACTGCCATTGATATGAAAAAAAAAGGTATTGCACTTCCTCTGTTTCCTTCGTCATAGTATATTCAGAGATGTTTGCATCACGATATTTGAATCTTTGGGCAAAGTAAGCAAATTGGATATATGTACTTAAATCTATCCATGTACAGATAAAAATTACACTATACAAAGTTATACAGGCAAGGAAGACTTTATTCAAAGCTATTGCCAATAGGGGCAAGAGACCAAATCTTATGCTGAACTCAATTTCACTGAAACAAAAAACAGGGGAGGTTTTGAGAGCTGAAATGGGATGGGGTCATTGAAGGCTTTGCACAAAGCAAAAGTAAACTTCCCCTTATCTTCATGACAGGAATGTAGTAGTGTTACAACTCGAAGCAAGGCACCCAGAAGAGTTAGGTTCTTACCCTCCCACAGAAACTGGGAAATAGAGGTGCTATCTTTCTTGATGATTACATTTCAAGGGAATGACTTCAGGTCCCTGAGAAAGTCATTCCTGGGTTGTAAAACTGGAAAGACTTTTTTTTTAAAAAAAAGGTTTATATTTCAAAGGAGCAAATAAAGAATTTACAAGTGTAACTTTCCTTCATTAAGTGCTCCAAGACAAAGGAGGTCAGCGGTCTAAGGTCAGGACCAAGCCTGTCTTCAGGCGCGAGCTGAGGGGAACTGTAGGCCACATTGGTGAAGACATAATGAAATTGGGAAGAGCTGCCTAGAATAATGATGCCACTTAGAAAAAAATAAAAAACTCAGCGATAATAATGCATCCCATTAAAAAATAAGGCCATTCAACAGCTTCAAATTTTTTCATTAATTTAGTTCTGCTTTTATTCTTGCTAAAACATGAATATTTCTTCTATCCAGGTTCAACTTAAGTCTAGATAGTAAAAAAATTTTTTTAAAAAATGTAGTTATCTCAAGTATTATGGTTTGGTGATAAGTGTTCTTACCCCAAATATTTCTTCCACTAGTGTCAGCCATGCTTGAAATTCCACCATTAGAGATCTTCCATTCCTTTGAGTAATGAGGAAATTGTCCTCTATTAAAATGTAAATCTCTTAGGGGGGTAACAGACTAATTCCTCTCAGCTATTAACACTTAAAGTGAATGAGATTTCTAGATCTTCCCTGTATAATAATAAGCTGAAAACAATGTCCTAGAAAGCGAGTCAGTAGGTAAGCTTTTATGAGGGAGCTGTTGAGGGAAAATTTCAAGAGAAGGCATTGTCTGGGGAGAGCAGCCAGGCTGCTGGCATCAGTGAAAACCCTTCACTTAGATGGCAGAGGCATAGGTGGAGGAAAAAAACAGTGGGGAAGGACCCTGAAAGAGGAGCTTATAAGATGCCAAACTGGACATTGATTACTCTATTAGTACCAAATAGGATTTTCAAAAAATCTCTGACGTCATGCTAGAAGTGGGATGGAAAAAAATAAATCATAAAACAATGAGCTGCATGATTGTGTGCTGCATGAAAAGCCCAGTGAGAGACAGGCAGGTGTTTTGCGGATCTGGGAGTTGATTGACAATTGCTTTGCATCTGAATTTTTATTATTAAAGATGTTATTGTAGAATCTATTGCATTCTTGAACATTTACTCATTTTGTTTTATCAAAAACTTAATTTCCCTGATGAAAGGGGAAACACAGTTCTGATTATATGATGATGTTATAGGTGGGGAGCTCTCCTCACTCCCACTGGTGCTGGTGGGAGTGGGTTTCTCGTGGTGTCACGAGAAAATGAATTTTCTGAGACTCGCACAGGAGGGTGAGATAATGTAGAAAGTTTTGTTTCTGTGGAATTACACCTGAGTTCCCCAGTTCCATTTCTCTTCATCCTGTCGGGGAAGAAGTCCAGCTGGGCCTTCACTGGGGCTGGAACGAAGCCCGTTGCCCAGAGTTGCCTTTCCATCTTGGGGCAGTGTCCAGTCCAGCATTAAGCTAGCTTGGTTTGTGTCCCCGGCTGCAGTTCATCAGTCCATTGCCTGTGGGGTCCAGAGGCCACATGGCTATGGAGAGAACACAGGTGAATGCTACAGAGCCACAAGAGCACAAAGAGCCAAGAGTGCTAAGAGCCAAAGAGTAAACCTCCTTTGTCTTGGGATTCTGTATCCTCAAACTTTCATGGGCTAGTAGGCCCCACCCCTCTCTGGCCAATGATCTCTGTTCCATATTTACTGACAAGCACCTTTCCGTCCTTGTCCTAATTCACTGTGCACACACTCATCTTTCCCCTTCCTCCAGTGGTGTGCAGGGAATGGACTGGTGGTTCCTTGGGGAGTGTAAAGTTGCAGCTTCCTAGTGAAGCTACCCAAAAGACCATGCTTATAATGTCTGGCCTCCCTTTCGCTCCTTTTCTACTATTAATAACTAGAGGCCTGTTGCATGAGATTTATGCACTCAGGGGTTCCCTCAGCCCAGCCTGCAGCCTCTCACAGTCCGGGAGCCCTTGGGGGGTGTCCAACTACCGGCTTAGGCCCACTTATGAGTATGTCATAGCAACTGGTCATTCCGCCTTTCAGTCAGTTTGCGTATTACCCTTTTATTATATAGGACTAGCTAATTAAAACAGAAAAAATGACACTGAGAGACTCGTTGTTGCTTGGGTTAGTGTGTCTTTGATAGTTACATGATCGTGTGCTAAAGAGAAACACAATATTTATCTGAGACAATCATTTTCACTAAAATATTTTCACAAGAAAGTTTTGAATTGTGTGTAATCTTTTTTCATATTTGTCATATGTATGCACATATGTATTTGTCATATGTATGCACAATCTGAAAAAAAATCTTTTGGCAAAACTCAATGGTGTGTGTGTGGAGGGGCTGTTGTTTTGGTTTTAGCTTTTGAGGGGAAAGGTAAAACATGTTCATATGCAGTGGGTGATGGGAAAATATGATATTTCTATGCCCCTGTGTTATTAGCCCAGCAGTCATGTTAAAGTGAAATTATGTGCCCCCCACAAGAGAACTGATTATATCAGTGTCACTTCCTACAAAACTGGTGCTCATCCATTGACACAGAGTCCTAACTGGGTGATGGCTCAGCTCACCTGGGGAAGGGCTGCTCAGGTAGTCTTGTCCTTCTTGTAACTGGTTTTGCCTCCTTAACATTTTTACTTTTGAATACACAAAATACCAGCTCTTACAAATCAGTTCGACTTCCTAATGGAAATATGCATAAATCATTTGTTTATGAAATCTTAGCCCCTAAATACTTAAAATTGTTTGTGTGATAGACATTTAATTAGTGCAAATTTTTAATTTGATCTATGTTTAGGGTTTAATCATTCTACCTATATATTTTAGTGAGAGCAATATGGTTTAAAAGAAGCCTGTTCGAAATTTGTTATGAAAGTAGTAAAAACTTCTTGGAATGATGATGACCTGAAACCTTGTAGAGCTGGAGGCACATATATCATTTCTTTCTAAAACAGAGACATATAGCAGAGATTATGATGTTACTCCTCTAGCCCCAAATAGTAGCAAATTTATAAGGCATATAATATGCCAGATGCTTATTTAATGTATCATTTGTATCATGATATATTAATGTTTTATTTTTATATTGATGTAACATATGCATTTATTTATGTTATAGTATATGGTTATGTTTTATTACTTTTATTTTTGTTATTATGTAACAAATAGAATGTAGACTTACATTCTATTGTGAATTTAATGAGTCTCTACTTCATGAAACTGGTAAATCACACATTGCTAATAATGACCTATGCTAGGGAAGGTTGGATGGTGTTTTATAAGATGTAAAATTGCCAGCCCATCAATTAATAATGGTTGAAACTGGGTAATTGGTGCATCAGGGTTTATTATAATAATCTCTTATTTTGTATATTTTTGAAATCATATGTGGTGGGAAAAGCTAACAAACAAATAACTTTGCCACTTTAAAAAAACATTCTATGAAAAGAAAAAGAAATATGGTTATTTTACAATGTTATGAGGTATATTTCAGCCTGAAAAGTACCATAAAAAGTCAAGAAAGGAAATAAAAACTTTAAAAATACACCTCCCTCTGTGTGTGGAAGGTGTCAGTGCTAGACATACAAACCACTCTACATAGGACAAGCATGAGGGCCTCTCTAATGGGAACTGGACATACACACAATCGTTGGAAGGTCTGGAAGAATTAAAATGCAGGGGCCGCCATGTATTATTGAGCGCATGGCACGCCAATGGTCTGGAATCTGCTTCCTTCATCAAAACGGCCAACACAGCCTCCTTTCAATACCCACAAACTAGGCACTGGAAATGTTGAGGCCAGTTTCAAAAATCTACACCAACGTGACCTTGTTTGCCAAAGCATTTCTGTTTTTCAGTCTCCTGTAGGTGCATCTATTTGGTGGAATTAAATATGCTGCAGGCGAGTTGGGAAGATGCTGGTTTTGGCCATTCCAATGTTTCCTACGAGGAGGGTAGATAGAAGTTGATAGGGGCTATCCAGGCATCCACAATAAAAATACTTTCAGAAATGTTCTAGAATATAAGCTTCATATAATAAGAGCTGCTTTTTGAAGACCTGAATTGTATAAAAATTAAACCTGTCTTTGAGCTCCCCTTCCCACCCCAAAGTTGAAAAACATGGCGCCATAAAGCAACAGGTTAAAATTTGGCAATCTATAGCACTTGAAAGTCACACTTTGATGTAGTCTATGTTGTCCTTTAGCTAAACTGTAGGTAGAGAAGGCATGGATATTCTTTCTCTCTTCATTCCACAAGATGATATTGATGAATAAATATTTGTCTTAGTGTTTGATGAGTTTATAACGGTTAAAGATTAACAAGTTGTGTTTTCTTATAATAAACAATTATTTCCTGGGGAAAAAGGCCATGTAGGCCAGCATAAAAATAAGGCCAAAACTAAGATGATTTATTTTTCTTAGATTGGTCTATTTAAATAATAAATCTAAAAAATGTTTTGCACTGAAATTTATTACCGACCTATATGTTGGATATAAATTTCAGGCCTATTCATTATAAAGATAATTTTAACATAGTAACTGATAGGCGATGGTGTAAAATGATAATTTCATTATCACCCTTTACAACGTGAGTTGTAAAAATAATTATTTGAACAGAAGCATAAATTTAAAAAAGGATCCTGACAAGCCAGACTAACTTTTCTGAGACAAACTGCTAGAAAAGGACAAGTTCACTCATTCATTTAGTCTTGCATACATTCTTGTGGAAAATATTCACTAAATGCCTACTGTACACCGAACTGCTGAGTCCATAGAGGTGGATAAATGGGCAAAAGTCTTTCCTTAATGGAGTTTATGATTACTTAAGGGAGGCACACAGTGAGGAAGTGGATAAAGTCTGTAGATACAACTTAGGGTAAGGGCCATAGAGGAACCAAATTTGGGGCAACCATAGCAAACAATGGTGAGTGTAGGGAGCTATATCGGTAGATAAGCTTTTGGAGCAGGCCTCTCTCCCTCTCATAGGCATTTAAATTGGACTGTGATGTATTAGAGAGATGCAGCCATAGATGTCTGCCTCTTTGTGTGATGTGTGACTACGGTGTATGGGTTTATAATGTGTATAAGTGCAATTTGTATGACGGCAAGTACAAAGCATCAGGATATAGAATATGCAGGGACATGTGCAGGTGTTTAGATTTATTAAAAGTATATTGGGAAATTCTTGAAGGATGTTAGCAGTGGATAAAAATATTTAGATATTTGTTCAATACAAGTATATTCTCATTTGGGTAATGGGTTAGGGCAGAAGAGAAGAGGTAAGCCAATTATAAGCAAAGGTAATTTATTGAGATGGATAAGCCTCATTGGGGAAGAGTTTTGGTGGAAACAATTGAGAGTTTACTTTTGAGTATGTTAAGTTTCAGGTATATGTGGTGTTTCATCTAAATTTTGTATCAGGTACTATTTTAGGTGCTTTGCAAATGCACATTTATTCTATTTGATGAATAGATCTATTCTTTATAGAAGAAGAAATGAACTATATAACCCTCACATAAAGTTGAGGGGCCTAAAACACGGAGAGTTTAAGTAATTTGCCCAAGGTCACACAGTTAGTAGCCGTTAGTCAGGGCCGGACTTTTAACCAAGACAGTGTGGCTCCACAGCCCATGCACTCTGAACAGCTAGATATATGGGTCTGGAACTCATAGGAGATTCTGAGTTAGAACTATAAAAAACAGTAATCCATATAGATCACCGTTAATGCCCTGAGGATGGATGCGATTGCCCAGAGAGATTGTGTCAAAAGAAAAAGAGAGTAGAATTGAGTCAAGGCCTGAAGGATTTCAACATCTAGAGATTAGATATTTGAAAATAAAGCAAGACAGGCTGAAAGCAATTGCCAGAGAAGTTAAAGGAAAAGCGAAAGGGTTTGGTGTTAAAGACATTTCAGAAATGGATGTTTCAAGAATCAAAAAGCTATCAACTTTGTGAATGTTATCTAGAAGTTATGACATGAGGGCAAAAAAGACAAGAGCAGTTACTCTGAGGTGGCAGGTTAAAGCCAGATTGGAATGGAGATACAGAATTGGAGCGGGAAGTCTGCCATTTCAGTATTCAAGCAGAAAAAGGGTAAGTATCTCTCTGGGATTTGTGGAGGTAAATCCTATAAGAAGAATGAGTATATTCAAGTTAAGGAGACATACAAGACTATTTTTACAAAATGAAATATCAGGCTACCTTAAACGAATGTCTGGATTTTTTAGCTTTTTTAATTAAACATTTTATTATCATGATTTCAAATTTGCCCATTCACCAAATTAACCTAGCTGATTAGTTATTAAATAGAAAACAAAACAGTCCAGTCAAGAGTTGATTCCAGGAAGTGAGGTCACAGTTTATATGCAGTGTATATAACCTGTCTCTCCTGTCTGACTACTATAGCATAAAACATTATTCTGAATCTAATGAGAGTGTGTTTTCTTAGTGTCTGCTTAAACCCAGAACCCTATATAAAAAGGAAATAAGATATATAACACACTATATGTAGAATAATGACTAACTGCCCTCAGGATAAAGACATATTTTGAGATATCTCATTAGAAAAACTCCAATGATAATAAGATTAAGGAAAGAAAGACAATATAATAATTAATTATCATGCAAAAGATTGGGTAAAAAAACCAAAACTTCCAAGCAACTCAACTGCCCAGGTTGGAAAAGAATTATGATTATGTTTTAAGAAGTTTGTCTGTTAAAAGTATTTGAAGAAGGTATGGAGGAGCATATGTAATACTTACATAATTAAAATAAACTTTTTTCCCCCAAAAAAATAATTTCACTCAGAAAAAAAATGTAGTAATTATGTTAGTCACTGCCTCCATCTTGTTAGCTATGTTAATCTCAAAAAGTAAGGTCAAAAAGATGAACACATGAAAAGGCTTATGTTAAAATACAGCAGAAGTAGAGGCAGATAAAACAACTGTCCTGAAAGGCATTGTGCTGATGTAGAGGTAGCTGTATACTCGAGTTATAGCACATCAAAGGTCAAGGGAAAAGATGATACCATGGTCCTCAGCATGTGAAACAGGCCTCTCAATAGAATCTGATGAAATACTTGGGGCTGCCCCCCCCCCCTAAAAATACGAATATTCACTAAAGTTCTACGAATGTATACTGTTGCATATTTTTGTTGTTCTATGCCTCCTTGCAGCATGGGCTCAGTGGACATTTGTCCAGAAAATGCTGAGGGTTTTGCAATGGTGCTGCCTAGTGATATGATGACCTTTTAGGAATAGAATCCTAATCGTTCATTATTTCCTTTCTGAGACTGCTGCCTCACACTGTTCCCCCTTTTCAATCCTCCTTCATTCACCTTTCACCCTTCTTCTCTCTCAGCTGAACACCTTGCTTCTTAGTTCCCTTAGAAAATAAAAAGTTAGAAGACAGCTCTCAGAATCTCTGACCACTGACTCCACTAACATTCTTCATTTGTCTCTATATCCTCTGCCTTCATGGCTGAAAACAATACAATACAATGCACTACAATATAATACAATACAATACAATACAATACAATACAATACAATACAATACAATACAAAACAATACAATACAAAACAATACAATACAATACAATACAATACAATACAATACAATACAATACAATACAATACACTGTTTATATTTACCTAGTATACTTGTGCAAATATGCTATTCCTGTCTTCTACCCAGGACTGTTTCTCCAGCAATACTGTCCTCTGCAAATTTTTTTGACTTCTGCTAGTATTCCCAGCAGCATACAGTGTGCTATGGTATATTTTATATATTTAAAAACAAAGTCCTGCTGCGAGAGTGCATCCCTCACAGGTGACTGATTCATTTCTCAGAAGCCTTTTAGAGCTCAGCTCTTCGTGAGCTGTGTAATCTCTTCTTCCAGTCTTCCACATGTCTGCTGTACGCAGGCCTTCACCCCACACAACTCTTGTCAAGGTCACTGCTGACTGCCACATTAGCAAATCCAAATGTGAATTCTTAATTCCTAAGAGCATTTGACAGCCGATCCCCCCCCCTTTTTTTTTTCATTCAGACTCTTGGATAACATTTTCTTTTTTACCTCTCTGTTCACTCTGTTGGACATTTTTGCTGGTTTCCTCCATTTCTTTCTGGTATTTAACAGTGTAAACACCCAGGGCTTGAGTCTATATCTCTTTCTCTTTACTCATTTTTATGTAACTTAGTACAGTCCCATGGTTTTATTAATACTCTCGTTATGATAACGAGTCCCAAATGTCTGTCACAGCTCTGATATCTTGTTAAACTTCACATTCATATACCCACTTGTTTCTTCTACATCTTCATTTAAATACCTTTTAGGCATTACCAAATTAATATTGTTTACAAAAAAAAACAAACTCAAATGTTCACACACACTCACACACACACACCATATACCCCAGAATATCTTTTCCATATTCACCTTTTTCTTCCTATCATTAAATTATCACACTTTTTTTAAATTAGAGACAAATATTCATAGTCAACCTTAGCTTCTTTATTTCCTCACATCACCTTCACCCTTGAAGTATTTTAGTAGTTGATGCTTTCTCACTATCTTCAAAATTCCACCCCAGGTTGGGCACCATTACCTCTTGTGTCCACAAGTAAGGTCATAATATAACTGTGATAATGACAATAGCCAAAACCCTAAAATCCCAGAAACTTTGACAAAGCTTAATTCTTGTTTATGCTACATACTGGGAAAGGGGCTCTACTCATCACAGCTGCTCAGGTACCCAGGCCAATAGAGACCCTACCTAACACCATCTGGTTCCACCTTTACCGAGGCTTCCATATCACTCAGAGTAAAATCTAAGGTCTCCACAATTAAGTGAGGCCCTTTAAGAACCACTAGGGGAAGATAACCTTGTGTCAGTATTTCTTGTGTGGCAAGGTCTTTAACTGAGGTTCCAACCACATGTCCTTGACACTTCTAATTTCCATTTCCAATAGAACCTATAGTTTCAGCATTTGTGTTTTGCAAGTATGTGCAATTTTTAATTTGCTGTTTCAACTGAATTTTAACTTCACTCAAATTTTATTGAAATGACAACAATCTGCATGTGAGGTCTTTAGGTAGCAAGTGATTTCAGTAAAATCACAACAGAAAGCTAATTCATGTCTGAGTTATCCTTTCTTGTGTGTAGAGAGCCTGTAAAAAATATAATGTACATATTTAAAAAGACACACTTCAAATTTGTTATAAAATGGTTCATATGAAAGGATCTAGCCTTTGTAAGAAGGCATGACTGTTTGGACATCAGCAGGAAAGAAACAGGCCACAATAACTATTTAGGAACAGAAAGAACAGAAAGGGGAAATAAGGCAGGCAAGAGTTAAAGACTAAGTTGAAAAACAAGTTTCATTCAGTTTGATATTTTGGCAATACTAAGAATATAGTGTTTTGTGTTCTTTTTAATCCAGTTAAGTAGATTATATAAATGTGATGAAATAAAAACTCAGATATTTTTGCCTGATGAGCAATTGTACTGGCCATAGGCAATTCAAATCTTTTCCTCCGGTACTCCTCTTTTCTTCCAATCCTGCTCATTTGGTAAACGGCTTTCCCCTTTAACTCGAATCACATGGTCAAATGAAGGTTCAAATCATCATCACTTTTGTAACCACCACTTGACTCATGAGTATGGTCACATGAACAGAGTTGAGCTGGAGTCTTGAGATTTTTTTTTCTTTCATAAGGATCACTTTAATTCTTGATCATCTTTTATGACCAATAGGAATGCAATAAAAATCAGTTGACAAAAAAAAATTATCCCCAAATACACATCTTGAGTTACATCTCACATGTAGTCATTATCTATTTCCTGTTATACTTTCTCATTTCTTAAAGGCTGTACTTAATTCCCTGTCCATATTTGATAGTTTTCCTTCCCTATTACCATATATATCTGGTAAATTACATGTATTTTTGAATAAAAGAGAGAAAAAGAGTGATAGTGTTGCAAAGTATATTGAGACCTCAATTGATAAAGAATATATAAATATTAGAAAGAATTATTTTCATCATTAAATGTTTTTAATTAAATTTATTGGGGTAACATTGACCAAATATATGATGATTTGCCTTTGGGTGGTGAGCACACAGTGCAATATACAGATTTTGTATCATAGACATCTACACCTGAAACCTATATGATCCCATTAACCAATGTCACCCCATAGACTTTTAAAAAAGGAAAATGATCTCTTTTTCTTCTTAGGTGGCAAATTAGATACTGTGAATCCAGGAAATCTATTGGTTATATTTACACTCTTTTTGTGACTATCAATCTTTCAATAGTTGACACATGGAGGCAGGTAAAAGGATGAAGGTAGAGTTTTAATGGTATTTCAAGCCTAGGATTCAGATACCACTATCCCTCCTACCTCCTGCCATTAGGTTAATTCCTCTGACAAAATTGGTTTATGCTTCTTGGATTATGTCATTTGCAACCTAAATGTTCATCACCAAATGAAACCTCCACACAGGTTTAGAACAGTTATAGCAATTTAAAAACAATTAAATCTTGGAGGTAGATAAATCATCAAGAATTTTGTGTTTGATGGATCTCATCTTGCTGCATGAATTCTTCTAAGAAGAAGATCATTTTTAATTTCATATTTGTTCATAGATGCTTGTTATATGGTAGCCTGCTTTTGAGAGTGAAATATATACACACTTACACACTCTCACACACACACACACACACACACACACACACATGTGTGTGTGTGCACAACCCACACATACACACACACACACATTCAGACTCAGAAAGGGAAGTATCTTTGTCAATTCAGCACTTATTTTCCAGAAGAAAAAAAAACAACATTATGTTTATATAATTTTTTAAAGTTATGACTAAATGCAGGGTTGAATCTCATTTGTTTTATTTTATAAGTAAAATAAAAATCCAAACCAAAATCATCCTTTAATTTTATTCAGAGTTTAAGCTTTCTTTTTTTAATTTTCAATTTGAAAAGATGGCATTTTATAGTTCCAGTATAAAATTAACAACATGCTTATCTCTCCAAACTATTAATAAACACAGTGAGTCAGTCCAAGACAAATTAGGGATAATACAACTTCCTATAATTCTGTTGCATTTATTAGCTACTCCAGTAATTGTAGTTAGAAAAAGCCCAGTATCCTTTGTTATATGTTAATCTATAATTTATTCCTGTTATACCTTTTTGCTTTATTTTTCTTAACAGCCCCTTGTAATCATATATCTTCTCTATTATAATCTGCAATATCTATTAGAGATTCAGAAGGTTTTAAGACCTATAATAATGTTCATTATTAAGATAAACAGAGGATAAATTAGATGTGTTTGTAATCTAGAATTTAGCCTTAGGTAGTAAGTATTGAAGACATCAAATGCTTCTTTTTTTTTTTTAGGTTTAACTCTTATTACATAAACTTGCACAATTTTGTTCAAGTATGTTACTTTAAACCACTACTTGTATATATTGTGAGCAATAGGGATTTGCCAATACAATCCTTATGTAAAGATCATAGGGGTTTTGTGGATTATTTTGTAAATATTTGAAGAGCCCAGTATTGTGTGAGGAACATTTTAGGCCTTTGATTTCATTAAATGAATTCATTAAAACTAGTAAAAAAAAAAAAGTAGATTTAGTACACTTTCTCTGAAAGTTCAAGGGGTAAAATAAAAGATGTTATCTTGGCTTTCTTAATTTCTCTTTTTCTATCTCTCATCATCAGCTCACGGCTTGTTTTCAATTTTGTATAATCTCTCTATTCCTTGTAGCAAGATAACTTTTATAAGACTCAATCTTACATTGTCTTTACATACTGAATCCTAAGGAGTAATATGTAACTCAAAATCCCCAGGGACTATTCTGATAGGTCATCATGGGTTGAACTGAATAAGTTGTTCACTCCTGTGGCTTAGTTCCCAAACCTAGAAGAACAACATAGTTTAGGTGGAAAGAGGATACAAAAAACCTGGACAGGGGCGTGAGGAATAGTGAGGGGGGGAATGGGAAAACCAGGTCTTGATTAGAAGGGTAGCTTATCATGTAATCATGAGGGCACAACTAGGTAATTTACCCTTAATTCCATAATGGGCAGCCACTAAAGGTGTAAAAGCAATGGATTGACATTTTTATGTATTTACTAGAGGCCCGATGCACGAAATTCATGCAAGAGTAGGACTTCCCCTGGCTGATGGCACCCACTTCCCTCTGGCACCTGGGACCCTGGCTTCCCTCACAGAGGGAGGCCCCACCTACCTGCTGCAGCCTGCCAGTCAGTGGCCTGGGCCTCCCTCTGTGGGAGGTCATGGGGTGATGGATGGGCCCCAACCAATCACATTGCACCCACCTTAGCTGGCCTGGCCCCAGTCGGTGTCATGGCGTAGTCATCTGAAGGTCATCCGGAAGGTTGTCCAGAAGATTGTTTGGTCTAATTAGCATATTATGATTTTATTATTATAGATCTATATGCTTGGAAATATTAACCTGTCCATATTTTTGTCAGCAGGGAAACACAAAGAGAAATACTGATTAACAAGCTATTTTAATAAATAGTACAGAGCTTAAATCTATTAAAATAGTTCTAGTGAGAGGTTAGGAGGACCAGGTTCAACGTGGTATATCAGGAAAAGATAGTCATTCAAAGCATTATAGAGGAAACTGACAGTGTCTGACAACCAAGATTCAGAGCAAGGGGGAAAATATATTAGTATTTATTTAAAAGGATTTTTGTTTAAATATATATTAATTAAATATATTTAATAATATATATTATTATATATAATATATTATATATAATATATATATTACTATATATATATATATATATATATATATATATATAATTACAGGGAGAGGAAAAGAGAAGGAGAGAAAGATAGAAACATCAATGATGAGAGAGAATCGTCAATCTGCTGCCTCCTGTAAACCTCTATTGGGGATGGAGTCCACAACCCAGCCATGTGCCTTGACTTGGGATTAAACTGTGACCTCCTGGTTCATAGGTGGACACAATCACTGAGCTACATCTGCTGGGCTAAATGGCTTTTATAAGAGATAAAGTTCCTCAAGAATTTTGAGATCTATGCTGTCTCCTCACTTTTAACTACAAGAAGAATATTGTTAGTAAATGAATGTAAAAGAATCAAGGGAAAATAGCTTTTTTTCTGTCGTGATGATTTTTAAAAAATGTTTCCAGATAAGTATTGAAGTTGATGCAGTTCAATAATGTTTAATGTTTTGGTAAACCTAAATATAATCTCCCTTTTTCTATTTCCAATTATTTTTTTCATTAATTTGAATGTGTGTTGTTTTGTTTTGTTTTTTAGTTAATCAGCTTATCTCTAGGCAAAAAAACAACAACAACAACAAAACACATAATGAAACAAACAAATAAAAATAAGAGAGACCAATTCTGTTTTGTTCAACACTTAGTATTATGGGAGTTCAGAACGAGTTACCCAAAGATGTAGAGGATGTAGAGGATAGCATGAGCTTAAAGAATTTTTGCTTCAGCCTCCGGAGAACCTTCTGCCAATCCCTTCCTTCAACTACCCAATAACATTTGAATTAGAGGACTTTCTCACAAGAGATCATCATGGATAACTTCTTTTGACCTACATATAGAAAAAGGCACACTTCTATTTGCTAAATGTCTGTTCTTTTTGTCACCCTGCAAGACCCTTTGAAGGCCCCTATGCACCTTACCTTATCCCTACATCAGGATGTCTCATATCCCTCTGTCTACCTCTGGGCTTCTTGTGTATGCAAGGTCTATGACTCTCTCATGTATGTGGGGCTCCCGGGTGTAAGATATTTAATTAGATCTTCTCCTGTCAATCTGCCTCCTGTAGTTTTATTTGGCCAGCCAAACAGAACCAGCGGAGGGAAAGAGGAATTTTTCCTCATCCCCACAAAATCGAGCACCTGAAATAATGCCAGCATAAAGCAGATGCTGAATATATTCATTTAAGAAAGCAAGTCTTTTCCGTCAAAAGAGAAGTGTTTTCAGTTTTGTTTCCTTTAACAAGGGTTTGCCTCCCCCGTCAGTGAGTTCTCCACCGTCGGGATGCCTTTCTCTCTCCACTTTCGCTCACTGTGGTCACGCTGAGAAAAACGAAATATTGTATTCCCAGTCCACTCTGCTGTATGCGGAGTCTTAATTAGCTTTTCAAACACATTGCAGATAAAACCTATTAATCCTCTGACCTTCACTGAATTCAGAAGTTTCTGTGTTAATTGTTTTGAGAGAATAATAGACAGTTTTGCTATTAGAAAATTCCTGGCATGGCTTCCAAAAACAGTAGAACCAGGAAAAGGACTTGAGCAAATGCTTGTTCTGAGCTGTCATCCTTTACCATGATCACACGACAGGAGAGTCACCTCCAAGCTTTATGGAAACCATTGGTTTTACTGTAACCATAACACTACTCTTTAAAACAAACAAACACACTTCTAACCAAAATCATCACAGGTGAAATTAGTTGAGATAGTTGTAATTGTACACATGAAAAGCATAGGGATAAGGAACTAACATGAATAATCTACCTATCATATGCCAACCCCTTTGCTTTGGTATTAACTTCTTAAAACTTCAAGATTTCCTTTTAAATGAGATTTGACCATTCATGTCAATATTCATTTCTGCTTACAATGTTTTCATCACTCCCTTATCTACCAAAGATAAACCGGTGAAAATTAAACACCCACATTTTACAGAGATGCAAACAGGTTCACCTAATCAATTATTTTAAGGAGGAAAAGTTTCTATATTTCTACAAGAAGGAATCCTTACTTGAAATCTGTTATCTCTGATTCCAAAACCAGGGTCAAAGCTCCAGTGGTTATTAGCAACTGAGAAGTGGGGGCTGCTTCGTGATCACCCAAGGTCAAGATGATATGCATATCAGTTTGCTTCTGAGGTGCTGGTATAATTATTGATTGCACTTCCATCATTCTCTAAAGTGGCCAGTAGAGACAATTGCTCCCCATCTAGGCAGCTTTTATAAGTATGCTTTCTCGGATATTTCGATTCTCTCACTACTCAGAGGTTATGATTCATTTGGCTTTGTATGTGACCCACAGACTTGTGTTTTTAAAATGGCCTTGGGCTGAAACCGGTTTGGCTCAGTGGATAGAGCTTCAGTTTGTGGACTGAAAGGTCCCAGGTTTGATTCCGGTCAAGGGTATGTATGTTGGTTGTGGGCACATCCTTGGTATGGGGTGTGCAGAAGGCAGCTTGCACGATGTCTCTCTCTCATAGATGTTTCTAGCTCTCCATCTCTCTCTCCTCTCCCTTCTCTCTGTTAAAAAAAAATCAATAAAATATATTTAATAAAATAAAATGGTCTTGGGTTGTCGCCAGGCCAGGTTGGCTCAGTGGTTGAGTGTCTATCTATATGAACCAGGAAGTCACAGTTCCATTTCCGGTCAAGGCCCAGGTTGTGAACTTGATCCCCAGTGTAGGGCGTGCAGGAGGCAGCCGATCAATGGTTCTTTCTCATCATTAATATTTCTATCTCTCTCCTTCTCCCTTTCTCTCTGAAATCAATATAAAATTTTCTTTAAATGGTCCTTGGGTGATTCTGCACTTCCAGGTGTATTACTCAAACTGCACTGTCTTCACAAAATACCAAGGCATGAGTGGTTTAAGAACAGAGAGTTATTTCTCCCAGTTCTGAAGGCTACGGGATGCAATACAGAGGTGTCATTCATTCTGAGGCCTCAACTCCTGGCTTGTCGGTGGCCATTACCATGTGCACACATGGCCTGTCCTTAATGTGTGCACACGGAGGGAGAACGCTCTCTGTACCTCATCTTACAAAAGCAATAATGCCGCAGACCAGGCCTCCACCTTCATGCCTCATCAAACCCTCATAACCCACAAAGACCCATCTCTAAGGACCAGCACACTGGGAGTTGGGCCTTCAAACTATGAACTGGGGTAAGGGGGCAGGACACACACTCTCAGTGCATGGAAAGCGCTCAGAAAGGCTTATAAGGGAGGTGGCCTTGAGCAGTGAAATGATTGTTCTGCAGAGAGTCAGAGGCCCGAGGGTGAGGTCTAATCCTGCCACTGGCTGCGTGACGGTGACTAAGCGGTCCCCCATGCTCCAGGCTCCTGCTTTCCCTTTATACACCAGGCAGCTGCAATGGCCTCAGTGGCTCTCTGCTGAAGTCCGGGTTCAGGCCTGGGGAGAGGATACTGTGTCAAACTACATGAGTCTAGTGCAGGGGTGGGCAAACTTTTTGACTCAAGGGCCACAATGGGTTCTTAAACTGGACTGGAGGGCTGGAACAAAAGCAACCTGACCATGCTGGCACTCTCATCTTGGGCTGCTGGTGAAGGAGCGGAGGTGAGAGCAAGAGAACCCTCCACTCTTTCGGCTCCGAGGGCCGGATAGAACAGCCGAACGGGCCGGATCTGGCCCGCGGGCTGTAGTTTGCCCACGGCTGGTCTAGTGGCACCTCCGTGGGAGTGGGAGTGGGCATGGGTGAAGAGACGTACTCTTTGTTGAGCTCTGCTGTTAAGAGTGTCAGTGTCAGTGACTGTCATCACCATCCCTTCGGGTGGAGCAGGGAAAATGAGAGGCTGAAACTTGGGTAGATGATCCTTCATTTCTCTCTCTAAATCTCAAAATTAAAAAAATAACACTTTATGGCTGCATTTAGCAACTTCTTGATTAAATAACGTGTCTGTCAGCTGTTTAGTTTAAGCACACACACACACACACACACACACACACACACACACACAATATGTAAACAACAGCTGAAGGCACACTCGATGGGAGCACAAACTGATGTTTTCTGGTCTCCTTCCTACTGAGTAGCTGGGGAACAATAGAGTGAGCCTCCACCCTTCCCTGCCAGCTGGCTGCTATTCCTAAGCCAGGGAAAGGACTGTCACAGCCCCCTCCCCATTATGATGAGCTGCGTCTGGTTGGAATTATTACAGCATGTCCTTATTAGTGTCTGAATCCCCCTTCCGTTGTGTGCTGCACCTACCCAGTCCTGGATGAGTAGTTTTACTTGTGAGAGCTAAATAAGCAAAGTGTTGAATTAGCCTTGGACAAAAATAGCCGCTCTCACAAACGTGATTTCAGGGCTGAAGTGGTTCAGATCATGATGCCCGGTGTCTTTGCTTAACAAAGGCAGCGAGGTGGGTTCTGGGTCTCCGAGGTGAACCAGAGCTTTTGCTCTGTAGAAAGGAAAGTGACCCTCTGGTTTAGCTCTCCTTTGTCCAGAGGGCAAGAACTGTAATGTGAGAAACTGGGGAGGTGCAAGAGGCAGCTTGGCATCGAAAGCAGGAGGGCAGTATTTTTTCTTCGTGCCCCTTGCCAGCTGTCTTTTAGCATAGGTTGAATGCCAAGTGCTTTCTTTGCCTTTGACATTGTGCATTTAAATGCCATCCCGTGCAATTTACAGTATAAAAGGGCAAAGATACATGGGGGAACGAGAGAAAAAAATATCCTTTCTTCTCATTGGTTGACCTTTCTGCCTCTGCTTTATATAGACATTAAAGGAGCCCTTATGACCATATTCTTGATCTTCAAAACAATCACAAAAATAACTTCTCATGCAATGTTATTTATATACACTGCTCCTAGCCTGCATGCATTAAAATATAAAGAATAATTTGCATCCCTGGGCCTGAGCTTCAAAAGTCATTCCTGTCTCAGCTGAAAGTAAAATCGAATTGCATTCTGTGAGTCTGATGATAGGTCTCAGAAAAATTAATATCAGTGAAATGTGTAAAAATAAAATGATAATTTCACATATAGAAGTTTAAGCCAATAACACTTGACTCTGAAAGTCAATATGCTTAACATGCTTACCTCCAGTTAATTTAGGGAATTTCAAATTTTATTACAAATTATAATGTAATAAATGTATGAAACAGGTCCATAAAGGAAATGCAAAACAGAATGAAAATGACATTGGTGCTATGCAAATCTGCATTCTTGACCAATGATTTATGTTGATGTAACGATTCTCTAGTTCTCCCTAGATGCCCGTTCATAAATCCATTCATTTATTTTTAGTTCACTTACTGAGCCCTACTGTAAGAGTAACTCGTCTAAGTGCTAAGGCATAATTGCAAAAACACCACATGCTGGCCCTTAAGGAACTTCACCGTCTAGTGACAACAGACAACAAAGAGTATGTCATGTGCTATCTGGGAGTGAAAAGTCTGCTAGGAAGAATTATGAGGGTAAAAGAGTTACTATTTCATATGTGGTGGCCTGGGAAGGCCTCTGCAGACAGAGTATCTATCTGAGCAGAGATTTAAATGAAGTGAGGGAGGGAGCTGTGCACACACTGGTGGAAAGAGTTCCACTCATGGGAAGAGGAAATGAGAACACTCCTAAGGCCCAGGGACAGTAAAGAAGCAGTGTGGCTGGAATGGTGATGGAGAAGGGAGTGGTAAGAAGTGAGGTCCAGGAGGTACATGGTTTTGTCCCCAGTTAGGTGGGAAGCTTTCCAGAGGTCTGAGGAAGATCAGTTTAAGACATCGCTAAGAGAAGTGATAAAAACATTTCCATGCCCTCTATTGGCTAGAAAAGTTTTTTGATTTGCTTCTTGCTCTGTCCCTCTGCCTTTGGAGGCACTGTAGTCATTGAATTTTGCATATAAAATTCTTCTCTTCGGAAAAGGAAAAGACTACTGCCATCTGCTGGCCACACTTATGAACACCATTTTATATCTGAGTGTTATTTCCAAAACTGAAAGCATGTAGGCTTAAAGGTAATGAACCTTTCAATAACACTCATCGTCCCTGGTAAATGTATCTATTGAGTTACATATACAACCTAGAATATATTGAGAGAATTTGCTAAAATACTGTCTGGTTCTCTTCTGTATTTTGTAGAATTTTTTTGTTTGTTTTAGTCCAACAAATAGTTATTTATATCTAAATACATAATTCCATTCATATAGTGGGTATTAGATAAATTATTGTTCAATTGAAGTAAATCTAATGTATACTTATCAGTGAGGTACCATCTATCTTTCTTAAGTGTATGACTTCAGCCTCCTTAAATCCAGAAAAGGACCACATTATATTCTATTTATTGTTAACAGTTATTGTGGAAGTCTGGTTGTTTGGCCAGCACACTGAGATTTACATAATGCTCAGCTAACAAATAAAACTGCTTCCTAATATTCAATATATGCCCATGGAAGTCCTACCTCAATGATTCAATGATGCTAGGAAAACCATGGCGATATAAAAATTCTTACTCTCCAATCACATGTTTTTCCAAGTAGTCCTATTAATCCTATATGATAATGTCTTATATACTTATTCTGTGTTTCAATTATGTTTAATAGGTTTCTAAACTGTTTAACACTCTGAATACAAAGGACCTAGAAATCTTAAGACTAACTTAGTCAATATTTCAGAAAGTATTAGTAAAGGATTATTTATGGGTCTGAGGAGAATTGCCAATCGCAAAGACCTAGTGTCAGTTCAATCAAGTCAAAGCAGGTATGTGACATTAACCTGAATTCCTCATCAGATAGTAAACTGGGAGACTAGTGAATTTTGTACACTGGGTGCGTGTATAATAAAGCATTTTTAGAGCTGTGTTGTGATGCGTGGTTCAAGGGGAGGGAATGGGCTGAAGGCAGAGGACAAGTGGTTCATCCCTTGCACCTATATTTACCAACAATTAGTAACGGGCAACTCTCAACTGGGCAGAGATGTCTAATGATGTGAAGTGGGCCGAGCCATTTCCTGAGAATCTCTAGATTAAGTCCTCCTTGGAGGAAATGATTGAATTTTGGGACTGTTGACTATTTCTTTATCTTTAGAAAACCCCTTCATGATTTATCAATGGATTGTGACACATTTACTATCATAATAAACCAGTGCATCTTCAAAGTCAGTATTATTTATAGCTGTTTTACATAGAAACACGTTTAAGAATGCTTGCTGGGATCTCTGTTTCCTTGCCAGCTTGCTATACCAAGCACCACTCGGGTGTTGAGTGCTTTCCTTCCAATGACCTCTTTGTTCTTGCAGAATTTACTTTATTCTTTAGGCTGTGAAGTCATCAATTTAATCCCACCAAAAAGAACTATTGCTTCCCCCTGAGAGCTATAGTTACACCTAAGTCATTTTGGATCAGGTACTATACTCAAAAAGTAAGTTCTCTTGATGATTTTATCATCAACATTGTCTCGTTCTTCAACAAGTTATTACTTCAGACATGATATGATGTCAGAAAGTACAGGTACAGACAGGTCCCTGCACTTGAAACATTTTTGAAAAACCTTTTGTGAACAAATATAGGATGCTGTGTCCAAGCTTCAGCTCAGCACACTGCTCCCCGCCTCAGCCGGGCTGACTCTATGACCTCTGCCACAGCAGCCTGGGATGCTTATCTGATCGCCATTACCTCCACCATTGTCCTCAGCTCTGAGGAGGTGCTGAGTACTGTCAGACAGACTCTCATTACTTGGGTTCCAAACTTTCTAAAAAGTTTTATTCTTTAAATCAAGTTCTACCATGAAATACTATTTATTATCTCTTGATTTCTATATTGCTTTTATATACCTTTTTTTTCCAATGCTATTTTCTATGTAATGTGATTTTTCACTCCCCAATCTCCCTCATGTTTATATATTACTAATATATCAAGTGAATTGATATCGTGCTACATTCAAACTCAACCTTTGAACATTTTTAAAAAAATATTTTATTGATATTCTACAGAGAGAAAGGGAGAGAGATAGAGAGCTAGAAATGTCAATGAGAGAGAAACATTGACCAACTGCCTCCTGCACACTCCCCCACCGGGGATGTGCCCACAACCAATGCACATGCCCTTGACCAGAATGGAACCCAGGACCCCCCAGTCCGCAGACTCCACCACTGAGCCAAACTGGTTTCGGCCCTTTGAACATTTTATATATTTTTTTGCATTCCAACCCACTGGAATCTGCTAAATTTTAAATGAGCTAGTTACTAATATTCCAATTGCATTGTTTCTTTATTTTATCTTATGGTTTTTATATATTATAAAAATAGTTTCCTTATTTTTCCTTATTATTTATTTTAAAAAAAACAATGATATTATTCTACTTAAAATTCTAAAATTCTTACTACAAAATATCCATTCATGAAAGTTATTAAAAGATACATGTCAGAATTTTGTAAGGCAATGGCTACACCGTTCTAAAAACTGTTCAGTTTGTTGGTAAGGGATATTGTTGATAATGAGCAGATATAAATATTAAGATATGAAGAAAGGTATTAACAACCAAACCAGGCAACTACACCAGAATAAGGTGGGGATTCTGAAATCTGGAAAGAAAAAAGGTGACATTTCTCAAATTAGTAGCTCTGTCCAATTAAGCTCTTTAGGTTGATGGAAATGTTCCATATCTGTACTCTTTAGAAAGCTAGCCAGTAGCCACATGAGTTTGTTTTGAAGTCTGGAAGTATGACAACTGCTACCAAGAAGCTGAATGTTTAATTTTTTTATTTGAATTGCCAGATGTATGTATTGCTTCTCAGCCTTTTGGTTAAGATTGGGTGTGAAAACCAGATGTGGCTAGCGGTGCCATATTGGCCACTACAGTCCATTCTTTAAATTCACTGCGTCCTCCCTTTGTCCTCCCTTTGCGCCCAACCCACTCCTATGTTAGGATTCCTGGACTTTCTAGATGATGGATGAAATCCTATGGTGCTGGTAACCTGGCCCTTGGGTGGAAAGTATAGCCCTGGGTTAGCATTTGCTCATTTTCATGGTGTAAGCAATCCCACTGTGGCCCATTTGAAGATACCAACATGAAACTGACCTGCTGGAGAAATTTCTGAAAAGTTAACTAGCAGCTCTCGAAAGCTGGTATGAACAGGCTCTAAGGTACCTAGACCCCATGAAAGTCCAAAACACTCCCTTTTTCCTCAAAATCCCAGCGCTTTGTGATCAACATCTCGTCTGGCTGTGAGCCCCACTCTTTCTTAATAGGTTGAGTTCGTACATTGGCTGTGAATCCTCTTGATCCTGTCCTTTTATCACACCAACACATTTCTTGAATACCTGCAAAAACCATTCACATACTATTTATTTTTTAAAAAATCCACTCATGGATAGTTGTGCGTATATGTGTGTGAGGGGCAGAGATCACCACATCAGCAATGGTAACAAATATAGATAAAATACAGTATTTACTATCTTACTCCATTTAGCATCCTTTGGATATTCTCCATTGCTCTCTCCAGGTAGTCTCGAAGAGTTATCTCTCTGGCGCCTCTCTGCCTTGCCCCTCCCATCACCTGTCCTCACCCCTTCACTTTCACATTGCCCCCAGGACTCCAGCAATTCCCACTAAGTCATTAAAAGCAATTCAGTTCTCTCCAGTCTCCACTCCCAGAATCTCCTTTTACTACCCAAACTCATGTTGTTTGGAGGGCGCTTTATTTACTCAAATCAGCCTTCATTATAAAGAGTTATTTATAAGTTTATCAATATTTATTGAATACCAACGACATGGCTGACACTCTACTGATTGTAAATGTCAAATTTGGCCCCTTACATTAGCATTGAGAATCACAATTCTCAAGATGTCTAGGACAATTCTGAAGTAGGTGGGCAGTCAATGGATATCATTTAATTATATATATTCAAAGCAAAATTTAGGAACATTAGGGAAAGAAATAGAGAATGTGGTCTTCAGAATGATCAGGCATTTTATTTCTTATCTAGTCCTTTTAATTACACATGTAGTCCACCTCCAACGGTACTTTTTCAATAATGATATTTATGATCCTCAGATATGTGGAAATAATAATGTAATCCACTATTATTTTGGCAAAGTTATACATAAATCACTGTAATTTTAATTAATTGAATCATATTTTCCCCTTGACCTGTATTTATTGGTTGTTGTTGCTGCTATAAATTCCCTAGCAGCATATTGTGGGTACGTGAATATGTAGTGAAAATCCTTGTTTTCAGTGGGAAACTACAATAAGTGAAAAGTACAATGTGTTGTAATTGTGCTAATGTGTTTTGGCTCACTTTGTGTCTTTTTTAGTAACTCTTTAGATTTTACTATGAAATTACTTAGGAATTTTTTGTGAGTATATCAAGTACTAGGTTATTGCCCAGGTGCTAAGTGTTTGATGCAGATGAGGGAATGTGTAGTGTTCTCCTTCACTGCGTATGTGGGCACAGAGGCTTGTCCTACCGAGTCTATCCCTCACCCCTGTCCACTGCCCTGGGTCTGCACCACCTCTGTCCTAGGTCAGGCTGATACTGAACCCAGGTTTTCTTCATATAAAGTATCAAGTTATCATTTACATAAATGCGGTGGGCATTTTCTCTGTTTTCTGAGTCCCGCACGGAAAACAACAGGTTCCTGAGTGGAGGAGCTGGGGATGAAGAAATTAGAGAAAGAAAGAGACAAGAGGCAGAAACAGATTCAAGCTGGGCGCTAGGTGGGCGCCATCTCTCTGATGGAGAGACAGTCACAGGCACCACAGACAACACAGCGCATCTATTGTTTTCCAAAAGGGAAGTTTAAGGTCAAAAGGAGTTTAGGGTGTGCCCAGATTCTATTCATCAAGATCTGGGTAAGCTCCTCATTCTTTTTTTTTTTTTTTTTTGTACAAGATTTAGCATATCAAGACATGGGTAGGTCAAGGTCCTTTTTGTTCCTCATTCCAAGCACATGGATAAAGATAAGAAATCAGTACTGATAACAGGATTCTCCCGGTGCCCTCAGGCTCAGGTGGCTCTCTACACATAAAAATCTCACCCATTCCTGCCCCTCTGGAGAGAGAGAGGTGTTCTGCCCCTCCATTCCTGCCCCTCTGAAGAGACAGGTGTTCTGTTCCACGAGTTCCAATAATAAAGCTTTCATCCCCTGTAATGGAATATAACACACAATACTGGATATTTCATTGTCTCTCACCAGATCTCAGTTTTGTTTTCTTCTGTTTGTTTGTTTAATTATTTTTTTCCGTTTTAATTGACAGCGCTAGGTACAATGCAAACAGAATATTATGCCTCTGTTCAAATTAAGGTGAATTAATAAATGCTGACTATAACTAGAATAATTTGTTTCTCTGCTAGCATTCAAAAGTGACTAGGAAGAAAGCGAACATTTGCAAGTGCCTATTATGTTCAAAGAATTGTACTCGGTACTTTACATATGTCACCTCATTTAATCCTCACAGCAATGTGAGCCTTTGTAAACCTGAGCATGCTCAAGGATATAAAATAGTAAATGACAAAACTGGGATTCAGAGCTTAACCTTTTTGAGAACAATATTTATGGTCTTTTCACCAATACACATTGCTTTTGAGGCTCTGTGAAAACTGAATTGCTGACTACTCTCCATCTTACTGGCTGAATTAAAGAATATATATTAGAGAGATTTGTGAACTATAAATATTCTATAAAGGTACAGTGAGCTATAGGTATTCAATACATACCTATTGAATGAGTAACTCAGTGACTATGTAGTATTGTTATTGTAATTAGTGTTAGAAAAAAAACCACAGGAAATATTTATTCTTTCCATTCCCAAGAATAATACTATCACCCAATATATGTTCCTCATTAATGGATGTTATATTAAATAAGAATTCTATCATCAAATATGTTTAGAAAAAAATGAGCTAGCTTAGATCAATTTTCTTAATATTAAATTTTAGTTTGAAATATGTTAAGTCATTGTAAAATCCTAGAAAAATAATATCTTGTATATACTGTTTCTCAGAGTTCTTTGAACCTTAAACTCTTTTTGTGGAGAAGAGCATATTTCAAGGCTAATATTCTATGGATCCCATTTTAAAGTTAATAAATCACTTGAAAAATAATTTTCTCATCAGAGAATATTTCTCAACAGAGAAAAATATGTTCTCCCATGTAAATTCAAATAAGAAGTGTGGAAGACTACTTCTGAGATTGTAAAGTATGGAAATGAATTTATATAATGGGTTACAAAATACCTTATTAATATTATGTTTACTGCCGAAACCAGTTTGGCTCAGTGGATAGAGCATCGGCTTGCAGACTCAAGGGTCCAGGGTTCGATTCCGGTCAAGGGCATGTACCTTGGTTGTGGGTGTATCCCCAGTGGGGAGTATGCAAGAGGCAGCTGATCAATGTTTCTCTCTCATAGATGTTTCTAACTCTCTGTCCCTCTCTCTTCCTCTCTGTAAAAAACCAATAAAATATATTTTTTAAAAATATTATGTTTACTCCTCAAAGACATAGATTTTTATATTATCCTATCTAATAAAAGAGTAATATGCAAGGAGACCATCACTCCAACACACAAGATGGCTGGCCCCCTGTGGTCAAAAGATAGCTAGTCCCATGTGGACACAAGATGGCCAACAGGGGAGGGCATTTGGGAGAGCAGTTGAGAGGCATTTGGGAGAGGCCTGCAAGGGAGGGCAGTTATGGGTGATCAGGCCAAAAGAGGAGGGAGGTGGGACCAGGCCTGGAAGGGAGGACAGTTGGGGGTGATCAAGCCTGTAGGGGAGGGCAGTTGTGGGGGGTCCCAGGCCTTCAGGAGAGAGCATTTTGGGGAGACCAGGCCTACAAAGAAGGGCAGTTGGGGGTGATTAAGCCTGCAGGGGAGGGAAGTTAGGGCTGACCAGGCTGACAGGGGAGGGCAGTTAAGGGTAACCAGGCTGGAAGGGGAGGGCAGTTAAGAGTGACCAGGCTGACAGTGGAGAGCAGTGAGGGGCATTGGGATAGCAGGGGAGCAGTTAGGCATCAATCAGGCTGGCAGGGGAGTGGTTAGGAGGTGATCAGGCTGGCAGGCAGAAGCGGTTAGAGGCAATCAAGAGGGCAAGAAGATGAGCAGTTGGGAGCCAGCAGTCCTGGTCTGTGAGAGGGATGTCTGACTGCCTGTTTAGGTCCAATCCTTTAGGGGTCTCAGATTTGAGAGGGTGCAGGCTGAGCTCTGGGACACCCCCCCCTCCATGTATGAATTGCATGCACCAGGCCCCTAGTAGGATATAAAATATAACTTCTTATTCAAGTGCTTGTATTATGCATACTGAGATGTTTCAATTAAATTTAGAGACTTTGCTGATTAAACAGTGTACACATGGTACTGTGATGAACGAGATGAATAGCACTGGGTACATTGGGTCTTAAACACTTACTATCTGCCAGGGCCTCTTTCAAGCATTTTCAATACATTAACTGATGTATTAACAATATTAAACCAGTATCATTAATATATGTTAAATAAGGTAAAAATCAAGAAACAGAGCTCTTGAATTACTTGTCAGTACCACCTAAGTAGAAATTGGTCTGAATGGGATTTGAACCCAAGCCATGTACCTCTAGATCCTATGTCCTTCACCCCTATGTGATAAGATATTGTCACTTCTAACTGATTACTGCTAGTGAAGTATTTGTGGAGAAGACTGAATCAATTACATAAATGCAGAAAAGGATACATATCTCAGACCTTGAGGTCCTGGAAAGCTTTCTAAAAGTGCTAACATCCAAACTGAGACCAACAGAAAGTGACTTCGTCGTTTTATGACTGGCGACTAGAAGGATAAGAAGAGGTCAACATGGATAATAGTGGAAAATTCAGATTCTGGACTCAGGCCATTACTTACCAGCTATGTGACTTTGCCTAAGTTATTTAAATCCTTTTTTATCTTTCATCTTCATTTGTAAAATGTGAAAAAATTGTGTGATCATTAGATGGTTGTCCCTCTAACATTCTGTTAAAAGGCTTCTGGGAAATTGTTCTCACTACTAAAGCAGAGAACCAAGAAACAGATAGTCTCACGTTTTCCTCTGACTTGTTCTATGTTTGATGATGTCACTGGAATTGCTGCAATTACCCGGCTGCCATGAGGACAAAGCTGACTGCCTGGAGTTACAAGGGAGAGAACTGAAAACAATTAGAGGCCCTTGAAGGCAGTTTTTGTCCAATGTTTCATGTTCCACAAAGAATTGCTTGTAATTTTTTTTTATAACATAGATTTTCCAAACTCTTCTTTGGTTTATAAAATCCTATATAATAAAAGCCTAATAAGCAAAATGTCCCCTCGGGTGGTGCAGAACATGGCAGGCATTTGGCAACATGTTGCTGGAAGCAGGTGGTTGTGAAGGTGCTGCCAGCCCCAATGGGCCCTGATGAGAATGGGACCACACAGGATGGTGGAGCAGGTGGGTGGGCAGTGCCAGGCCAAGGTAGGCAGTTGCCCTGCAGATGATGACCTGTGGTGGCAGCAGAGTGCTGGTGACCACCCAACTCCCAGGTCCAAAGGGAGCTGGGCAGAGAGTGCACTGTCCCTGAAGGTGGGATGGTGGAGCAGGTGAGAGGGTGGTACCAGGCCAAGGCAGGGTGCCAGGTGGACTGCGGGGCTGTGAGGCTGGGGGTGCAAGCTGAGGTTGTGAGCCTGGGGGTGTGAGCTGGAGCCCGATCCTCACAGGCTACCCCAAGGGACCCTATCCATGCACAAATTTATGCACCAGGCCCCTCTAGTGTGTGTGTGTGTGTGTGTGTGTGTGTGTGTGTGTGTGTGTGGCCCAGTACATGAAATTTGTGCACTGGGGGGTTGTCCCTCACCCCATCCTGCACCCTCTCTAATCTGGAACCCTTGAGGGATGTCTGACTGCTGGACATCTCTCTCATAATCCAGAACTGCTGGCTGCCAAATGTTCTCCTGCCTGCCATCATAATCACCCCCTAATCATTCCACTGCAAGCCTGATTGACACCTAACTCCTCCCCTGCTAGCCCGATTGCCTCCAACTGCCCTCCCCTGCCACCTGTTTGTCCCTAACTGTCCTCCCCTGCTGGCCTGATCACCCACAACTACCCTCCTCAGCTGGCCATCTCGTGACAGCCATCTTTGACCACATGGGGCAGCCATCGTTTACCACATTGGGGTGGCCATCTTGTGCAAGAGCGTGAGGGTCAACTTGCATATTACCTCTTTATTATATAGGAGAGATATATTTGTAACATTTTCACTGCCTTCAAATTGGCCCTTTGGAATTCAAACCATCTATGGAATGCTGGGGATAGACTAGTTGGAAGCTTTATAGGTCTGAGAGTAATTTTAATTAGGCTATTTGTTAGAAGTCTAGCACCTTGCCTTTTACCAAAGTGTGTGGGAAATGTTTTCATGTATTAGCATTTACTCATTCAGTAATGCTTCTTTGCACATTACTCTAGTAATTGAATATTAACTCTCTTATTTGTGTACATCAGTGTCGATTTTGAATATTCACAGTGAGGGGCCATCTGCTAAAGTAACCCATTATGCTTCATTGGATGGTCCTCTAAGGAAAGGGGTACATTTGCTGCAATATGTGAAAATGTGGGCTCCAAAAGCAATGTCAACTCTCAACAACCTCACTTTGTAATTTTGCTAATAAGAGAACATCTAAGCTTCCTATGAAATGCCAATTTAAGTTTAAATCTGCACGCCTGACATTGGAGACTTTTCCTAAAATGTGTACATAAGTTCCCTTAATATTGATGGAAAGGAGAGAATGAAGAAGTGATACCCTTATTGGGAAGTCAACATTGTGAAGCAAATTTATTTATTCAGATCATTAGTGTGTGAACTGAGCATTAAATCATTTGAACTCTTAACAGCTAAGACTCAAATAGGTGCTAAAGAATAGTTCATCGATTTCTGAAATCAGGAATAAATATGGACTGCCACCTATAACTCAGTCAATTCAGTGACATTTCATCTTAAATGTGCAGTGCATAATTCCCCACACTTCCCAGGGGGAATAAATAGCAAATAAAACCCCCTGTGTGCTTAGATAATTTGTGAATTGCATATGTTGGCTCACAGCTTCCCAGGGAGCTTCCGGGTGTAATCTGAAACAGACTTCCTTAGGAGGAAGGCAGAGAGAGACCAAAGAAAAAGACAGGAGCTTGAAGATTGTGAAGATTGGTGGGTGGCAGGTTTAATGAGCAAAGGACTTTACATAGGAGTCTGCTCTTAGGCAACTTATGGGATGATTAGTTTTGTATAACCACCCCCACCAAATCTCAAAAGTTTAAATGGGATTGCTCTTATACCTATTAATATGTTTCCCTGTAGGATGGCAACCTGAGGCCTTCTGTTTCTCCCTTGGGTGAAATATGTTACCTCTCATGCTCAGAATTTTAATTTACACCTCCATGTGGATTAATTGAGCATCTGCATATATTTTCCCCAATATATATGCAATTCAATATTTCATTTGAGTTTCCACCATTGTCTTAAACTCAATGTACATTATAAACTTTATTTAACTTATATTAAAATAAAGTGTGCTTATTAGGTCCTTAGCCTGACATAGTTGAATAAACACCTTCTTCTTCCTCCTTTGTACATGTCACACAAATCTAAAACTAGAGTATTTCAGTGATAATTTGCCTGGCTTCTATGCTACCAAAATAAACCTTTTCTCCTGACAATCATGGACAATTTTATCTCTTCAAAACATTGCTGTGTATCCTCCTGCTCAAAAATGCAGTGGCTTTCAGTGTTCTATGAAATAAAAAAGCACATTTCATTTTCTCAGATTTCAAGGTTAATTATTTTGACCATAAGTTACTCTAAAAATGTTTTAAAATTTTATTCTTATTTCTCATTGACATCAGTGAGACTCATCTACTCAAGTCTTTTTTTGAAATTGTTTTCACTGATCATTGTGATAAATCTGCATTTAATAAACATTGCTATTTTTATAAGAAATTTATATTCTCTTTGAGGTTGACTATAACAACTTTCAGTTTTAACATCTGTAGTATAATGGAGCAAAAAAGTATTAGTGAGTCTGAACAATTTTATGAGACTCACTACCCACTTGGTTTCAGGAATATAGCAGTGATATTTCAATCACCATTTCTCCTAATTATTATTCATTATTCATGCAAAAAAAGAAAGAAAAAACATTCACTGGACACCTTCTCAGAGCCAAGAACTGTATCAGAGACTAAGAATATACATATGAATGAACTAGTCTCTGCTCTCAGTTTTTCCTTCCGTTATTCTTATTATTTTCTACTTACACTTTGCTAATAACATGTCCAAATTGGGTAATGAGATACAAAGGGGATGTATCTTTCTTATTGTCTAGAAAAGTGAAAAACAGAATGGTAATATTCACAGACAGTGTTCTAATTGCTAGAACAGTCCCAGCCGGTTTGGCTCAGTGGATAGAGTGTTGGGCTGTGGACTGAAGAGTCCCAGGTTTGATTCTGGTCAAGGGCATGTGCCTTGGTTGCAGGTTCTTGGGCCCTGGTCAGGGTGCATACAGGAGGCAACCAATTGATGTGTCTTTTTCACATTGGTGTTGCTCTCTGTCTCTTCCTCTCCCAGGGAAAAATATCCTCAGGTGAGGATTAACAACAACCACAAAATTGTTAGAACATTTGGGCTGGTGATAAAGGTGTTCTATCACCTTTATCACCTCCATGTGGTGTTCTAAAGGTCTAGTTTTAGATGATGATGTTCCAAATTTAATGAGGAAACCACTCCATGTAAGGTGTGAGCTAAGGGGCCTACCAACAATACCTCAATTTTTAAGACTGACATTTTAACTGGAAAATATGGCTAATTAGTCAGATTCTAAAGAAATAGCTTATTTTCTCAAATAATCTCTTGTTTCTTTAAAAAAACTTCTTTAAATTTTGCTTTAAGAGTCCAAATCACTTCTAACTAAGAAAACAAATCACCCATATTGGGAAGTCAGTAACTTTTTCCAAATTATAACATTTATTTCATTGAAAATGTCATTTTTCTACTTAAGTCCCAGTTGGTCTAAGGAAATATACTCTTCTATGAGAATCAGTCTAGTTTGGTGGTCAGGATGCTTGCTTTAAAAATATTATTAAATAAAAGGGAGTGGTTATTTTATGCTAGGGGAATACTATCAAGGTAAGCTACCAAAATTATAAGAAAGAAATGTAGAGTGAAAGGCCAAATTATTTGTCTCATTCATTACTTTCCTTTTTTTTAAAGTTTTCTTCTTTTAATCATTCAAACTTTCAAGTTTAAATAACTGAAATACATTAATCTTTGGTTTCCATCTAAATTGTAAATTGCTAAATGGCTACATGGAATTGTTTGACGTTCTACCCAGACAGCTAAATGAGGCCACGAAGAGGAAAATGTACTTCACTGTAATTTGAATATTCTCACTGAGTTTTCCCAGTCAGATTTTTTTCTTATGCTTAATTCTCTCTGAATAATATTTAAAAAGCTGATTTCATGTGTAGAAGCTGTAATAGTTCCTTGGATTTAATTAAAACATCAATTTTTTTTCAAATTAAAAAAATGCTTGGAATTGTTTGAATGGAAAGAATAATCTATGTTATTAAAGATTAAGGAAAAATCAAGGGACTATTTTAGCAAACACTAAAGAAAAATTTTTTGAATTAAACTCTAGGATGATAAAATATTAATTAAGTTGAAGGCTACTCAGATTCCAAAACAAATACATTTTTTAAGGGGTGAAGATTTTGTGTGTTGGGGTAGAGGGGGAGGAGGGGAATTCTAGCTATATTATGCTACCTATTGTAAATGATGCTTCTAGTTTATTTAGATTTTTTAACCTCTAGCAATAGCAGATTATTTTGATAAATTATTCATATTTCTGCCTTGTGCACCTTGGGCAATTTGCATATCTGGCAGCAAATAAGCCCTCCTTTCAAGCTCAGTCCCCTTGGTCAGACAGGATGGCCCAAGGCTACTTCATGATTAATTTCATCTCAATAGGGTAATTATCATACTGAAATGAAGCAATGCCCCTGAGATAGGCTTTCCTGGAACTACAAGCACAAGAGGCGTAGCTTAAGAGCGCTTACGCATATAGTAACTCTTAGCTTAAATGTTAACCTTTCTCTATTTTTGGAGTATCTACATCTAAAAATAATATTGGATTTTGTAAAACTAGAGAACAATAATTTAGAGCTTGATTTAGCAGCTCTTTGGAGGGCAAGGCTGTGTACATTTTGAGGGATCAACGAGGTTTTGTATTGCCGGCTCGAAGTTTAGCTGCTGAACCAATAAATATTAATCTCTCTTCTAGATTTGGAAAACTCATTCATCTTTTCTATGTTTAGATTTCTGACCTAAGAACAGTCTAACTGCCTTGTAATGTTGCAGAATTAGTAAGAGATGGCTTTTTAAAAAATGTTTGTTTTTTTTTAATTGGAAAATTATTATAAACTAGATTAGTCCACATCCCACCCTTAAGTAGAACTTCTATATTTCCTAAACAATACAAATTAGTTGGAAATGTGTTTGAAATACGAAATTCTTTAAAAATTCTCAAATGCAATTAGGGTCACATGGTATTCTAGTGAAAATCAAGTTCTGAAATTGAAGATTAAAACTCTGCATAATACATGATCAGTGATCAAAGAGAAAAAGAGAGTTTGAATTAGTTTTGTATTATCTTAAAAATTAAAGAAAAATTTCTAAATTTAATGTCTCATTTCAAACTGGTCATTTGAATTTATTATCACTTTTATAATTAGGTTTTATTTGTTTTGTTTTAAAAATATATTTTATTGATTTTTTTTACAGAGAGGAAGAGAGAGGAATAGAGAGTTAGAAACATCGATGAGAGAGAACCATTGATCAGCTGCCTTTTGCACACCCCCACTGGGGATGTGCCCGCAACCAAGGTACATGCCCTTGACCAGAATCAAACCCGGGACCTTTCAGTCCACAGTCTGACACTCTATCCACTGACCCAAACCGGTTTTGGCTATAATTAGGTTTTTATGGCAATAAGTTTCTTATATGTTTATCAAAGAGAATTTCCCCAGCATTTTGCTGCATGCTAGTGTTGTAAAGTTGAATAAACAACAGTTAACGATCCCAGGGAGTTTATAAATTAGTAGAAGTTATAGTAGCATAGGTAAAGAATTAAAATATGATTATACATTGAAATGGAATCAGTACTGCTGAGTCCAGTGGGCTGAGTATTATGAAATGATAATGGATATTGTTTCATTAGAAGCCATCACCTACTTGACCACCTGCTAGTTTTCATTCACCTACCTCTGTCAGATTTTTCTCTCTAATGGACTCCTTTAACTGCGGGGCATCATTCTTATTTATTTTTCTGTTATTTGCAGAAGGAAAGATACAAATGTTATTCAAGGATTCTCATTGTTACTTTTCCAAATGATCTCTCCAAACTTACTAAAAAATAAAAATAAATAAGTGCAGTAATTTACTTTTGGGAGAAGTAGGGGATTACTTAGAAAATATTGAAAATATAAGTATGATTATCTACAATACTATTATTCATCGGCTATCCATTTGCCCAACACCAATACTGTGCTCCCAGTGTAGCAGTCCATTTGCTGTTGAAGTTATGTGAAATCTACATTTGAAAACTCAAACACTTTAGACTTCACCTGAAAAGAATAAACAGTCTTATAGATGAAAAGTTAAGATAGTAAATGAATATTTAAAGCTCTATGCAGAAAAATTGATTTCTGAACAAAATATTTGCAGACTTGATTTTGTAAATGAAACTGTTCCATGCCTATGAAATCAGGAGACTGCACCATTTGGTTTATATGATTCATCACAGTTTGTTTATATAAATACAACATAGTTCAAGAAACTAGAAATACTAACTTCTCTGATAATTTCCTGCTTAAATATGACTGCATGAATTATGCTGACATTTTAATCTAGGTCCAACCTGTTTCTAAATTTGCGGGTGAAAATATTATGTATCAACTTCAGAATTATTATAGTTTTGTTGAATTTATTTGTCACTCTATGTTTTTATTTAAATCACTGTATTTTATTTAAAATATAACTAAAAATTAGCAAAGAAAAACTTGGAAAAAGATAAAATCATTTTATATCATAACATTTTAATTTGGCATACATGTGGTACAGGTTGTGAGTAATGCAGAGTAAATAAGACTAGTCATCACTTGACACATGTTGAATGGGTGTTGAGAGCATGGAGCTTATTATACTTTCTTCTTTATTTATATATTAGGAGCTCAGTGCACAAATTCATGCACCTTGAAAGGAACTGTGGGCTGGGAAGCTGCGGTAGGCACAGGGGCAGGTCTCAGCCCATCCTCTGTGGTCCTGCCAGACCCCTCCTGCCACGCCCTGGTCCCCTCCCTGCTGGCAGCTTCGTTCCCATCACCACTGCTCCCACATGCTGATGGCATCAGATCCTCTTGCACCTACTGATGGCGTGGAGCAGTTGGGGCCGGTGCCAGCAGCAGGTACAAGCAGGGCTGGTGCGATCAGAGGGTATGAGCGATGGCTCCAGTGCCAGCTGCTGGTGCAAGTGAGGCCATCACTGGCAGTGGTGTGAGAGGGAGCTGCTGGCCCCAATTGCCCCTCAGGAGCAGAGGAGGTGGAGAAACCCTGAGGGGTGATTGAGGCTGACAGCTGCCACTTGCACCACTGGTGGCGCATAGTGATCTGGGCCAGTGCCAAGTGCTGGCAGTGGGTACAAGCAGGGCCGGTGTGACAGCAGGTGCAAGCACCTAGAGGGACTGCGGCATGTGGGAGCAAAGAATTTTCAGAAACTACCCAGAGGGTCATTCTGATGACAGCGATAGGCACCCCACCTGCTCCACCATCCCATTTACCATCGCAACAAAACAAAAATGAAGATACCTAGGAGTAAACTTAATTAAGGAGGTAAAAGAACTGTACTCAGAAAACTATAGAACATTGAAAAAAGAGATAGTGGAAGACATAAACAAATGGAAGAATATATCGTGCTTATGGATTGGTAGAATCAAGTTCATTTAAGTGTCTATTCTACCCAAGACAATATATAGATTTAATGCTATTGCCATTAAAATACCAATGGCATATTTCACAGACCTAAAATAAACTCTCTAAAAAAATTCATATGGAATAAAAAAAAATCCCAAATAGCTGCAGCAACCTTGAGAAAGAAGAACAAAGTTGGAGGGATCACAATGCCAGATATCAAGCTGTATTACAAAACCACTGTTCTCAAAACTGCTTGGTACTGGCACAAGAACAGACATGCAGACTGATGGAACAGAACAGAGAACCCAGAAATTGACCCTTATGCTCAATTAATATTTGACCAAAAGGCAGGAGCATGCAGTGGAATCAAGACAGTCTCTTCAATAAATGGTGTTGGGAAAATTGGACAGATACATGCAAAGAAAATGAAACTAGACCACCAACTTATACCATACACAAAAATAAACTCAAGATGGATGAAGGACTTAAAATGTAAGATGGGAAGCCATGAAAATTTTAGATGAATCCATAGGCAGCAAAATATCATACATACGTTGTAGCAATATCTATCAATATAGGTCCTAGGGCAATGGAAACTAAGGAGAAAATAAGCACGTGGGACTACATCAAAACAAAAAAGTTTTTGCACAGCAAAAGAAATCATCAACAAAACAACAAGAAATTTCAAAGCATGGGAGAACATATGTGCCAATGTTATATCCGATAAGGGCCTAATCTCCAAAATTTATAGAGAACTCATGCATCTTAACAAAAGGAAGATAAACAATTCAATTTTTAAAAAATGGGCAAAGGACTTAAACAGACAGTTTTTGAAAGTGCACATACAGAAGGCCAAGAGACATATGAAAACATGCTCAAAGTCACTAATCATCCAAGAGATGCAAATCAAAATGACAATGAGATACCATCTCACACCTGTCAGAATGGCTATCATCAACAAATTGACAAAGGGCAAATGCTGGCGAGGTTGCAGAGAAAAAGGAACCCTCATACACTGCTGGAGGGAATGCAGACTGGTGCAGCCACTGTGGAGAACAGTATGGAGTTTCCTGAAAAAACTAAAGATGGAACTCCCATTTGATCCAGTGATCCCACTTCTAGGAATATATCCCAAGAAATTAGAAACACCAACCAGAAAGTATGTATGCAACCCTATGTTCATAGCAGCACAATTCACCATAGCTAAGATTTGGAAACAGACTAAGTGCCCATCAGCAGATGAATGGATTAAAAAACTGAGTTACATCTACATAATGGGATATTATGCTGCTATAAAAAAGGAACTCTTACCATTTGCAACAGCATAGATGGAATTGAAAAGCATTATGCTAAGTAGAATAAGCCAGTCAGAGAAATATAAACATCTCATGATCTCACTCATTTGTGGAATAATGAACAACATAAACTGATGAACAAAAATAGATCCAGAGACAGAAGCATTGAAAAATCGGTCAAACTTCAGGGGAAGGCAGGAGAGGGTGGTGGGGATTGGGGGAGTGAGTTGTAGGATATCAACCAAAGGACTTGTATGCATGCATATATATAAGCATAACCAATGGACACGGACACTAGGGGGGTGAGGGCATGTGCTGGAGAGTGGGTGATGGGGGTGGTCAGGGAGAGGTCAATGGGGGCGGGGGAAAGAGAAGACATATGTAATACTATATGTAATACTTTAAGCAGGAAAGAATTATTTTTAAAAAAGCATTTGGTTTTAAATTGTTCATTTCTACTGAGAAATGTAATGTCATGTAAAATGCCATTGTGAATTAATATAAACTGACTTAAAAGCTTGAGATCAGAGAAAGAATAAGTGAAAATTTGAGGGACAAACAACATCTTACTGCTATGATCCTGAGATTTATCTCCATTAAATTCATTCCTTTGTATGGACCTTATCTATAGAACCAACCCTTTAAAATAGCACCATTTACCGGAACAGTGTATATTAGTGGATTGGTGTTTTTTGTGTTTTTGTTGTGTTTTTTTGTTTGTTTGTTTGTTTTTGTCAGTTTGCGTTTTTTTGGAGGGCCGGAATCTAAACCATAGCAGATAGAATAATAGAATGGTCCACATACCCACTCAATGTGCACACAGCTAAACTGACACAGATGAGAGTAGTGAAGTTTTGACTCTGCTGAGAGATGACTCATCTGTCATCTGTCCAGATACTAAAATAGGGAATGCTGATCAGTCAAGGGCATGATCTGAATCCTGATCACTGAGGGAGAAAGCAACTGACAGAGAAACCAAATGATTGATGTAAGAAGACCTTAAGAAAAACTCTCCATAATTCATAATTGTGTGTACTGGGAGGTCCAATAGAATCTTAGGTGTGGAGGAATCAGTTAGTATAAGTGATCTAAAAAGACATTAAGGAAAAAGAAAAGATAGGAGGAAAATCAAGTGTAAAAATTCTCTGACACTTTATTGATTTGAATTGTAAAATCTTTTTTTTTTAAGTAAAGAAGTACCCTACATTTCTCTGATATATTGAGATACTAAGGAGTAAAACACATGAATAGTTTAGGGCAGTTTTGGTGATATTTTAAATCTATCCTTTAATCCACTTTTTTACTCACCAATTATTTTTAAGTAAGTCTAAGTGCTAGCCATGTACCTGTAAGGTTAGAGCAATGCTTACAAATTGGTTAGTTATGAATTCAATATCTATAGATAAACATTGACTAATTATTGAGACCATCTATTAGGTGTGACAAATGAAACACTGGAATTATAGTTGACATGGAATTTTCCTCCAGAAAAAAAAATTAATAATAAAGAGATCATAGATAAAATAGATTCTAAAAACTTAATTTTGGCAAAATTCATTTTATCTGGAAATAAACATAGTAATAGTAGAAATCCTATATGTGAATCTAATAATATTTTAAATAAAAATTAGCATTTTCATAATCATAGTTAAGACACAAATGAATAATTCTCTCACCAACAAACAATAAAGAATGAGTTCCAAATTGAAACTCTTAGGCCAAAAAGAACATAGAATCTTTTCTTATGATTCTTGGCCAAATTATTCTGATGAGATCTTGTTATTTTATAACTTTAATTAGAATTGTAATACAGGGTTTGGCAAAAGTAGGTTTACAGTTGTGAGTATGTGAAACACAAGAGTTTATTCTTGTATTATTATTTGCTAGTGGCTCAGTGCACAAAATCTGTGCATTGGGAGGGTCCCTAGGCCTGGCTGGCCTTCCTTTCCCAGCTGCCAGCTGCCAGCTGCCAGTCAGGGCCTTCCTCCATTCCATTCCACCCCCTGGTGGTCAGTGCCTGTTATAGTGAGCAATCAAACTCTTGATATTCTGCTCGAACTCCTGAGGGACACTTTGCATATTAGCCTTTTATATAGAGAGATTATTGTTTTGTTTTGTTTTCCATACAAACAACTGTAAACTTATTTTGCCCCACCTTGTATTAAACTAAATGAAATCACTATTTGATGACAAATAAGATTGAATATATATGTATCAACTGCTACATTTATACCTAGCCAGAACATACACATAATAGCTCCTCAATAAGTATGTGATGAATGAATGAGTCAAGGTCAATATCTAAGACAAATGACCCAATCTTCCTTCCCATATTAAATAATAATTCAATTATTAAAACAGAAGAAAGATGATTAGGAATCACTACTTAAAGAAATGTGAAATAAGCCATTGCTTTTTGAAGTCTTTATTTCCCATTTTTTTATTTATGAAAATCAAATAACATGTTTAAATGCTTGTCAACTGTTTTTGTATTCTGTTTCTTTAAAGATAAAATTTTGAACAGAGGTGTGTGTGGGGGGGGCGGGGGGGAGGAATGAACGAGCTAAGACAAGAGGGAAGAAAGATTAAAAATGAACTTGCCCATTCCCTTGCAATACATTCTGTTGCCCCTGACCACAAAGCAGCAGAGGAAATGGCATCTGAAGTTAAAGACTCAAGCTGGAAATTGGTTGTGCTGTGCTTTATTTTCTTATCAGTCACTCAGGAACCTTCAGAAAGCCACTTTATGCCTAAATGTTCCATGCATTTCAAAGGGTTTATAATACAAAAATAATTTACAAAGAATTCTAAGATTTTTGAATTTAGGTGCTAAACAGATGCATGGTGTTCTATGGTCAGTTAACAGGGAAGTAAAAAAGTTTGAGGAAACTTTATTTTATGCTTTGCTTTGGTTCAGTAATTTTATTTTTGCCTCTGTAAGATTGAGAATCAGTGATCCCACTCATAATTGTGTTTAATTCTTAACAATTCTGAGTAGTAAGGGAGATACTTACAATTTTATTATTTTGTAATTTTTCCTTTATAAAATTTTGTTATAAATTTTGTTATTTCTGACATTACTTCCTGTTAACTTATCGACCCCTTCTCTTTCTAAGACCCTGGGAAAGCCCCTGAATCCAAACAAGGCACTACAAAAGTTGCAGCACAAGGTAAGCAATAAAGCACTTTAAAGTTCTTTTTTTCCCCCACTTACATACCATTTTATTGACAGAAGCAAAAGCTGTTTATTGCCGAACAGCACCATCTGCTGGGTTCTTATAGAAAACATCGCATTGTTGCATGAAGACACACTCTTCAAGTGTTTATTTAGTAACTGGAGAAAGCATGACTAAAACAAACGCCAAATGTGCAGGGGAACCACTGAAGGGCCCAGAAATTAGTATCTGGACTTCAAGCTTCAGTCATTGAGCTTTTACTTACATTTTCAAAAATGGACCATAGATAGATCGATAGATAGGTAGACAGATAGATAATACATAGAGATTTATAAATTATATACAGTGTCCAGTGTTTTCAAATATACTTTCTAATTTGGTCACATTAGAAAAATATGTCATATTTTTTTCAAAATTGTATTAATTCATCTGTATACCAAGTCTGCAAAATCAAATTCTAGATATGATTACAAAGAAATCACCCTAGTTTTTATGAGCCACCTGAGAAAATCTATTTACAAATATACTTGGGGTACTAGAGTGGTGTTTTTAAAGAGACCTTCAGGAAAATATTGTTCTTCAATTCAGCAGTTTGGAAAATGTACTTCATCAAAATAAGTGTGTTATATTTTTTAGCTGTCATCTACAATCACATTCTTTGAGAACGTTATTCTAACTCCAGTGTCTCAACTCAAGAGAATGGAATATGTGACCTTGATGCTCAAACCAAGAGTAATAATATTATGGGAGAAAAAAAATGGGTACAAGTGTCTGCCTTTGTCAATTTTGAAAAATTTACAGAACACACCTAGGGAAAATAGGTAATCTGTTTTATTGGAGAAAAAAAATCTTTATTTCGCTCTCCTTTGCTACATTACACAATGTGGAACATTTAAGGACATACATTTAGGTGATGGCACATTCATTTCTGGGCAGAAGACCTTCATAGCAGACTGCTTACCAGACGACGTGATTGCATCTGACCAAAATTTTGCTGTGATATTTAATACTGGGCCCAACTACATGCAAAATCACCCTAGTAAATATTGGCAAAATGGGCTGGCTAATTGCCACTTGACACAACCATGTTTTTATAAGCAATCTATAATAATAAAAGCATGATATGCTAATTAGACCAGAATTATTCTGGATAAAGCCAGGGCTAAGAGGGAAGCCAGGGACCTGGGTACCTGCCTGTGGCTGAAGGGAAGCCAGTGCCAGAGAGAAGCTGGTGCTGGCAGCTGTGGGAAGGAAGGCTTACTCTTGCACGAATTTGTGCATCGGGCCTCTAGTGTTTGATAAGATGGTTAGGAGCAAAGATATAGGATTTTAGTGTTCTTTTGATAATCAGGTTGTTCAAGAAAAGTGATCCTTCTTTACAGGAGTTCTGATAGAGAATGTAGCAAGTATTATGAAAGGTAGAAAGGCAGGGCAAATATTATCACTGTTGTGTTTTATATTCATGAAAATGCAGCTCAGAGTGCATTGCTCAAGCAAGTGACCACGGGTTCAAGGAAGCATTGCAGTTAAGGTGTGTAGTTCTTATAAAAAGCACAACCGCCTGTCTGCTCTGAGGCTTCTGAGGGTCACGGTGGAAATGGAACTATAGCTTGAGGCAGGAAGTTAGTATTATTCCAGCCTCATAATAGAGGAGCTCAAGGGGAAGAAGGTGAAGAGCTAATCTGGAAACTGATTTCAAATTTGAGTTTGGACCAAAGGCTCTTCACTTTTATATTTTAACTACATCGGACAAGGCAGAATAAACTTACTTTTTTTCAGAATAAGTGATTTATTATTAAATGAATGGTAACCTAGAATTTCAAAAGCTTATTAGATTAGACCTTTTTAAGAAAATTAGATGAAAGTGTTGATTAAGCATAGTGTAGATAGGGCTAGACACATACTTATTAATTTGACTTCTTATCTATGTAACATTATATTTTATAATCATTGTTGCTTTATGTTTTTTTTCAAAAATATATTTTATTGATTTTTTACAGAGAGGAAGAGAGAGGGATAAAGAATTAGAAACATTGATGAGAGAGAATCATCCATCAGCTGCCTCTTGCACACCCCCTACTGGGGATGTGCCCGCAATCAAGGTACATGCCCTTGACAGAATCAAACCTGGGACCTTTCAGTCCGCAGGCCGACGCTCTATCTACTGAACCAAACCGGTTTCGGGCTTTATGTTTTTATCTCAATTAAAAAAACACACACCATCTTATGACATAAAATTTTAAGGTTATTTTCTTATTTCAGATTTGTATGGGTTAAGTCCACTGAATTTATGAATATGTGAAATAGATCCTGTTATTCTCAGGAATATTCTGAGGAATGGTCATTTAATATGTTTAACACTATTTTCTTTCTATTATTTCAGCAACAGCTAAAAAAGACGAAAAAAAGGAAGGTATGTTCTATGAAAAGTTCCACTTGTCATTTTGTGTGGACAGTCTAACAGTTTAAGCTCTGTGGTGAGCTAGTATAAAGGTACTATTGGAGAGGTAGGGGGTGGGTGGCCAATGTGATTAGGCAGCCTGTGTCTGCTGATGGTTGCTTATTAAAGTTAAGTTTCTTACCCTCCCACAGAGATGGGGATAGGGCACACTATCTCCTTTGATGATTACATTTCAAGGGGATGTCTCACAGGTCTTGAGCAAGATATTTCTGGTTGTAGAAGATTTATATTTCAAAGGGCGGAGAAAGAATTTATAATGCAAGCTTTCTAAAGTGAAGTCGCTAGCAAAAGGGAGGTCTGGGGCCTATAGTCAGGAAGAAGCCCATTTAAGTTGAGTCAAGCTAATGGGAATGGTAAGGTCATCTCAGTCACTGGGATTCCGGTTAGAAAGATGTTTCTAATGCACCCTGACAGCACTTAGATGAGGTCTCTGGTTATCACTATTAATAAATCTAAGCTTATTTTCTCAGTAAAAAATAACCTGTAGATATAAGCAATCATTTCTAACTTTGAAAATGAGAATTAGAGACCCAATGAACAAAAATGTGTGCAGTAAGAGGGGGTCTCTCAGCCCAGCCTGCATCCTCTTGAAGTCTGGGAACCCTTGGGGGATGTCTACCTGCCGGCTTAAATCTGCTCCCCAGGGTATCTGGCTTAAGCTTGCAGTCAGATTTCCCTCTGGCAGCCTAGGAGCCCTCGGGGGATGTCTACCTGTGGCTTAGGCCCACTCCCCATCAGTCAGACATCCTTAGTCAGCATTTGCAGCCATCAGCCCAGCTTGTGGCTAAATGATGCTACCCCTGGGAGTGCACTGACCACCAGGGGGCAGCTCCTTCATTGAACGTCTGCCCCCTGGTGGTCAGTGTGTATCATAGCAACCAGTCTTTCTGCTCTTTGGGTCAATTTGGAAATTACCCTTTTATTATACAGGATTAGTGTTTATATAAGATGAGAAAAATAAGAAAACAAGTGTTATATTTATAATTAGTGACATTAGAGTTTTACATAATCATATTGGCTTAGGATCACATTCTATTTCTGTTAAACATGGATATGAGAGTCAATAGTTTTGGGAGGGAGAAAATATTTTAGTTGGTCATCATTTGTTTAAAGAGAACAAAACCATCTATACTAATAAATAGGTAATATGCTAATTAGGCCAGGAGACCTTTTAGACATCCTTCTGGACAAAGTGGGGCTGAGGCAGAGTTGGTTAGGGACAATCAGGCCAGGAAGGGAGGGCAATTGGGGATGATCAGGCCAGCAGAGGGGGAAGTTGGGGGCAATCAGGCTGGCAGGGGAAGGCAATTGGGGATGATCAGGCTTGTGGGGGGGAGCAGTTAGGGGTGAGCAGGCTGGCAGGGGGGCAGGCATTTATGGTTGATCAGGCTGCAAGGGGGTCAGAGTTAGGGGCAATCAGTCCAGCAGGCAGAGTGTTTAGGAATGATCAGGCAGGTGAGCTATTAGGAGCCAGCAGTCCCAGATTACAAGAGGGATGTTTGACTGCTAGTTTAGGCCCAATCCCCCAAACCAGCAGTAGGACATCCCCCGAGGGGTCTGAGATTAGAGAGGGTGCAGGCCAGGCCCATGCACTAATTTAATGCACTGGGCCACTAGTTTATAATAATAAAAGCCTAATATGCTAATTAGACTGGACATTCTTCTGGACGACCTTCTAGACGAAGTGGGGACTATGAGGGAAGCTAGGGTCCTGGGTGCCAGAGGGAAGCCAGTACCAGAAGCTGGGGACAAAAAGCCTACTCTTACACAAATTTTGTGCATCAGGCCTCTAGTAATATCATAATGTTAACTAAGACACATTAAGGTGTTTGTTACCAAGACATTGAAATCAGTATTAATTCCCTCATAAACACATAGCAAATGTTTCAGTGTATTTTGGAAATGATATCATTTATATGATGACTGTTGTGGTGAGTGTTTAGAGACATTACAAGAAAGAAAGAAAAAAGCAGTAAGCTCCTGACACAGTTTTGGACACACTGTAAAGTCCTCAGATATGTTCATCTTTCCTCCATCACTTCTTCTTAAGAATAAAAAAGAATGTACCTTTTTATTTAGCTAAAGGAGTAATATTAACAGTTATTGTGTTATCCATTGGCATTCAAACATGTATCTAAAAAACTTTTAGGTATATAAAACCATAGTTAAAGTAAAATTGCATAGTTTTAATCTTTATATTTCTCATTGCTATGCTCAGCGTTTCTTGTTATATTTTTCCTGGATTATATACACTTTCTTCTTTAGAAATTGTCCATGTTCAATATGCAATATTTGGAAGAGTTTGAGAATATTTGCTTTTAGAGATTCATGCGATCCAATGAAACATATAAAACATATAACCCTGAGTATTTATTAATATTATAATTCAAGAAATGATTATATTTTAGAAAAAATAGCTATCTACAATAATTTTTATTGATCACAATACATAATAGAAGAATAGGCTTAATGTTCAGCTACTCTAGGCAGTCATTGAATTTTTGTTTTGTGAATTCCTATTTCTATTTATGTGTCTCCTGTTAAGAAGAGAAGAAACGTATATAGACAACAGCTTCTCAGTTCCTGTTTCTTCCTTTATATCATCTCAGTAAAGATCACAGATATATCTCCCACAGGGTCAGGGAACATATGTCTGTTCAAACGAGGCACATTTATAACAAATACAAGATACAATTTGGATTTTCAACATTACAAAGTTTATTTTACACAAAGTTTATTTCTATTCACATTCAGACTTTTTGGGCATTGTTCAACGATACTAATTACTGACAACTTTCCTGGAGAAAGAGAAAACGAGAAGGATTTTAGGAATTGAATGAGAATGCTCTTGAGAAGGTCTTTTGCTGGTGAATTTTAAAATACAGAAACAAACGTGCATAACAACTTTCTTAATATCAAAGGTGATTTGCGCATTGGGCTGCAAAGGGTTTCTTGCATTAGTGAACTCTGAAAATTTGAGTTTCATGTGCAGATTTTATCCCAAGCCTGGCTCATTGCAGAAACCTTAACTAGAGCAACCCTTGGCTCCGTGAGCTTTGCCCATCAATGTTCCTGTTCTTGGGAATTTTGGCCTCAGAATAGCCATATCTTAGCCTGAGTAGAATGGCATTATTAAATAAATGTTCCACTGCGGTCCTGCTTTGACAAGCCTGTCTCTACCGAGGTGTCCCCCGGATACCACTCCTTCTCCCCATTCAATCGCTTGCCTCATGATGGATTAGCAAACCTCTCTCTTACTCTCCGTTAGGCTCTCGACATCTGCCCCAATAAAATTGTGTTTTTCTCTCTAAAAATGTGCTTATTCTCTATCACCTCTAATGTAATGGTCCCGCTGTCTTTATAGATGCTAAGACTCAGATCCTGGCATAAGCGTTAACCTCTGTTTTACCTCTGCCTCTGACAATTAGTCTTCAGAATTTCTAAATGGCCTGAACTCTCCTATGTTTAATCCTTCCTAAAATAATTAGGAAAGCTAATCTTCACTCACAACCGCCAGCCCTCTAATGGTGACCGCTCACTGATATTAGGCCTCTCATGCGAACCCAGGAAATGATGCCTGAAGTCAGAGGTTCTCAATGTGTGGTCAAGCACTTCGGAGGGTCACCATGACTCTCTCAGTAGATCTGCAAAGTTAAAATTATTTTTATGAAAATCAAGAAGTCATCCTTTCCCTTTTACATTTCATCCTCCAGTGAGGGTGCACTGGAGTGTGCCAGAGATTACACAATGTGTGATATTGCAACAGATTCAATATAAAAACAGTTATGTAAGTCCAACTGACTTCTCAGTAAGCCACATATTAACGAGAGTCACAAAATTATGAAGCAAAGTCACTCATCTCATTATTTTTTATTACAGCAGATAGTCTAAAGGCTTTACCCTACAATTCAACTCCCTACAGTCTACCTCTTGACCTCCTGTCATGCACACATCGAGGCAAAGGCAAAGCCAAGGCCTGAATAGTTGTACCTGTGAAGATGCACTGAGCCCTTCTGAGAGTGAGAAAATCATGGTCAGCCAAAGCAAGAGTAGCCAAAGTGCCAGATCTTCGTGGTCCTTGTTCCACACACCAAAAGGGATGATACCTGAAGAAAAGAGGCTAGATAAGGCAACACAAGTCAGGAACACTTCACTGCGGAGGAGGCAATTCTATATTACAGCCAAATGGCTTTAAGGTCTGCTGGTCTCCTTCTAGGAAGGAGAACCCATGAGGTGATGAGAAGAAAACTCTCATGACAGCCTCCCAAGGAGGCATGTGGGAGATGTCCTCACAACATCCTCCCTCAATTCTGATTGACTTTAAGGCTTTTGAGTAAAGGGACCATGTTTAATTCATTTTTATCCTCTACAGAGACTAACACATTTCCTCACTTTACACATCACTCAACAAACATTCATTTTATGAGTGAAGCAATAATGTAGGACTCAAGATAAATATAGTAGCCAAAAGAATTATGAATAGGCACTTAATTTTCACATCCAGGTAAATAAAATTCCTTTTTATTATTGGAAGTTATTGTCCAGTGAGCATTTTAGGGCTGGAAAATTACAGTCAATTATTGGCAATTTCATCTCTGATGTATTTGATCACTAGCTATTATTTGGGTTTCACTAGCAGATCTCAGTAGATTTCATCCAGTGAACTTCAGCCTCTTGATGAATTCCCACACAGGTTAGCTTCTTAAAAGATACAGCTCACTGACAACTAGCCAGATTAGATTTATTGTTTCCCATAACCGAAACAAGAGTAAGTAGAGTAAAATGCAAAAATTCATGTGAGAATTAGTCTCAAGTTCCAGGGTCTCAGAACTGGAGGAATCATGCTGAAAAACAATGCATAATATCTGGTTTTGGAAGTGGACACATATGCCAGTTGGTAAGTTTCATAGAGTAGATGGGTACTTCATTACCAACATTATTACTTTTCCCTTCAATGTCAATTGGTATTTCACTTCCTTCTGGCATCACTTATCAAACATAATAGACCATACCTGGTACATTACTAAAGTTGAGTGAGCGATGAATTGAACAGATTGCAAACACATCACTACTTTTGAATAACAGCTGCTCCAGGCCTCGGTGTTCTTAATAAAAGGCTTGTTCAGATTATTGGGCAGATGGTTTTTAGGGAAGTGTAGTCACAAAGTAAGCCTTTATGATATTTTTAAGCTGTTTTGGCAGAGTGCTGAGAGGGCATAATGAAGTTTAATAGCACGAGTATTAAAGGTTGGCACTTACAGCTCTTCAGAGTCAGAATGTGATCTTTCTATCGCAAGCATTATTTCTTTTTTGGTTGCTTGAGTATTTTACTTGTGTAAGTCTGCTGTTCTCTTTCTCCAAAAGATGATCTTTTTAATGACATCACTTTAAGTTAATTTAACTATGGTTTCCTGTTCTTACATGAAAATATAGAAAACTTTTAAAAAGTCTAGTTTGATAGATCATGGCTTGTTATTTTTTATATTTCAACTTTATGAAATATTTTTATCTCAATGAGTGTTATACTCTACCTGACCTTGAACTGCATATTATTTTTTCTTTCATTTTAGTACAATTGCTATTTAGTACAATATATTATCAATTCTTATGAGTAGGAAGAAAGTAAACAAATGTAAAACAACAGACACTTGACAGATGTGCATATTGTAGTTAGCTGTCCACACCTATCTCATGCCAGCATCTAGTTGGAGAATGGGGCTTTTGGAAAAAACCTTGCTCTCATCTGCCACATTTATCCTCTGTCTGTTTCAACATTACTCCCAAGCTTTATTTCTATTGTGTTCCTGAACAACTATGGGCTCCTCATGATCTTCTTGTGTTTTCCATGTTGGCAGCATTCTGGGCTCAAAAGATACTCAGTGAGGATCACAAGACCTCTAGGGCAGGCAGAAATCTTGCTCCACTATTCAGGGGCCAGACACATTGAAGAGTCATGATGGCCATTGAACTATCATCCACTTCAGACTTTCAGCTGCTGTGCTATAGGAATTCATGTCTTTAAACAGAAGTAGGCACTATATATTGTTAATATATAGTTAGGTATATGACAAAGATGATAATCATCATGTTTTTATATAAAATTATTTAATATGATATTTTTCTATATGTTTAATGTACTCACTTGATCAGAATAATTAATCATGAAGGAAAAGAATGGGAAAGTGCTTGCAAAGCACTTGTGTTTTAAACAGCACATTTAGCCTAATCCCATAGTCAGCAAACTTATTTTTTCATATTTTATACTTAAAAAAGTTTCTCACTTCTTATCTCATTCTGAATCACCCTCTTAAAAAAACTCTCTGTAAGCATCTAAGTTCTAAATATATATCATGTAACCAATCCATTTTGTTGAAAATGATTTCAAGGTGAATGAAGATTTTGTTGTGAGCTCATCAGTTGTTGATTGAACTTATCTGCTTTATCAATAATTTATCTTTGTGTTTTCAGATTCCAAGAAAACAAAAACATCTGCACCAGGTATTGGAAATATTTTCTGAATCTGTCTTATATTTGATGAACCCCCAGATAGCCTTACTTTTTAAAGGATTAACATAGAAAAACCCTATACATATGGGAAAGAGGAGAGATGAAAATATTGAGGTGGAAAAAGAGAAAGGAAAAAAAAACCAAGATTTGAGTCTTTTCTGATAATACTGCTCTGAGAAATATTTGGCAGTAATAAAAAAATAAAACTGTATATGTTTACCTTTCACAGTAATTGTTTTCAAAGATATATTTGCTTGACAAAAAAAATGAACAATGCTTAGTACCAAGCATTTATTTCACTGGAAGGTATAAGTTCAATTAATCTTTGATACACCAGCATTAAATAGAAAACTAAATAGTTACTTTGTGTTGAACAGAATCATAACTCATAGCAAATATACCAGTTTCTTGTGTATTTATTCATATGTGTTTTTGTGTTCACATGTATTTATGAAGACTGCAAGGTATAAATTATTTAAAGTGGTTAGATATTTGGTCCTAGGTTAATTCATTGTCAAAGAGTATATTACAATCAAATTAAGTAAAACCTATGATAAGCAGCAATGCCTCAGAGCAGCACTCACTGTGAAATTTAAGGGAAGAGGATGAGGGAGGAGATGATAACTTTATAGTCTAGTCAGGGTGTCAGAGAAGTGAACTTTATCTTTAAAGTTTTTAAGAGCAATGGTTTTCTTTCAACAGAACAACCCAAGGGAAAAAGTAAGGAAATGCATGAAAATACATTTGTTTGTTTTTCTCTGAACTACTACAACTACCTGCTGACACATGCAGATGTGCCGTGTTCAGTCTCCCCTTTCTACATTTTATGCATGTGAATTCTTTGTTGTTTTTTATCAAGATGAAAAAATACACAACCTGGGTTTGGGGAGGGACAGTGTGAGTAGCAAGGCATGCTATATTCTTAGAGTCCCTTTTTAAAATCATGTAATCATCTAATAATATTATCCATAGCATCCTAACCTAAAATACAACTGCATCCATTAACCAAAACTGTGGGTGTAATCTGGTCAGTTCTGTCCTTAGCAAAGACTGAATAGAAATTCTTTTACAGACCAGTCTTACAACTTCTCTTCTACTTATTTCTTCTTGTAGTCTAAAATACTTTGGCATGTTTCCATGATTTATAACACTTTTTCCATAGCATGAATTTTCCTCCAAGTGCTACTCTGGGCTCTGTGGAGTACCATTGCTTGGGATCCCTATCTTAGGCGGCACCTGTAGTTGCCTTAACACACAGTACTAAAGCTATTTGCTAACAATTCAGTAAAGCCTCGAGGCCATGTTCTTTGCAAACACACACTCTCCTCTAAAGAAAACAGGACATAATTAAGAAATAGAAATAACCTTACCTTAGCCATATTCAATTAGCATTAGAAATCATCACATTTCTGGGTATACAAAGGTTTTAAAGACCCCAATAATATGAAAGGCATGTTTTAAAATGTACACCAACTTTTAAAAAAAATATGTATGCATGCCTTGGTTCTGCAAAAGGTCAGGACGCTGAGAAAGTCTCTGTCATAAAAATGCTCGCAAATATCCTGTGGAGAGAACCATGAAATTATACTACTGCTCAGCCAGGGGGAGCAATCTCCGTAAAGAAGGTAGTGATTTATGTGTGTGCAAAGCAGCTGAGGAGCGCTGGCACAGGAATACAGAAACCACTCTATAAACCATTGCACCAACAGGAAATGAGACATAACTGGGGATTTAAAAAATGGTATTAAATTATGCGTATATATTTTGATATGTAGGGTTATATGTACATATATATTCGTAAAGTCCTCACTTCGTCGCAGTCTATATGATTTAAAACTTCCTGCAGATTTGCTGAGGATCCTTGGCCATCTCCATTCAGGGCACTGATGTAAATAAATAGAGAAGCCTTCTTAGTTCATCTACATCTCAACTGCTTTCCTCTTTGGAAAGATCTGTGGATTTTGAATTGGGCAGAAAGAAGGAAAAGAAAAAAAGATTTGTCCTCTAAACAACTATTATTAATTCTTTTCAAATTAACCTATTGGTTCTGGTTTATCATCAAAACATGTGTTTATTATTGTCACTGTTGCATTTTTAAATCTGTTTGATTTAGGGTGTTGTTGTTTTTTGTTTTGTTTTTAAGGTTACTTCAATTACACATCTCCAACCCTATATTCTTATTTTGTTCCCACTTTCCTAGTGAACACAGCTATGAGGCTGTATTTTGTCTTACTTTAACAATAAATCATGTCATGGGAGGGGAGGGGACACAGGGTGAAGAACACATGAGACCTTCGTGTACATATTTTTGCAAATTCCTGTGACTTATAATTTTTTTTTAAAAAAAAAAAGAAGAAAGAAAAGAACTCAAAAATATTTTCATGCTGTTCTGTGACAGAACTCTGTGAAGGGAAGTAGAAGGAAATACTTGTTCTAAATATATAATATTAGTCCTTTTACAGCAGTTATTGCTTGCCACAGTCCTGCATAGCACATGCATGTTTCTTTGTGTTAAAACAATTAAGTTTGGACACACAAAATTGGAATAATAACAATAATAATAATGACAATAATATGTTTCAGAACAGGAAAAGAAAGAAAAACATACAGAACCAGGTAACTGTTTTCAATTGCCTCTATCTTTTTAATTTCAAGATATTATTTAATTTACAGTTAAATACTGAATTGTGATCTAATAACATGAAATGTTGACTTTTTTTCTTGTCTTGTTTGACACAGCAAAGCCACCAAAGAAGGAACATTCAGGTGAGTCAGGCCAGTGTTGCTGGGGTCTACCAGATGCCCAGTGTTTATTAATGCTGCAGCTCAGACAGGCGGTGAGGGCCATGACAGGAGAGGGCAGGAAATTCTTCTCTCACTCCCCACCACCCTGACTTCTTCATATAGAATTAACACTACCAAGGGTTTAGACGATGAAAGGCAAATATTACATGACACTCCTGCTATGCAATGTATGCTGTGAACCAGCAGCATCAGAACCACCTGAAGTCTTGCAAGCAAAGCAGAATCTCTGGTCCCACTCCAGGCTACTGAATTAGAATCTGCAACCTCCTAAGATCCCCAGTGTCTGAGAAGCACTGTTTTACAGTATAATATAAAAAAAAATAAGATCAAATGCTGTCTGTAATTGTGTCTGGTAATGCTTTGTTTTTAAAATAAGAAATATTCAGTGAAACTGGTGTAGCTCAGTGGTTGAGTATCGACCCATGAACCAGGAAGTCTCAGTTCAATTCTAGGCCAGGGCACATGCCAGGATTGCAGACTCGATCCCCATTGTAGGGCAAGCAGGAGGTAGCCAGTCAATGACTCTCTCTCATCATTGATGTTTCTATCTCTCTCTCCTTCTCCCTTACTTTATGAAAGAAGTAAAAATATTTTTTTAAATATATGAAATATTTCATTTAAGCAAATATTCTATTCCAAATGTTACTTAATGGCATTGCTTAAGTACTCTGGCATTTTAGAGTACTTAAGAGGAGAGGAGAGCAGATTTTCCCCTCAATGTATTTATAGTCTAATAGTGGAAAATTGGGTTGGGAATCAGACAACCAGAAAAATAAACATTAAAAACAAGTAAAAACTAAAAATGCAATTCGTATAGATATCAAATAGTCTTCTAAAAAGTTCTAGCATTGAACTTTCCCTACTAGTGATTTCAGATGAAAATAAATGCAAAATTCTGAAAAATTGTATTGACCTCATTTTAAAACATAACCTGTTGATTTTGCCTGGCAAACTTCTATTCAAGGAACTTCACTTATTTTTCTTGGGTCTCTACTAGTCGCTGCTGCTATTTTATTGCATTTCAATTAAAATAGCATTTACCTAATATTATGTAAAAAACTATGCAACTATAGCTTGACTATACTCTTACCTGTTCCATAGACCACAAACTGCCTCGGGTTTGAAAACACATTTCTTAATATTCTTCAACTTCATAATATTCCTCAGATAACCCAAATCTATTTATGTGTGTCTCCAACTAATTCTCATAGTATCATTTTCTTTCTATTATAAAAACATGTAATACACTGATATAATCATATTACCTTTTCTTTTTTTCACTTTAAATAATCATAATTTAGAGGGTAAGGATTTCCTTTTATATCTCAGTTCCCAGAGTACTCATTCTGAAGTCAGCATATAGTGGACACTTGATAATGGTTGATTGAATGGAAAGAGAAATATCAAGTAGGTTAAGTACATTTATTTAAAGCATTTAAATATGAGTGACTTTCAAATAATTTACCTTATGAAATAATCACACATTTAACCACTTTATATAAACATTGGTATTACTTATCCTTTCAAAAGGAATATTTCTGTTTATCTCACAGAAAAGAGACTATTTGTTTAGGGGCAACATTTCCACAAGTGGGCCATAACACATATTCTCACTTATTCACCCATACACAGAAAGCTAAAACAAAGCACCAAACACAGAAGTATAGAGAAGCAACAGAATGACTAAGAGTGTAATCAGTTTCAAGAGTTTTAATAACTAAACATTATTGTCTCATACTGAACCCGACAAAATACAATGATTTAAATTTTTTAAAATCATTACCTGCTCAGCCTAGGCGTTCATGATAACGCAGAAGCTTAACAATAATTAGCTTTATTTTAAAATATTAAAACATTGGATAATTTATCAATTCACTTCATTTTTATACCATTTATAGAGTTCAAGAAAAATGAACTGGCTTGTATATGAAAACAATAAGATTCATAGATATTTTAGAATGGGAAACAGAATGAATAAGTTAGGAATGAACATTCTATGTTGGGAGAAGGAATATGAATTTGAAAAAAGAATTAAGGTCTGTGGCATATATTTAAATAAGTACAATAAAGAAATGGCACAGTGTTTCATTTTCTCCTCCTCAAACCTATTTTTATTAGCTTCAATTTAAAAAATGAAAATAACCTTTAAAATATGTTAGAGACAGGTAGATGTGTAATTAATTTAGACATTATTTCTTGTCTTTATCAGCTCCAACTGAAAAAGAAATAAAAGCAAGTATGTTGAATAAAATATTAAAAAATAAGCTTATTTTAGCAGCTTATCATTTAATTTTTTTGGTATAGACAATGCTAATGCTGATTTTTAAAGCTGGCTTACCAAATATTTCTTGCTATGTCCATTTAATTTGTTGAAATAACATGCATAAACAGTTAACTTTATATTTTCTGTAAATTCATTTTTATTAAAATTTCTCTTAGATTTTCACTTGTAAATGTTAATTTGTCCAGATCATAATCTCTTTTTGTATTTTTGTTTCCCCTTTCTGCAGAATGTTAATTGATCTCTTCAGCCTCTTAAACACATCAGACTTAATATTTCTAATGATTAATTTCTTGATCAAACCAGTAGGCAACGTAATTTGTCTACTAGTAAAGTCATTTTGTCTTTAATAAAATGAACCCCTCCAAATTTTATTAATTACTACTGTTGTAATGTCATAGTTTTCCTTTTAATGTCTGTATTCTTGCATTGTAAATGTTGACTGAAAACTGTAATATACTATGGCATCTGCTTCAATAGAGCAAATACTCTTAGGGAGAAATGCTAATCATTTTGTCAGTATTTTTTAATTCAATACCATAACTAACAGACTGTCATTAATAAAAATATTTTTGGCATAATTGCATATAAGCATAACCAATGGAAGGAAGACATTGCGGGAGGCGGGGAGAGTGAGGGCATGTATGGGAGTGAGGTGGGGGCAATGGGGAGATATGAACACATATGTAATACCTTAATAAAAAAATTGTAAAAATCTAATTTTAGAAAAAAATATACTTTTGGATTCTCTAAGCTTTTTGTATAAGAATTTATAATTAAACCTGGATTGTATGCATAATGTGTTTATATATTTTTGTTTTCAGTAGCTCCTTCAGTATTAAAAATAATACTGATACGTAAAACAAATTAATGCTTTAATTCAGTGCTGGGTTTTTGAGATAGTATATAATTTATGAATCTATCAGAGAAAACTTGAAAATGTAATGTTGAGTAACTTATTGAAAATGTCTTTTAAAAATTATACATGGAAATGTTCATATATTCATAGTAGACTTTAAAGGAGAAAGTTTATATGAACTTTAAATTCCATTTATATTTCATGAAAAATTTTAGTTAATATAAATCTGATTGGAACTTTATATTATGAAGTCTTTAGGATGCTAATACTTGGTCTGTAGAAATGTATTACCAGAAATATATATAAAATAAAACTGATAACTTTGCAATGTTAGTAGAAAACTTTAGATCGACTACTTTGAAATGAACATTTTCTTCATTAAAAAAACATAACATGTAGATTGAAATATTCATATGCAATAAAAAAAACCCTTATAAGTTCTGCTATCTACGAAACACACTATCAGATCAAGTTTTGAAGAGATTAGGATCATTTCCACAAAATTAGGTTGCCAAATCATCTTCAACCCAATATAAAAGTTGCAAAAGAATTCATATTCAACTCCTTATATTCTTGAGAGATTTGGACTTTACATGGGTGTTATCTCTCAAGATAAAAAAAATAGAGATAATTCATAATTGTTTAAATTCTCTACTAATAATGCAAATAGCCATTTTGGCCTTTTTTAATACTATTTTTCCCTCTCTCAAAGCAATCAATATTCAAATAAAATTTATGTTATATTATGGCTAATCTCTTATAATGCAAAGCTAATTGATTGATGTCAAATACTTCTTGATATACCATAATTACAGGCCACACAAAGATGGCCTTTCCAGTCCTCTTTCCTATAACGCATATCGTTTTAAATGTAATTATAAACCAATAGATTAGTATTCCAGTGAATTTTGTGGAATAAGCTACCTGCTTTTATAGCCACTACTTATATAAGCTAAAATTTTGATACCGCATTGTGAAATCCTGGAAGAGAGTATCTGTATTGCTACTTAAAAAAGTTAACAAGTTTGTAAAAATACACGTGCTTCATAGTTTGACTTTCTCTGCTGCTTGCTTTGCTCTTGGGTGCCACATACATTTTTATCTTTTAGACAGTGTAGTCTTGTCTGATTTACACTACTGTAGATATCCACCTGGCATCTCTGAGGAGTATTTCTCATTCTTTAATATCTGAATTTTGCAGAAACTGATCGAGCCAAGGAAGAGGCTGGTGCTGCCTCCACTAAAAAAGGTGAATGCAACTTAAAGAAAAAGGTGCCATGACTAAAACTTACTTCTGCGCAGGTTTCTAACTTAATGTTTCATTTAGTGCTTATTAAAGAGCTCTCTTTATTGATTTCACTGTTTCTTGATGTGGAAACACACTCACTTTGCACAAGATTTATAGTGTCTATATTAACAAGGTTTTGTCTTCAGTGTTCTGATGCCAATAGTTTCATTCCTTGGGGCCATAAACTGAAACTAGTAATTGCAGCTCAATTTCATGTTAGTTTCTGAAAAATTGAAGAAATGTAGCCGTTCAAGTTCAGTGGGATCCCAATCACCTGGAGAGGGCATTCAACTACAAAATACTGCCTGAGGTGGTTAGAGCCCAAACAAATGAAAGTTTGACTAGAAGAACTTACATGAATGATAGACATTTTGAGGAAGAATAATATCAGATTTTAAAATGTGTTACTTGGAATGCTCACTTGGAAACACTTTGATTTAAGAAACATATTGGAAAGTTTGGAATTTAAGGTTTCAAATGTATTTCTCTTGTCAGCATCCCTTCTCATTTCCCATTAGGTTGAGGCTTCTGTCCTTACTGTCTCGTTAATGCTCTTACTAATGCTGATGACATTATCATTACTAAACCAATGAAACCACCCAAGCCTTCACGTGACTAGATTTTTCAATTGCACTTACCATTTTGTTTCTTCTCTCCCTTTGGGGTTATCACGCCAACGTAGTCTCTGAGTTCTACTAACATATTTCTTTTTGACTTCTTTCTGTTTTGCCCTTTTCTACACCTTAATCATTGGTGCTCCAAGCTTCCATTACTAATCCTCTAAATTTCTCATTCTACAACCTCTCTTCATGAAATATGTCCCCTCTCAAGGTTGAATGGAACTCTGTTCCCAATTCTATGTTGTCATTTCAGGATTTCATGAAAATGCTTTTCCAAGAAAATTTCAGCCTTGTATGTCCAAATGACCAATAAATGGCTTTAAATTCAATCTTTTAAAATATATTTTACTTATTTTAGAGAAGGAGAGATAGATAGAAACATCAATGATGAGAGAGAATCATTGATCAGCCTCTTCCCTCATGCCCTTTTCCCCTCCCCACTGGGGACTGAGCCCCCAGCCAGGGCATGTACTCTGATAAGGAATTGAACCATGACCTCCTGGTTCATAGGTTGATGCTCAACCAGTGAGCCACATCAACCAGGCAAATTCAACCTTTCTTAACCTAAATGCCTCATTTTATTTTATTTTTCCATCTCCATTAATCCCCTCTATGCCCTGTTCACTTCCACCCAATCCCTCCCCTCTCCCTTAATCTGCTGTCCATGAGCTTCCTTTTCTTTTTTCTTTTCTTTTCTTTTCTTTTCTTTTCTTTTCTTTTCTTTTCTTTTCTTCTTTTTCTTTTTTTTTCTTTTTCTTTTTCTTTTTCTTTTTCTTTTTGTTCAATCCCCTCACTATCTGCCTTCTCTCTATCTATGAATCTATCTCTATTTTGCTTGGTAGTTCAGTTAGTTCATTCAGTTCCACATATGAGTGAAAGCATATGGTACTTGTCTTTCTCTGACTGGCTGATTTCACTTAGCATAATTCTCTCCCATAAATGAGTGTATAAACTAATATTCTCTTCTCAATTTGCAACTCATTATCACTGGTGAAACCACAATCCATTCTCCACCTTAATAGAAATCTGGGGGTGTCTGGTTTTTCTTTTCTTCACTTAATATTCAAATAATCAAATTCTGCTGATTTTATTCCCTAAATATTCCTTGAATATATTTGCTCCTATTCATAACCATGCCTTTAATCTGCATTAAAATTTTCATTATCTTATGTTTAACCATGATAACAATTTCACCACGTTCCTCATCTCCTTATTTTTATTTCAATAATATTCATCTTATCAGTAAAAGTAAATTATCAGAGTCTTAAAACAGAACAAATCACTCTTAATTTAAAAGTCTCTTCCTAGCTAGTTTGGCTCAGTAGATAGAGCATTGATGTATAGACTGAAGGATTCCAGGTTCAATTCCAGTCAAGGGCACATGCCCAGGTTGTGGGCTCAATCCCCAGTAGGGAGCGTGCAGGAGGCAGCCAGTTGATCATTCTCTCTCTTCACTGATGCTACTACCCTTTTTTCCTGAAAAGTGGAAAGGTTTTCTCCTAAGAATTAGAATAAGACAAAGGTTTATGCTATCACCACTATTTCAAATTGTACTGGCTATTGCAGCAGTGCAATAGATGACAAAAAGAAGTAACAGGTACAAGAATAGGAAAGTAAGAATAAAACTCATTACTCACAGATGAAATTATCTACTTGAAAAATTCAAAAGAATGTGCAGATGAACTATTATAACTAATGAGTGATTTTAACAAGTTTTCTGTAAAAAGCAATTCTCTATCTATCTGGTTCTTCATATTAAATTTTTGAAAAGATCATGGCCACTTACATTGTAGACATCTTTTATTGTTCTGATCATTTCTTCAGAATGCTGTTTAAAATGTTCTGAATATCCTGTACTTGATTAAGAAAGTTAAATCTTTAGCTTACCTGGATTCCAGTTGTTTTATCAAGAATATTCCATAGGTTATGCAATATATATATATATATATATATATATATATATATATATATATATATCACACTTCATTTCATTAGGAAGTAAATAGTATGTCCTATCATGAATAAACTAGAGGCCCATTGCATGAAATTCGTGCATGGTGGGGTGGGTCCCTCAGTCTGGCCTGCACTCTCTTGCAACCTGGGACCCCTCAGAGGATGTTTAGCTGTCGGTTTAGTCCCTATCCAGGTATTCGGAATCAGGCTGAAACTGGCAGTTGGATATCCCTTTCACAATCTGGGACCGTAGGCTTCTACCCACTTGCCTGCCCACCTGATTGCCCCTAACCACCTCTGCCTCAGCCCAGGACACTGCAGCTTTGTCCAGAAAGTTGTTCTGTTGTCTGGTCTAATTGGCATATTACACTTTTATTATTATACACTAGAGGCCTAGTGCACGAAATTCATGCACTGGGTGTGGGGGTGGTCCCTTAGCCCAGCCTGCACCCTCTCACAGTCCGGGAGCCCTCAGTGGATGTCCTAAGCCATCAGTCAGACATCTTTATTCCTGCTGCAGAGGCCAGAGAGGTTTCCGCTACTGCCAGTGTGCTCGCCAGCTGTGAGCCCAGCTCAGGGCTTCTGGCTGTGATGCTCCCCCTATGGGAGTGCACTGACCACTAGGGGCTAGTTCCTGCATTGAGCACCTGTCCCCTGGTGGTCAGTGTGTGTCATAGCGATTGGCCATCCCTCCATTTGGTCAATTTGCATATTGGCCTTTTATTATATAGGATAGTTCCAAGTTTCATCGATGAGTTAGGCTGGTGACAGGCACATGTCTTTATTTCAAAAAAGCATATTTCCCCTTTGCAACTCTGTGTGGTGATATGTGGCTGTAATGACAATATTCAGTTCCTCGCTCATCTTTCATCTAAAAGTTGGTACTATCCTCTGAAGATCTTTACTTGAATCAATTATTTCAGTGTGGTGCACTGATTTTGTGTCAATAATTTTTACTATTTTGATGTATAAATAAGTAAGTAGTGAATACTCCACTGAGACCAACAAGTCTCAGAGAAAGCATAGTTCAGAGGAAACAGCACCTACATGGCAATCTTATTTCTCTTTTGGTTCCTTGCAACTTCAGTTAAGGTTTAAATAAATCTCAAGCATGACTACACTGTCTTGTCAGCTGATGCAGCTCTATTACGTTTGAATTTAAAGCCGCATCTAATTGACATTTTTAAGATGCTAAATAACTCCAGCAAGAAACTTCAATGTAAGTCAACAGCTCACTGTCCTGTCAAGTGGAATTCTTTGTAGGGCATGTTTAGTGTTTATCAAAGCTGAGCCTAAAAGAATAGTCAGAAAAAGTCAAGTGATTTTTCTCCTCTAATTCTACAAGATTAGATTTAAGATAGGTTTCAATTGGATTATGGGGAAATAAGAAATGTTGACAGAATTTTGAAAACTAGCATGTTTGGGAGAAATAGTTGGCACTAAATAGGTAAAAATTGGTTTTGTTTGTTTGTTTGTTTGTTTGTTTTAACAGAAGCAGCATTTCTATCAGGAACTTTTACTTAAACATTATCTCTGCTTTGCAGGTGTCTCCGGAAAGAAGGAAGAGAAAACAACGAAGGCAGTGGAGCAAGGTAAAAAAAAATGAAGGAGGTTGACCTTATCTTCTTTAGAGAGACAACCGCAGGAGGAGGAAAGCCCTGGATGCAGACAGGAGAAGACCATAAGCTTTAAATCCATTGCTCCCTCTCTCTGTCCTCCACATTTTTCTGTGCCGGGGAGGACATGAGGCAGTGATCTGGGTTTTGCTCTTTTGTATAATTAAACTTGGAATTTAAGTTCAGAACAGGAAAACCCTGCAGACTGCTTAATTACATCGGGAAAAACACCGAAGATTGTTGGGAATAAGGAAATGATCCTCTGGGGCAACTGGGAGACATTTTTCAGTTTGATCTGTGGTTTTAGCAACACCTGTCCAAAACCAGTTCAAAGAATAAATATGAAACAATTCCATTTATGCAAAAGCAATTTCTACTGCTTAAAGAACATGTAATGGTTAAAACAAAGATAAAATAGCAGCAATAGAAGTAAGTTATTTGAGTTTCTATTGTGATTTCAGCTACTGATTCCCCCCCCCCCCGGAGGTTTGAATTTTTTATTTTATCTGTCATAATACTATAAAGAATACATTTTAATTTTTGTTTATGCAGCTATATAATACATATGTCACTGTAGGATATGCTTGAGAAAAATGCTATAGCAGAGTAGAGTTAAAAGATTTAAAATGATGTTAGGTCTTTTGTTAGATATCAGAGTTCTACTAATTTCAATAGTTGCCCCCGACTCTTTCAAATTTTATATGTTACAATATCATATTATTTATTATTTACTATAATTAACAAATAAAATCATAACTAGCAATAATTTTGTCAGGAGTAAAGTAAAAATAATGTATCCTCTTAAATTTGAGATGCAGTTAAATTTCTAATATCAGAAATTTAATATTTTATATATAAATATATTCTAATATTCTTCAATTCCTCACATTTTAGACAAATAAACTAAGGTTGAGGATTCAGTTAAGACAATTATTCAAGGATTTATTTCTTTGGTCTTTTAAAATAAAAATCACATTAGGGAAATGTTTTCAAATTAATTTTGGCTTCTGGGAACTACCAGGAATGTCAGAGAATGTTTCTGTCAACTTCTTTTTGAAGTGAATATTTTAGTCTCTGAAATATAAAGTGGAGGAGTATGAGTACTAACTCCTAATTTCAACTTGTTTTCTTATACAAGGTTCTGAAGCATAAACTTCCTCTTTAAAAATGATATTCATTATATCTCACCTGCTTACCTGGCAAGATGCAGAGCCCAAATAAGAAAACATACATTAAAGGATTTGAAAAATTATAAATTCCTAGATAAACATGCAGTATTTACTTACGTATATTTTTCTTATAATATCAGCTTTAATGTAAGTGAGATCAGCTATCAAATTGCTTTCATTAAGCTGCATACATTTTACCCATATAGTGTAAAGGCTTTGATTACTATCTTTTATGGCTTTTATAGACTTCTTTGATAGCCAAAGCATATTAAGAGAAGGTTGACTAAAATATAAAATGGCTACACTAATAATAGTACCTGATAAGTAACTTATTTAAGCCCAGGCTGTTTATTTCTTCTAACCTTCAAATTAGTGTCATTTTCATTAATTCTATGATGTTTTCTCAAGTTGATAGGAGACTGACAGTGGCTTTTAGAGATTTAGTGAACCTACTCCTTCATATGGTTTCATAATTCACATTTTAAATAACAATACCTTTTATCTTATGAAGACCTTAAGCTCTTGACTTATGTAAAAAGTCTTAAGAGGTTATTTTAATTGCTTTTTATATTGATTTAGTAAATCATTTCAGTTTTAAATGTTGTCAAGCAATGGCCTCATGTTATTCAACTATAAAAATCATAACTAGAGTATTTGAATAACTTGCATACTTTTTGATGGAATATCTATGACTAGCAATAAGTATAAAATATATATTTGTGATTTTAATAAAGCAGAGAGTTTATAAGAGAATAAATAAATGACATTCTATAGATTTCATCATAGTATTCTGATATTTATTCAAAAGATGGTGCTTTCAGATTGCTGTGTACTTTTTATCCTTGTGTAAATTTCAGCTATCTTCCTAAGTATGCATAATCTCAAACTACGTCTAAATGCAGTGAAGTGTTATTAATTCACTATAAAGAGTTGCTTTGCTTCATTTAAGTCTGAACTTATGGACTTGTGCAAGGGAAAACCTATATGGTTTTCATAATTCTTTATGGATGTCAACTGCATTTTGGGGTTTATGTAAAAGTGTGCACATTGAACTTCTGGCTTAGTTTGCATAATAATTGGAAAAGCTTGTGAAAATATTGATTAAATGAAACTTTATAGGAAATTCAGATAGTGAAAGAGGAAAGAAACTTTAATGTTAATGTAACTTAGCAAACTAGACATTGTCATATAAGAGGTAGAAATTTAATTAGTATAATTTCTGCAAAAGTAAAAAAAACAACCCCACTATTTTACCTTTAACTCATGACGAATCATTTTTTAGTTACTTTTCTCATAAAGATCATACATTGATGAGAAAAGAGTTCTGAGTATTAAGAAACTCTAAGTTCCTTCACCTTAAAGGGGTACACCCAAATAGTCAACCCATCCACCTTATTTCTTCTTGTTTCTCCTTGTTTGGAAAGCAGTTACCTAGAAGCATCAGGAGAAGCAAATGTTTTCCACAATAAATGTTACTATCCTTTTAGTAAGAACTAAGGACTACCAAAGATAAAATTTTTAACACATATTACTGTATGAGGACTCACCATTATATATTTGTATATCTACAATGAGTACATCACATTTATTAAGCTCAGTTTATTATTTAATTTCTTATATTTAATGTACATTTGATATTCCTTTTCAAAACCAACCTGCCCTCCTCTTTTTCAATCTCACTTTTTCGGAGGAAAAAAATCTTTAATAATATTTGCTAGTTACTAGCCAGAATAGCAAAATAATCACTCTAAAGAAGTGTCTTGCTACTTACTGGGGCAAGGAAGGAGGCCCATCAGGATAATTAACTTTAAAAGATTGGAATCCCAGAGTTTCTTTGCTTTTAATGTTTTCCTTCCAAGTGACTTATGTTCAACAGTGAAAAGGTGAAATAAATAGTAGTGAATTAAATCACTCTCAAGTCATCTTTCCTTTTCTTTTATTCATGCCTGTGTATGACATCACTTTAGGTCTTCTATGAGAATTTGTTCTAAGAGCCTATAACAGTACCGGCATGTAGTAAATGTTTAATAAATAGTTAAGGGGTGAATGAGAGCAGAATTGTTGAAGGAAGAAATATTAGGTAATCCAGACTTTAGTGAACTGTGCCTCTATAAATACTGTGCACTTAGAATGTTTTAATAAATCAAAATGTGATTTCCAATATTTTAGAAACCAGAAGACAAATGATGAGATCCTTCAACTACTTCCATTTGAAAGTAGAAATAGTAGAGAATAAGTAATATATATGCATTGTTAATTAATTACATCATTAATGTTATAATTTTTTGAAGATAGTTATCTTACATAAGAAAAACTGCATATGCAGTCATCATCTGGTTAAAGATATAGAAAATAATACATTTTAGTAATTGCAATTATTATATTGTAAACCATTTTTTGAAGCTGGAGGTGGAAGAGAAAATAAAACAATTGCCCAAGAAAGGCAATGCATGAGTCTAAATATAGAAACATTAAGCCTTATGCTTGCTTTTGTTATTTCTGCTATTATGAAGCTGAGCCTAGATTATCTCTTACTCCTTCCAAAGCTCAAAATTATCTAGTCAACTGAGGTTTTTAGTATGTTTCTTATAGCAAAATATAGAAGCTTTTGCTTCTCTAAGGAAAGACTAGTCTAGAAAGACTTTCATTTCTAAGATGTTATGAAAAAAGTTTCTAAACTTGAATTCTTACCGATACTACATTATCCCAAAACTAATCTGAAAGTTTCATTACAGAAATATTAAGTATAGTTTCCATCCTCTTAATTAAAAATCACTTCAAATTCAATTAAGTGGAAGCATGATAAAAATGTTTGTTAAAAAAATTAATGGAATTGAATACCTTATTAACACCCCCTCAAATAAATTTAAACAAATTAGTAATCATTTTGTAAGGGGTAAAATTGGAGAATGTGGATCATAAATGTATCAAATGCAGTGATTTCCTGTAATAAAAACATCAATTTTGCTTTAAATTAAGAAATGTCTCTAAATTCATAAATTTGCTAATTTGTGTTGAAGAGTTTCTGTCTTTCTTTGCCTCTGATTCTATTTTGTAAGCAACAGTACCTTCTATAATTGTATTAGTGTTTTAAATTGTCATAGCAGCAGGTGAAACTCAAATGCTATTCTATGATTTGTAAATTTGTTCTCCTCCACCTTTCCAGATTCTTCTATTCTTTGTATCTGTACGGGTCTATGTAGAATCTGTAATGTGTACCTATTACAATTTTAGCTCATACTTTCAAGTGGGTGTTAATATCTAAGAGTAATGATTTCCCTGAGAGAAACTTACTTATTTAAATGCCGAATGTTCTTATTTCATGATGTGAAACATTATTTTTTTAAATTATAATTAATATCCATGGAGTAAAACTGAAACATCTAGTTAATACACATTGTATTAAATTATTTGCTTAATATGTGATTATAAAATAACCTATTTGCACATGTGGACTAAGCCATGCTGTTGACTCTCAATAAATGTTAAATGATTACAATTTACTATTGATTCCTGTGAATTCCAACCTTCTTACCAATCGTTTGCACTTTAGTTGTTTAATATTTATTGAGCGCTCACAACAGACTAGGCGCTGGGGAGTGGGTGTGAAGAGCACGGAGTGAGCTTCAGAGAGAAGATGTCTACATAAGGAGCCCATGCAACACCTGTACACATAAGTGTACTCTGCTTGCTTATATGTCGTTTTTTACTTTTGTTTTCTTTTAAGGTATTACATATATGTCCTTATCGCCCCATTACCCACACGCCTCCATCCCCCACTCATGCCCTCACCCCCCTGCTGTCCGTGTCCATTGGTTAGGCTTATATGCATGCATACAAGTCCTTTGGTTGACCTCTATCTTCAAGAAAACCTTCGCAGTACTCCACTGTCTCACTTGATCACTTAACACATTTCACTTCTTCCCCTTATTCAAAAGCTTAAGAAGTTCATCATTATGAATAATCCATTTTCTCTAATAATCTAATATGCAACTTGATCTCTCTTATTTTATGCAAAATATACTATAGGCAAATACAGGTCACACGGAGAGATAATCGTAATGTCCGAAGCCTTGCTTCCATAAAATTATTCTGTCTTTCAATTATCATGAAAATGAATAACTACTCTGTCTAATGTGACCTATTTGTCCTTCCTTTTCTTAGAGACTCTGTGCATTTTATAGGAAAAAACAAAAACAAAAAAAAAACCCCACTAAATCTGTAAGATTACCCCAGGAACCTCACCTTGCACTTCATTCTAGTATCACTTTTCTTAACATTAAATTTACCTTATGAACTCTCAGGTCAGAGGAACCAAACTGGCACATGTGCTAATTTAAGTGTTCTTATATTTCTGGAACAGACAGCGGGCTTGGAAGCAATGTGTCACTCATACTCTGCTTGCCTTCTATCACTTCTATGATTCATCAAACTAGCTTCTTAGTGGAAAGTTTACTCATCTTTAAGGTTCTTAAAAGCAACAAACTTTATTTACATCAAATGTGCTTTGTTGCTTCACCTGTCTTATCATTCTGAGCCTGTCTTGATTTAACTTCTAAAATTCTTCACGTAAAGCTATAGAATGCAATTATAAACCACTTCTTAAAGCTCAGCCAAATCTAATTGTCAATATGAAGAAAGTTATCATGTGATCTTCACACTTTGGCAATACCTTAAATAATTTAATAATTTTTAAACAATGAAAAGTGTGTATTCTTTATTATTTGCATCTTAATATTAGGTGATGGCTCTTTGACACATACTTAAATCTGTAATAGGCCATTTACATTCTCTACATGATGAAAATTCATTTACAATTCTTACTTTTCCTCCTGTAAATTTTGATTACTATCACCAGAATTTGAAATGTGAATATAATTTTTAATTGTTATATAGATATTTAAAAATTAAAATGTTGTTCTTTAGAGAAGAAATCAACTTCACACTACATTATATAAAAGACTGTGGAAACATATTTTAGTGTTTATCATCTAACTCACCAAGAAAACGTCTCCTCAAAAACTCAAGATTAAGGTGTTAATTATGCCTCTTCCTTCTATATTATTTACTTTCATCCCTGTTATTATTCTGAAGCCACATTTGGGTTTATTCTCTTTTATCATTTAAAAATGTTCAATAGAAAGTGTATTATAAGCTGCTAGGTTACAAAGCTGAGTAGCCAGAATAAACATTGTTTTTCATGAAAAAATTTTATTGATGGTTCCCTCTCACTTGACTTTCTTTAAATTGATTTTTCTTTAAATTGGTTTTCTACTAAAGGCCTGTTTAGGAAAAAATAAAAAGATTTGGCATACACTATATTGAGTAAAATTAATTAAAATCAATATTGATGTCATATTCTGGAGCAAATTACTGGAGTTTAAGCTTCATTCTTTACAAAAATTATTGAAATCACCACCTCTACATTTAAAAAAGAATTATTGCTTTCTTACTGTTGTAAAAAACAAACAAACAAACAAACAAACAAAACCAAATTGTAGGTAAGATAAGTTCACAAATAAACATGAAAATGGTATCAACATACATAAAATTTGATTGTACCTTATTGACCATTCCC